>JAWNOX010000180.1:290000-890000 GCA_035045555.1 Drosophila fulvimacula | reverse complement strand
GAGCTTATGGCTTTTTGATAGGGCCTCCTTCATATTTCTATACGCATGTGTAGGACTGTTCACATCGTTGTGGTCAAAGAGTTGGCCCATTGTTCACTCGGGCTAATAATAGCGGTTAACTAAGCTAATGAAATTCTGCTTTGGTTTTTGTGTCGGCCAGCCAATAAATAACATATCAAAAACATCTTTTTTGATTCCATTCATCCATTCATGAGAGTAGGCTGGCAAAAATTCAAAAAAGATTTTATGGGCCTTAAGGCGTGGATATTAAAGAACAATTAGAAATTTTGAATAAAAATATAAATTAAATAAATAAATAATAATAAAAATGTTGCTGTCTAAGGCTGAGGTGCTTAACTATCAGGTCTGGAAAAAATAAATCTAAATCGGGTTATAGGCCTATAAAATTAATCATTAGATACCAGTTTACTTATAAAATATATATATAAAAATATTTAATTTATATATATATATATATTTTATTTTATATTTTATATATTTATTTTTAATTTTTATTGTTCATAAAAAAAATGAAAGTTTTGTAATCAGAAATACTTAAAATAAATAAATAAATAAAATACTTAAAAATAAAAGCAACGTGCCTTACATCAAGAGCTTCGAATCTTCTAAGTAAACAGTTTTTATATTTATTATATATCCATTTACATTATAAAAAAAATTATACCAAGTTTAATAGTTTTTCAGCCTGCTATTTCCAGTGTAATTATAAACGTTTTCAAGTATTAAATAAAATATAATCTAATGCAAACAATTTTTTTTTAAATTTCTACTCTTTTTTTTACTCTATTCCTTGGTCAAACCAAAATTGATTTGCAAATCAATTTGCCTGGTATTTGGGTCATTTTTATATGGGTAAATATTCAGCAGGCTGACACAATTCAAAAACTAGCTTTTGATTTCGTTTAATTTTCGCCGTTATTCGAACTATGCAAACAAAGTCATTTCTTAGATAAGACCCTGATCTGCGGCGTTCCCAAAAATTGGGGAAACAACATAAAATCAAATAAAATATAAATAAACCAATTTTCTATCCATGGCTCAATTAAAGCCCTAATGCGCATGCCATCAATGCTCGAATCATTAGTCTTAATGCTATATATTTTCGATATCGCTAGGTGGCATCTGGAGCCCGCATAACAAAATTTTGATTTTTTCTTTAAATTTTTTATACGATTTTTCATTTTGATTCGTGTCCATGCAGTTGTGTCTTTCGAAAGCATTTACCTTGATCGACTGTGCCATAATTTTGCCTATCTACGCACATATCTAATTTGGCGCTCGATAAACATGCAATAAATACACATGGGTTTGTTTATTTATTCAAAAATTCGAAAATTTGCTTTGGCGAGTGAAACACAAACAGAAACTGAAAACAGGAAAATAGAAAACGACAACATTTGCCTATCAAAACCCGCAACGCTTGTAATGGCAACACAAAACCAATAGCAAATGTTTTCTAACCACCTGCCAAAAAGCCGAACCAGCTCTCGGCCCAGCCAAGGCCCGGCTCTGCCCTGCCCCGCCCTGCGGCTCATTTGTGAGTCAAACTTTAAGTTTTTGGGGTTAGGGCAAACGGCTGCGAGACTCGCTCAGATAGGCCCAGTTAGATTGCTGCCCGATAAGATGCTCGTAATGAGTACACATTTCTTTTATTTTTTTAATTAACTATTACGCAAGAAACGAAAAATAAATAAAAATTATGAAAATAATGCCATACTCTGTCTTTATGAAAATTTATGCGCGTTGACAGTTTGAACCCCACTGAAAAATTAACCCAACTTGGGTCACAAAACGCATTAAATGCGACTAGTTGTGTAGCAAAAAAAAACGAGCAGTGGAGAGATGAGAATTATGCTTCTCTCAAATAACAATTCATATAGGCTTTTTGCTTTTAACTCATTATATACCCTATATTGTTAGTGTAAGTGCCTTGGGTAATGCTGATGACATAGATATATAAAGGCTAATGAGAGATATGTATAAATATTGGTATGGGGACACACCTTTGAACTTTCTAAAAACAGTGCTTAAAAACTGATAAAAAAAATTAATTTTAAATATATATTTATATAGATAAATATAGACAAATAAATAAAAATAAGAAAATAATACATAAAAAAAAATGTTTTTTTTTAGTTTAATATTTCAAAAAAATGTGATAAATTGAATAATAATTTTGAAAAATGAGAAAGAAAAGTATTTAAATAATAATAATAATTTATTTGTAAAATTTTTAAACTTTCAAAAACTTTTAATATATTAAAAATAAGGTAAACAAATATTTATCTCTTCGACTATGAAACTTTATTTATAATTTATTATTTACTCAAATACAGGGTATCTATTAGTCGAAGCACTTTGTCTAGACCATTTTTTTACTCATTTTTCCTGTTTTTAATTTTTTAATATTTTACGATTGCGTTTTTTATTGCTTCGACCTCTGAATTCGAAGGGGGGAGACGCGTTGATTGCACGCACCATGCAGGTTGGCATTTTATTAATGAGATTAATCAATTTTTTGTTATTCTTTATTTTTGTTTCTTTTTTATTTTTGTTTTTGTTATTGTGAACTTGTGGTCTGTGAGTCGTCGGGAGTCTGGTGGTGTTTTTTACGATGCCTTGGGCCAGGGGCTTAATATTTATGTGGGAGTCATAGTCGTAGTCGTAGCTATGGCTCGGGCCCTGGCTGTCTAGTTGGCCGGGTTTTCAGTTGACGGCCTTTTACGATCTGTCAACGCGGTCCCAATGTGTAGAATATATGAGCTCAATTGTCTTTTTTACGACTGCAGCTCATTTGACTCGCTCGCCAGCCGGCTTGTCTCCCCTGCCATCCAACCATCCAGCCATCCAGCCTGCCTGCCAGCTTGCCTGTCAACAGTTTACACAAACAGCAACAACAACAAACATTTTATGTTCACTACAAAATGTATGAAATGTACTGCTAATAGCAACGTGCCCCTAGGGGGGGACAGGTCAGAAGGGGTGCTGATATGTAGGCGGCTGTTGTCTCCACTCCAACAGCCAAGTGCAAACAACTAAAAGGTAAAGCGGAAGTTTTATGACTCCGCTCTCTGCAACGCACCTAGGGAGAGCCCAAATGCAACCTCAATGAGGTTTTAGGATGTGTAGTTGTGGCTGTACCAGCGTTTAGAGGTTTAATGTGGGTATTCTCGGCGCCAGGCACATCAAGTGGAGCTGACGAGTGACGCCTATGACACGTTGAGGCCCCAAGGTGCAGGCTGCGATTGACAGTTAACAGCGCGCTCAACAGTCATAAATCTTGGGTAATTTCATAATATATATAGTATGTGTATGCGGCTTAGCCCACCTGAAATTGCATGATTTCCTGACAGGTGGAACTGGCAATGAATGTGGCTTATAAACTTTATGCCGGATCAGAGCTTGAGCGGTAATTAATATGTAAGAAATGTGGGTGTATCAATGTATTCCTATGAGAACTTGGAATGGAAAAGCGAAATATTTCAGGGCAAAATATGTACAAAATAAAAATTATTAAAAAAAGTTCATGAAGAGAATTAAAAGAATAATACAAATTAAAAAATATTTTTGTAAAGCAGTTGAAACAATTTTTAATGGCATATTTAAAAATATTTAAATTGCGTTCTCTTTGCCTTGTTAATAACTCTGTTATGTACTCATTCATTAAACAAAAAAATTAAATACATATATATTGCTAACAAATATTTTTAGAATCGAAAAATTATAAAAAAAAATTAAGCACAATAAACAGTGAGAAAATATTTCGTTACTGAAGTTGTAAAAGATACGATCAACAAACAAATCAAAATTTATATTTTATTGAGATATTCCAAATGTTTTTGTATATTTGAAAATGATTAACTTTATATATATATATATATATATATATATATATATATATATATTATAGTTAAAAAAAATTAATTTCCATTTATATATTTATTTTTTTTTATAATATTTTTAAACAGTAAATTTATAAAAAAAAATATTAATGAACACAATCTAGATTTATTTTAATAATAATTTGTAAATAAATTCATCTTAAGATTCCTTACTTTAACTTTATTTAATTCTTAAATTTTTAATTCAAACAAATTTAATCTCTTATGCGGCAAATTTTTACTGTGTTCACATAAAAAAAACTCTGTTCAAGAAATTTTGTTTCAAAGTGAAAAATCATTTTAAAAATTCCGAAAATAGGAATTTCGCATTGCCATAATCTCTTCTTTATCTACACAAATTTGCTGCAATGTTTTCTACTTTTCTCATACACGTCTGAATTTTATTTAACCAAAAAAAAAAATCATTGTTAGATCATGAGATCCGTGCAACCGCCGTAGAAAATGTTACAAAAACGCTGCGGGCCATTTGCCAAAGAGCTCGAAAGACGGCGTGACAAACCTTGCGATAAGTGGCAAAAAAAAGTAGGCCCAAACCAAAACGAAACGGCAACAATTGCTCAACAAAAAGGCAATTAAATTCCCAGAAATTTTTGGTACATAAACCTCAGTCGCAACCACAATGCAATCTGGCCATAAAAAGCGCAGCAGCAGCAGCGGCTCATAGGGGGTGAGCGACCAAAAGGAAATCGGTAGCCTCAAGGTATTGTTGGGCTTTGGCCATTTAAGGTCACCAAGCCGAAAAAAAAAAAACAAAAATAGCAAAACAAATAAGAAGCGGACGCTGTGTCTGAGTTCGATTGTTGGTCAGGTAGCAGATGATCATCGGGGTCATCATCAGGTGGCATGACAATTAAAATTAGGTAACACGGTGAAAATTGGAAAGTAGCCGCCTTCTCTTAAGAACTTTGAACTGCCGCCGAGCCGAGCTGCGGCTGGCTCTTTGATGCACCGACCGATTGTTATAAGTAGTTTGATTGAGTAATTTTTTGTATGCTCGCTCAAGCAATGCGAATACGAGTATATGGGGGTTTCTCTTTAATGCTGATCCCAATGTGATATGTATTTAACTGTGTTTATGCACATGGGATTCTGTATATGCCAAAAAATTTATGTGTTTCGCTGTAGATCTAGTTTGCAGATGGCTGAGGAGACCTTGAAAATATGCTGGAATATTTGCCAGATATATTAGAATACATATAAATATTGGTATCTGAGAATGTTTACTTTATATACATATATGCGTGTATATAAGTATATCTTCTACATATTGTTGGATATATAAAGAATCTTTTCTATATATAGGCCCAACTATTATTTGAGCATGCTACAGAAGCGGAAGTGGGTATTATTTATTATTTCTATTACTCTTCTCTGCTATAATATATTTAATCTTTACTTTACTCTATTATTATAATTATTAAAAAAAAAAAATGTGTATATATATATATATATATATTAATATTTGTAAAACATAAATTAATTAGTTTTTCAGCTAATTGTTGAGCTCTTCTCCAAATTAAGTTAAATATATTCGAGTTGTATATTGAAGTTGCTTTCAAATGATCCATTTTCCTGAGCGAGCATTGTGCAGTCGTTCACGTTCCACTTTCATCTAGTTTCTAGTGACCCAGCTATTTAGTAAAATATTTTGATTAAAGCAGCGCTGCTGCTTTAAGCCGAAGGCAAAGAAAAATCAATAGACTTCCGCTGCGGCCGTCGCTTTATTTAAATGCCAAGTTCACGCCCGGACATCGACGTCACCGTCGCCGTCGCCGTCGCCGTTGCCGTTGCCGTCGTCTCGTCTGTCCATTAAAAGTAAATTCCTCAAAACTTTTTGGCTGTCAGCAGCAAACAATGTCAACATGCCCAAAACATGGGACCGGGACTTTGAGAGGGACTTTGGTCCCTGCCTCAGCATGTTACGGTCACCCTTAAGAAAAATCAACGAAATATTCATGCGAAAATTTGTTAACTTTTTCTTTCGCTCTGACCCCGCTCTCTCCCTCTATCCCTCCGTCTTGCTCTGGTCCAAAAAAAGGGCTAAGCTAAACAATTTTGGGGCCATCTATAGCTGTCGCTTCTACTCCTTTTGTATTGTTGCCTCTTTCTCTGACTCTCCCGCTCCCACTCTTCGGTTTTTTTTATTCATGAGCAAACAAAAATAATACAAATGAAAATAATAAAAATACAAATTGAAAGGAAAACAAAACACTTTTTGTTGTTTGTCGTTTGTTTCTGCTGTTGCTGTTGCCCCTTTTGTTGGCCAAAATAAAAATAAATATATTATTTTACACGCTGCCAAGACGCACGCCAGACGCGCTACACAGATCTAATTCAAATTCAGTTGAAGAAGTGGCAAAATAATGTGCCAGCAGGGCGTGCACCATGTGGGTGGTGTCCTTGCCGCAGGCGTGGGGACCCAGCCAAACCGGGGGCGATGGGGTTGTCTCGCCGCGGGGCGGCGCTCGTGACGACCATAAAAAAAGAAAACAACGCACACAGCGGCAGGAAAAAGGCGACGCCGGCACGGGCCACCCATTTGTTGTAACAGTCCACAGACTTGCCCTCCCACACACACCCACGCTCACACACACACACACACACACACACAGGAACACATGGCCAAAATAACTCAACTCAAGCGAACTCATTCTATATGCGATCCTAACGATTGCAGGCTGAAACCAATACGTGTCCTTGCGCCCGCGATACATTAACATATTTGCTTTGTCTGTATTTCGTATGTGTCCTGAGGGGCCTGGCGGCGGGGGGCCTGATGCGAGTGCGGCGCCTTGAAACTGCGCAAGAAATTATGGCATCAATGGAAAATATGAAAAGCCACTGAGACACCTCGCACTAAGTACGATTGTCAAGCAAAACAAAAGAATTTGCAGGCTATGTGTGGGTGCATTAAGTCGACTAATGGATGTGCTTTCTGATGAGCAAAGTATATATAAAATTTATATATTTTATATTAGTCTTTATATGATTATAATATTAATAAAATATTTTATAAATAAAATTTATATATTTTATAATTGTTTTTTTTTTTAATTTTTTATATAATTATTATATTAATAAAATATTTAATAAATAAAATAAAATAAAATATAAAATATATTTAAATATAAATATATAATATATTTTAGTATTGCATTAATAAATAATCAAGAATTGAGTCCACATACACAGTTTTATAATTTATTTATAAATGATTTGTTTCGTGAAGTTTAAGTTGTGAAAATTAAAAAAGAAAATTAAATAAACGTGAATATAATAAATAAGTAAATATAATAAATAAATATATATAATAAATAAATAAATTATTTGTTTATAATATTTTTTTTGTTTCTCTTTAACTTCCGACACTTTAAAAATATAATTACTATATTTAATTCTTAAAATATGGAAAAAATATATAACATACAAATAAAACAAATAAAGAAGCATTTTGTAATTTAGCTTACAATTGAGTTTCGAAATCATAAAAATAAGTTTTCAATTTCAAACATTAAAGAATCAGAGTTTAGCTTAGAAAAATAAATTCTCAACAAAATTGAATTAAATTTAAATAATATGGCATACATATAATATAAAATAAAATGATAAAAGGAAAAATATTAAAATTTGAAATTTAATATTACAATTTTTAATTAAAGAAAATATTTTTATTAAATTTAAAAATGGTAAATAAAACAAATCAATAAATTCCTGACACGTCTTCAAGCTAAAATCCTTCTACAGTATTACTTATTTGTAGCGTTCTTGTAAATGCTAACCTTATGTTAACCCTGTCTTCTTTTTATGATAAGCTACAATTCCACAATATTTGTGCAAGTGCTTATAACCCATGATTGCTTTCACGCTTCTAAGTAACACTTAGACAAACCCCAATTTACACACACACACACACACCACAGATATCTGCGTAATATATACATATGGTATATACAATCAGTCTATGGACATGTGGGTTTCTAACGAACACTGACAGCTATGCACCCACGCTCTACTACCCGGCCACCCACTCTCAGTCTCTCTCTCTCTCTCTCTCTGCCTCTCTCTTTGTCTGACATCCACTTGGAAAGAGCTCAGGCATAAAAAACATATGTTGCCTTGCTGCTGGGTCCTTTTACTCCTTCTGCTGTGGCGTCGGTTGTGCTTTTCCTAACAATTGGTTTTTAGGTGGCAGTCGAGCACATTTTAAGTGGTAATCATTTACGCTTCGCAAATAAATACCGAGTTTCTGATTTGAATTTTCTGGCTGCAGGGACCCCCTTCGTCGCTCACACCCTCCCCCCCCCCTGAACCAATCCGACCTTTTTGGCTGCTTCTTCTGTTTTGCTGCTGTGTTTTTTATGTTGGGTTTCATCCTTCATTGTTTTGTTTTTGTTACGCTTTTAACGTTAGCTTTCGGTTTGCTCTGTTCTCTTCGTTTTCCCATAAAATTTGGCGGCCTTTCGAGGCATTGTAAATTTCTCAAGACACGCCCCCGTCCTGTATGAGAACCTTCACAATCTAAAGTCGCCTCTAGGTTTGGTTTATAGCACTTTCCCTCTGTGCACTTAGCAGCTTGCCAGTTAAGTCGCTACCTTTTCTTTTCCGTTATTTGGCAAGCGGGTATTTTGTTTAATGAGGGTTAGACGGTATCGCTTTCACTTTTATTGCCACCTACCGGTCGTCATTTGGCATTGTCAAAGCCAATCTAAGCACTTGCTACACTTGCGAAATGAAAATCGATAGAACTTTCAACCCAAATAACTTAACATGAGTTGCACTAAAAGTTGGCTTCAATGAAGTGCTAAACGTGTTTGGCTTACTTCTGGAATTCAACTCAAAAAAACTTTTGACATTTTTTCTATCAACTCAATATTAAAAATTTAATATTTAGTTTTCTAATCTTATAATGTTTTAGACTAAGATCTAACATTTTAGAATATTAAGCTAATTTAAAATATCTGAAGTATTTTCTTTCTCAACTTTATTATTTCGGTTTTATATAAAAGATCTTAAAGCTCACCTCAAATCATAGTTTCATATCTTTGTTCATATTCTAAGTTTCAAGCAACTTCTTTATGAGCGTAAAGAAGCTTTTAATATTAATTTAATTTAAATTAAATAATTAAAATGAAACTATATATTTTAATTTAATTTAATTTACATTAATTTTATTTTTTTTAAATTAATAATAATTTTAGTATTAGTATATTATTATAGTACAAAATTTCTTCAACAATAGTTTATTTTTTTCCTGTCTCTAAATATCATTTTAAGAATCTTGAATCAATTTCAGCTAATATCAAAAATCTAATATTTTCTTTTTGAACTTCATCGATTAATGAATTTTATTGATTAAGATTTTTGTGCATTAGATTTTTAATATACTCTTTAAATTATAGTTTTATACTGCATAGAAATTTTTATTCCAGCTACTGGAAGAACTAAAAAATATTATTATTATTTCTATATATATATATATATCTATATATATATATATATATATATATATATATATATATATATATATATATATATATATATATATATATATATATATATATATATATCTTCAGTTAAATTGAGCCAATATCGAAGATCAAATATTTTTTTTCAAATGGTTGATTCAAGTTTTTTTTTTATAAATATCTGAAAGTTATTTTTGTATGTTTAATATCTCTAAGTTCATCTTCCTTTTTATTCCAAGCTCCCAGCAATTAGTATGCTAAACGTACTCATTGATTAGAAGTTCCATCAGATTTAGATCTTGAATCAATTCGACTTTAGATCACCAACTTATTGCCCTTTAATTTTCAGCTTCAGCTGACTACAGCTCTCTAATGAGACTAAATACCTTGCAATCTTTAATCAATTTGAGCTTTTACCATGTCTTGCTCTCTCATTGAGTGCAATTAATAGAATTGGGTTTACGAGTTACGGTAAGTCAGTGTTGGCTGTTTGACTTCCTTCTTATCAACTAAGCCATTATTTTTGTTTCCTTTTCACGTGGGTATTCTAATTTTTATATACCAATTACACAAGCGCATTAAACCAATCCAAACTGAACTCGTTTTTTGGGTGTTTTGTACTTTCGGCTGGGGCCTAAAAGTAAAAACCAAAAACGAAAGTTCAATTTGTGGTCGAGAGAGAGGGCTGGAGAGACCGAAATGAGAAATGGGCTTAAAGAACTAGCCGGACGAGCTGTAGTTTGTTGTTGTTCGACTAACCAGTCAGCCGCGGTCACAGTCACAGCTGGCCAGCGCCGACTCTGGGCCAGAACGAAGCGCTCTAATGAATTGGCCGCGTGTGCGCAACCGCAGTTAATGACGCACACGCACGAAGCAAACAAGGAGTGGCCAGGAAAACCGACCGACTGACTGAATGTTGAAAAACTCCAAAAACTCGAGTAACACGATCAGGTGCGAACAAAATTATCAAAGACGGGCACCCAGATGCAGATGGCAATGGAAACAGAGACCGAGACTGAGACTGAGACTGAGGCAGAGACACAGCCACAGACAGACAGCCCAAGGCAAGAAAGAAAGGCAAAAAAAAGAGGCTGCTCTCAGAGTCAAACAAAAAATCAAAACTTGCCGCGAAGTTAATTATAATTGCCTGAGCAAAAAAAGTAAAAATAGGAGAGGAGCAGAGAGAGAGAGAGAGAGACAGAGAGAGGGGAGGGAGAAAAGGGTCCACGGAGTTAGTGCCACAAGAAAGGCAGGCAGGTTTTATTGATTCGGCGCTCGGGTTTTGTATTTTATTTCTTTTTTTCTGTATATTCTCTCTCTCTCTCTCTCTCGCTCTCTCTTTGAACTGTGCGTGTGCCGGTATCTTAAATAATTTTTCATTTGAGGCACGTCTGGCTGTTAGGGGCTCAGCTTATGAAATATCATTCAACTGCTGCTGTTGTTTGTTGCTGCGATTTTCGGTTTTCATAATTATATTTAATTTCAAGGTTGCCCGCGCGGCGGAAAACAACAAATAATTGCCGCAGCATAATCGACGGCGACTCTCGCAAACTGCTTAACGCCTTGTCAGAACAATGGCCGCAGCTCTATGATTAGGCCCTCACTTAAAGATATATACATGTGTGTATACTTATATATCGTATACATACAATTCATATATGGCCAAGACTGAATGGCAATTGTTCAGCTGCCGCTGCTGTGTGGGCGTGTGCCGCTGGTGTGACCCCAGTTTCTTGGGAATTAGCTCAAGTGCAGCGCGCCGCATGTGTGAAGCACGATTTGACTTAAAATTGAAAAGAAAAAAAAATAAATAAAAACAAAAACAATCAACGTGCTTCATCTATGGATAATGGATTTGTTATTGAGCAGCGTTTCTGTACGAATTGAGGTCTGCGAATTGATTGAAATTGTTGTTCTGTATCGCACAGCGGCAATCAGAGTTATGGATATACAATTAGCCATTCAATTAGATGACCCTAATGGGCGAGGAGCTTTCAATTGGCATATGGCATAGAGACACGAATATTGAGACGTCTTTAACTGAAGATCATTTCAACTGAAATATTCAGAGGAATAAGTTACAAAATCTGTTTGGCTTAAGCAAGTGGAACTATTTATTAAAATTATGTACATGATCATAAGTTGAAAACAATTTTCAATTGGCAGACAGCTAGAGATCTGTGGCGATAAGAAAGTATTTCGAAGATGTAACTATTTAAATATTTAATTTTTTTTATTTATGTATTTTTTTTTTACTCATTAGCGAAGTGAAGTGTTATTCCTATATATATATATATATATATATATATATATATATATATATATATATCTCGACCTAGACCGTTTGGCAAGTTCAGCTATATATTTAAAAATTTGGCAATAATCAATCATTTTGATGATCTACTTTTAACCTGAGCAGAAAGTAATTATCTAGTCTCCGACTGCTGCAGTTTTGTAAAGTGAAAGGCAATTTTTCTCATTTAATTTAAGCATGAAAGAATTGTTATATATATATATATATATATATATATATATATATATATATATATATATATATATATATATATATATATATATATTTTTTTTTTTTTTTTTTTTTTTTTTTTATTTTTTTTTTTATACTTTATATTTATTTTTGTATTAACCATTTATATATACATACATATAAATATATATGTGTATTGTATATATTTAATTTTTCCTTTAACATTTTTTTATAACTTGTAGGTCAATAAAATTTGTAGTTTCTTCCCACCTATTTGAGGGCTTATACAATCAGTTCTGCTCGCTCATCATCAAAGAATAGGTTTTATGACTCTAACTCTTAAAACCGAAATTTTATACCATCATATTCCAATTGCTAATTCCTCTAAAAGCAACTGTTAAAAGCTTTGCCTCTGAAACCTACACATGAGCCACACAAAAAAAAAAAAAAAAGCACTAAGCAAACACAGTTGATAATGAAGTTGTCTTCTAATTGAAGTAAATGCACTCGCACAACCCATGCAACATCCACAACATCAACAACATCTTGAGACTCTGCTCGTATTGACATATCAATTTCCCGAGCCATGTAAACATATCAAATCGATCGTGCAACTTGTCATGCCCGAATAGACCGAAATGCCAAATGGATGTCGGACACTAAATGAAATTGTAAACATACACAGACAGACACACACACACACATACAAATACATATTTATATAGACATATATAGTAGATACTGTGACGCATTGTGTTGTGAAAAGAAATTAACACGAAATCGAATAAGGCAAACAAGAGAAGAAAAAAACAGACTATATACTGAACAATAACAATACAGATGTTGAGCTGGAGCCGGCTCAATTTGATTTTCCGGAGCGCCAAAGCAAAGTCCACGTCAAAAAAAAAAAAAAAAAAAGAAAAAATGGAAAAAAAATGGAAAAAAAATTAAACATTATTGTTGTTGCTGGGCTTTCAACGCCTGCGCAAAAGTCAAGCGCGACAAGCGTCATAAATTGAACTACAACATGCTAAACAATGCCAGCAACAACAGCAACAACAACTACAACACGATTTCGAATGTTGTTGCTTTTGTCGTGCATTTTGCGCCACACCCAACAACAACAGCAACAGCAACAATTTAGTCAATACAGATAGATATGCATCTATGGCATGGCGCGGCCAGGTTCAGACTTGGCCAACTCGGCTGCTCTGGTTGTTCTGCTCTCTATGCCGCATTCAGCTGTCGACTTATTGAATTTCACACGCAAAATAGAGTGTCTAAGTGGAGTGTCTGAGGCTGCAAGGTGATCTGGAGCTCCACCTAGAAATGAAATACAAAAAATAAAGCTAAACTCTTATGTGTGCCGATCGCTTAGTCAGTCATGTGTGTGCCTGTGCCTGGAACCCATGCATAATGGGTCAATGGGGTATGATGCTTTGATGGAAATGTATGTAACAAGCAGAGGGGGAGCTGTGACCAAATGAGTTACACTTGAAATTTATAAATTAATGATTATTAATTTAATTTTTGTTTTTTTTTTTAGGCAAAAAATATATATATATAATTTACTTTTAATTATTCTTAAGTCGAAAAAGTATTTAATTTATTTTAAATTGTTTTTAAGTCGAAAAAATATTTAATTTATTTTAAATTATTTACCGAAACTTATCTATAGACATTGTATTTCGTATATTATTTTCCTTTTAGTATAAATAAAAATAATATTTTGACAAACTTCACAAAATAAATTGAAGAAAAATTAATATTTTTCTGTGAATCAGGTCTGTTTGCATATAGGCTATAAAATATAATTTCCTAGGTATCTCTTAGTCGATCACTTCTCACTTCCGCATTCATATTTGATTGCTTTGGTTTCGAGTCTCTGGCAATCACTTAGAACTGCGCTTTTGACGTTGCCCAACACCGTTTTGAACGCCAGCTCCAGCTGCGTTTTCGTGTTGAAGCTGTTGATGGTTTTGTCTGGCGCTGATTAGACAAGAAAATAGTACAGCTGTGCATTAGACTGTTAACATATTTAGACACAATGCATATATGTAAATCTGTTATGGCCTTTTCGAGATGAAGTTGTAGCAGTTGTTCGCCTAACAAGCGATCGAGTGGGCATTCAAACACCTAAGATTTCCTCGAAAGAGTTTCAAGATCTAAAAATGAGTATAGAATATGTATAATTGTAGTATAATAGTAGCATAGTATAGTATAATATTATTTTTAATATAGAAAAGTTATACATTATATATAAAATAATAAAATATTATTTACCCATAAAAAAGTTGATAAATATTATATCTAATTTTTTCTAAAAATATTCAGGATGAATTGGGAAATGTTATAGATATCCAATAATAGCTATATGAAAAAATGTATACAAATATACAAATACTATAGAGAATACAAAAAAAAAAAAAATCAAAATAATATATTTAAATATGTTAATCATTAAGGCACTCAAGTCCAAACAGAAACACTTGGAACTTCTTCCATTAACCTTGACCTTATTTAATGCTTAATTCTATATTTATTTAACTAGGCAAGAAACAGTTTTTATTTATATTACTTTTGTTAACTCTCGCTCCCTAAGCGTTTATCTGCTCAGACAAAGCTAACTCAAGCTCCCATTTCGATCTTTGACTTCCTGAATTAGCATTAAGTTTACACTTCTTCTTTACACTTGTTTGCACTTCAGCTCAGTTTTAGAGTTTGATGTCCGCACTACTTGAGCTGACAAATATTATACAAATAGTCATAATGCAGTCAGGCTATATATATAAAATAAATAATCAAGTACTGGCGCCTCTTCTGTGGCAGCCCTGCATTTAAAGTGGAGCAGCGAGGCATTGATAATTATAAATATTCATGCAACAGTGGAACTGAGCGGAATATTCTCAGTGTGGCATTTACGAACGCAGCCATAATAAAATGCAAATGTGTCAATTAAAGTGTGCTTTATTTTGACAACAGCAAATGCCGCGACTCTCAGCTGCCCCCTGGCCCCAGCCGCCCCCTAAGCTGCCCGCCCACTGGCTGCTCCAGTTGCAAACGCAGTGCCCAGTGCTGAAAACGCTGCGTGGATGTGGATGGATAGATAAATATATAGACAGCACTTGGATGTCAGTTGATGTTGATGTTGAGTGTTGCTTGCCTGGCTGGCTGGCTGGCTGGCTGCCTGCCTGGTTGTTGACCTCACACACATATGAGGGGCACTATGTGTGTCTGTGTGCGTGTGCATCCATGAAGTGCGCTAACAAAGCGTAGTTTCACTTACAATTAAATGACGTCGACGACATTTCTACAATTGTTTGCCACAAAAGCAACGGGACATCAATAAAAGCGAGACCCTCGAGTGTGAGCTGTTCGAGTGTGTGTGTGTGTGTATGTGTGTGCCTTTGTGGTTGACAAAAGGCCAGCGATCGGTCAATGTGCCAGTTGTTGTGCCCGCATTACTGCAAATCAAATCGCTCCCAGCTTATGCAATGTCCCCCGACAATCGAGCCCCTGCCTTGCCCTGCCCTGCACCACCGCAGCCCTAGCCTGGCACAATGTTTAATTGAGTTATTATTACAATTTGCATAAACAAAATAAAACTCTTCGGCGTCGCAGCTTTTCTAATTAGTCAAACCCAAGCGCCACACGTGCACAGACTCTCACAATCCGGTTTCCTTCCATCCACAAGATGTGCAACAGAGCATATTAATTCCATGAGTAACTGCTTCCTGAATAATATATAGAGAGACTGGAGAACTTTAAAATATTTATATTTATATTTATATTTATATTTATATTTATATTTATATTTATATTTATATTTATATTTATATTTATATTTATATTTATATTTATATTTATATTTATATTTATATTTATATTTATATTTATATTTATATTTATATTTATATTTATATTTATATTTATATTTATATTTATATTTATATTTATATTTATATTTATATTTATATTTATATTTATATTTATATTTATATTTATATTTATATTTATATTTATATTTATATTTATATTTATATTTATATTTATATTTATATTTATATTTATATTTATATTTATATTTATATTTATATTTATATTTATATTTATATTTATATTTATATTTATATTTATATTTATATTTATATTTATATTTATATTTATATTTATATTTATATTTATATTTATATTTATATTTATATTTATATTTATATTTATATTTATATTTATATTTATATTTATATTTATATTTATATTTATATTTATATTTATATTTATATTTATATTTATATTTATATTTATATTTATATTTATATTTATATTTATATTTATATTTATATTTATATTTATATTTATATTTATATTTATATTTATATTTATATTTATATTTATAGAGTATCTCCCAGTCTGGCACTTTAGTTTCGCTCACTTCTATCTGTTTCTTTTCAGCTTGTAATTCAGTGCCTGTTTTGGGCGTCTCGCCCCGCCCCTTTTGGTTGCGCCCGCTTGCCATTTCGTACATTTTTGATTGACGCAATGCATCGAGTGGCAGCGCGCGTTGCGGTTTCCGGTCGTCTGCCTGGTCCAGTCGGTCCAGTCGCTGCTCCGGTCGGGGTACCAGTTGACGTTGTCTACGGTTTTTCGCTTTGGTCTGCTTTGCTTTGCTGCACACGAAAATTTATGTTTATTGACGTTTGTCAACAATTTATTTAAATTTATTGTGACAGCTTTTTTCTCCACACACACAGCGACACGAGTCGCATGAGGTATGCAGGTACATGTGGATGAGTTTATGCATATGACTGCCTCCTCGGCTCTGCCCCACACACACATAGAGGGACAGGAACATCTTGATGTATTAATCGAGTGTAGAACAGGGGGCGTTAATCATGCGCGGCTGATAGATGCCATGTGCGTCTGCTTGTTTTATTCTGTGTGTTTCTTTTTTTGTTTTTTTCTCTTTTCGGGCAACAATTTAATATGCAGGTGCATCAATTAGCATGATCAGGGATGCAAAAGGGACTTTCACAAAATTAGTGAGCGACAATTGATCATGTCAAATATGAGAGGCGTATTTATAATTGGGACTGTGTCATAGGCAATTGATTGCTTGATGGAGAACATTTCAGAGCCAAAGCGCTAATTGGATGAAACGATCAAATATTATTAGTACAACAAATTTTAAATTATAGCCAGACAGCAGCTGCAGCTGTTATATAAATATATAAAAATGTATTATTATATAAATATTTATTTATTTTATTATTCGATTACAATTACAGCCTTTTGACCGGAAATGAATATTTTGTCACTAGTTGAAGTTTTTCTACTTTTCATAATTTGCCTTAAAATTTTCGCATAACTGAATTTCATAATATACAAATTGAATAACTATTTATAAAAAAAAAATTATTTTGTATAACTAAATTTCATAATATAAAATTAATTTTTCTAACAAATTGATAATAATAATTGAAAAAATTTTTATAATAAATTATTATAAAACTTTAATCATTATTTGTATTTTGAGTATATATTTATTTTAAGCTATTTTTAATTTAATTTCACATTTTTATCCAGGAACTAAATAGTTTTAATAATTAAAATTACTCTGAAAAGAATTAAAGTTTTGTTGGTATTTTTTAATATTTTTATATATAATATTTTAATATTTGAAAATTATTTTCAATTTAATTTAAAATTTTTATCGAGGGACCACACAGTTTCAATGACTTTTTATTCTCTTCGTTTTCAGTGAATGTGAGTTGTCTTCTGAATAACTTATTGACCCATTTTAGCGCTGCAATACTCCTTCACTGGCCTCACTTGCATTTTTGCTTTTTAGTGAGCAGAGTCATGACTAATCCAGAATCGTTGTTAACTGCTTCCCAGGAACTTTTAGCCAACTGGCAATCATCGATGACCAAAACGCAAGCGAAAAGTTTAGTTTAATTCCTTTTGCATTTAATTTATTGTTGGCTGCGCCTGCGGCAAACGAAGTTCAAGCTGAAGCCGCAGTTAAACGTAACCCTTTCTGGTTGTTTTGCTCAGTTTTATTGTTTTACGTGGCCAACCTGTGCCCGACCAGACTGCAGAAAAACATGCGCAGACATAAATCATAAGCGTTACCCAGAAACGGTCAAAGATACAGATACCTATATATTTATATATATATATATATATATATATATATATATATATATACGTGTATAGATTATTCCTCAGTGCAGATACAGATATAGAAATGGCAGTCAAAGTTTTTAACAAGCATTTAACGATTTAATTTGCCAAATACAAAAAAGTGCCCAAAAAAGAACGGGGCCAAGAGCCGAGTCGAGTCGAGTCAAGTTTGCAAAGGGTTCAACGGATATTTATGGATTGAAGGCGCAACCTTGCCGAAAAAAAAGAAGAATACTATATTAGCGAGTGGGAGAGAGAGAGGGATAGAGAGGAAGAAAGAAAACAAAACGAGTGCAGAAACGCGACTGGGGAATTGCTAACTGCGGCAACTGTTGGCAGCGGTATCCCATATGCAAAAGCATCCTAAATGACCGAAAGGGATAGAGCGCTGGACATAGGACACGGGGCCCAGGGGTTGTCCCGCATGGGGACCAGAGCATATGTGCCTGCCTCTGTGTGTGTGTGCCTGTCGAACTGCCGACTGCAAATGGAGCACATAAATTATATTCCATTCGATGATATTTGCGTTTTGCTGCTCTTTACTTAAAAAGCAGCGCAGCAAAGGGACCGCACCAGCCAGTCAGCCAGTCGAGCAGTCCGGCTGGCTGGCAAGGACCCACACTCCCATCCACCTCCACTACTATGTAGTATTGGGATATCCGAGCAATTTTTAAGTTTTTCAACTCCGGTGCCAGAGTCAGCAATTTGCTATGGCCATATTTCTTCAGACTACACACACATGCATTTTAATGTGTGCTTTGGCTTTTGGTACGTTTTTAGTTATTCCCATATACCCTGTAGCTATTAAACCAGAGCTGTGTGTAACTGGCCAATGCTGAATTAATTGGCATTAAAAAGGCTGGTTAGGCAGTTCAGATAGCAGAATACTCACTGACGCAGGCCAGAGGCTGTGGGAGCGAGAAAGAGAGATAGAGAGAGAGAGCAAAGACACTGCGCGTCGTACGGCAACAGTTCAAGATCTCCGTTATTGTTGAATATGTTTTATAGTACTATAATTTTTTTCTTGTGGACTCTGTTGTATTTTTCCTGAAATAAAACAAAATTAAATTAAATTAATTTTCAGAAAATATTTTTTTATTTTGAAAAAGGGGAAAAAATGTGCTGAAAACTTTTTTTTCAGGATAGCGTGTCCAATTTCTGACTCTAATTTTTTGTGTAAGCTACAAAAAATATGTTTTCCAGATAAATAATTATTATAAATTATTTAATAATTATTCCTTCTTTAGAAGGAAAATAAAAAAATTGAACTTCCTGATTTACTCTACCAAAAATATATGAAAGACATACTACAATTATTATTATAAATTTTTTTTTATGAGTTTCAAATTAATTTCAGCTTTTCATCATACTAATATGAATAATTAAATATCTAAATAACTCTTTATTCTATTAATATTTATTATTGTATATTATTAACAGGATATGTATTCGCTGATCAGTTTCCGTATTCCTTTCAGCATTATCCTTGCTTGGTTTCTATTTGCTTTCGACATTTGTGAAATGTGCCTTTGACTTGGCAGCGACTGCAGCAGCTGAGTTTTGGGTTTCAAATTAAAGGATTTCAAGGCTCGACCGCAATCATTTATCGACTCTTTTTTCCACTATCTATCTGGCTAAGTAAATGCGCCATAATTTATGGAGCCTGCACCATTAATATATAGTACTCTACTCTATAAGCCCGCCCCATAAAAGCTGCGGCTAGGGCTTGAAATTTGTTTTTCTCTTGTTTTTCCTGTCTCTTTTTATATTTTTATTTATATATACAGTGTGCGCTGTGGTCTTTGGGCCATTTGTTTTGTTTGTAAATTTATTTTTTATCTTTTGCTGCTAATTGCAGCTACTCGGCAATTGATTTAAATTATCTACCAAATGTGCACGCACAACTTTTCCATTTTTTTTTTTGTATTTCGTATTTTTACCTTTTTTTTCGTTATTTATGCATTTGTTTTCATGCAATAAATATTTCATAAATTTACGGTCGCAATTGGGTTAACCAGCGTTGAAAAACGTTGCAATTAAGCTGCACATAAAATACACATATTAAAAAAAATAATAATAAAATAAAAACGAAATATATGAAAAGAATCGAAAACTTTGCAAGTTTATTAAAAAACTCTGTCAGTGGCATATGCGAATGTTTTATGTTGTCATTGGGTTTGCATAAATGTGACATAAACAAATGCATAAATTTCATTTTATGTGCTTCGCAGCTTTAAATGCATTGTATTCTCCTGCGCCCTGCTGCGGTTTCGTATTACAGGCACTTGTGCATTTATGGAAAGCTGCAAATGTTTTTAAACAATCATTAAAAGAAGTTTGCACAAAAGTTTCGGCTGCTCATTTAGTCGTTTAGTCGGGACTTTGCAAATGTAAAAAATGTTTGAAAGTTATTTAATATTTCTTTTTTTGTATTTTGTGGCAACAAATTAAACTGAACAGTGCCAGGCGAGCATTCATAATCATATTGTCTGCCAGACCAGAAGTATACTAAAGTTTAAAATAGAACAACTTTATGGAAGAAAGAGAAAAGGCGTCAAAAAAAGAAAAATTGAGTCAAAAACCAAAAGCCATAAATTTTGTATTTGTTTTTGTTGTCCTTGTATGCAACTGTCTTTTATGACAACAAGCTAATATTGTTGGTGCTCGCTGGATAAGTGGTAAATTTTAAATAATATGTGCAGTGTGAGTAATTTAATTTTAGATCGCCCTGAAGTGCAGGTCCAGAGGGTGTCTAGGAACATGTTTACTGCTTTCAGTTTGGTTGACAGCCAAGTAATTTTCGTAGACTGCTTAGCTGTCTGTTTAAGTATCTAATTCAATGTTGTGAGATTTCTTCAAGAACTGTTTGAATGCAAGGGTCGCTGTGTATGACTTGGTTGCGAACACTGAAATTTACTGAAGCCTCTGGCTGAGTGCAAATTATACTGACATAGTTGATAATTATGTTATATTGGTTAAGACGGAATTATTAAATATTTAATTGTACTTTAAAGCGAAGGAATAATTTATAATATAATATATATAAATAGAAAATAAATAAAAAATAAAGAAAAAGAGAAGAAAATAATTCATATTCGACATATATCTACATATTCGACATATATAAACAGTATTAATAAAAAAATTATATAATTATAATAAGAAATTAATGTTAAATGTAGATTAAATTTATATTAATGTTTAATTAATTATAGCACTAAAATATGTTTATATAACAACGCTCAAGTCGTAACTATTTGAGGAGCTTTTTTTCGCTTATAAGAAATGGAATTAACTCAGAAATATATATAACAGAAATATGTACTTTTTGAATATATTCATTTTATAAATTTCGTGTTTTAAATTTTTTGGAAAATCGAAAAAGAATTAATAATAATAAATATATATTGTTTAAAGTTCTGAGTCTCTAGATTCAAACGGAGGTAATCGTTTGTCTGCTGTTTTTGTTATATAAATTCGCGCAAAACTCGAACTTCCCATTTTCCATGTGTTCAGCGTATACCAATTACTCCTAATGTGCGCCCTTATGACTATAACTTATTATAAATGGCCAATTTAAGTCTTCATTTGCTAAACTACTAAAGAAAAAAAAAAAAAAAATTATAATAAAATAATTGTTAACTTTCTTTGACAAATTAACATAATCACTTGAAAAATGTTTTATTTATTTTGTGAAAAGTGTACAGCGTCTGCTCGACGAAAATTAGTCTGGGCAACAGCGAAATGTCTTTGAGGTCCGCTGCTGTTGTTGCTGCTACTGCTGCTGTTGCTGGTGCTGCATTAATGGCTGCAGAGGCAAACAGCAGCTTGTTAGCCATAATGGCCAGTAAATTAAGCATTTAATTTATTAACAAACAGTTTTGCTGCCAGTCGCCAGTGACAAACACCAACAACAACAAGAACAACAATAAACAACAACAATATTTTTCCAGCAGAGACAACTGCAACAAATGACTCTTGAGAGCTGCTGCTGCTGTTTGTTTTGCATTGAGGCGCATTAAGCAGCGGTTGATGTGCTTGTTTTATTATTTGTGGCGCAGACAACTCGAACTTTTTAATAGTTTAAAAGCACACACACACACACACACACACACATGCACACCAGCTCACGCACACACGCAATAAATATGAAAACAAATTAAGGCTGTTAAGTCATAACAAACGCTGAGATAAAACTGAACACAACTCGTGAGTCCACTCAAACTTGTAGTCATTTATTCGTTTCACTTTAAAAACGAACCCAACAAATTGCACTAAATTGATAATTAGCCGAGCCAAGAACAAGAGTAACAGCTACAGCTACAGCAACAGCAAAGCCAAGAGCAAGAACTGACTACTCCGCTGCATAGATCACTGACATTTTTTAGTGTTTTTCCACTTTTCGGTAAGTGGAGCGCGGAAAATGTAAGGAATTTAAAACATGAGCTTAGAATTAGGCTAATCTCGATTTATGCATAGATAATCGTACCGCAATATCGTTATGCAATTTGGTCAGAATTGTACCCTACTTTTTTCAGCAATCTGTGCAGCTTTTTGTGTGACTTTGACCTAAGAAATATTATTAAAATTTAAGTTAAAAAATTTTTAAAACATTTTAAATGGTAATAAATTTTAAAAATTCAAATGATTATATTTTTATAATAATTAGCAAAAAATAGTAGTAGTGGGTATAAATAATATTTTTTTTTAACCTTCAACTTTTGAATTTTGTGGAAATATAAAAATAATAAATATTATTTTTATTTTTATTCTCATTTACAAAAAAATTATTTATTTTTTGGATTTTTTGTCCCGAATTCTATTCGGAAAACTATATGCAAAATTTATAAAATTGTTAGGGCATATGTTTGCCAGAGTCCCTGATTAGTGTTAACTAATTTTTATTCAGTTTCAAAAACTCAATGAAAAGGAACTTTACTAAAGTTTAGCTTTAACTTTCTGACTTAATGTCTATGGAAAATATTCTTTTAGCAGTAAAATTAATATATAATAATAAATTCGTAAATGCGTTATTTATTTTATTCTGTTGCCAAATTGAGCTAACTGAAGTCAGGCTTTAAGATCCCTAATGCCTGTTCAGCAATGTCAATTTCTGCTAAACGTTCATATTTCTTCCCTTTTAATAACTACTTTATATTCAATAAATTCTCATTTTTATTGCACATTGACTCCATTTGGTTGATTTTGCAAAATACTTTGTTCACCCACTTAAGAGTTGACCCACTAGGAGCGGCGGCACTGCTCCAGATTTTGTATTTGCTCGCCTCTTTCTTTTGTGGTCTCTTGTCGACTAATATACTTACTGAGCGTTTGGCTCAATTTATGACTTTTCAGAATGCATCATATATCATTATAATTGTCAATAATCGTTCGCTTTATTTATATTTTCTCATATGTGCTATGGCATTTTATGGCCATTTGCCGGGGCTCATAAAACTGCGACAGTCTTTTTTATTGTATCTTTTCAGCTGCTTATAAATCATGCGAATTTATATATATATATATATATCTACGTGTGTTCATATGTATGTGAAGGCGGGCAAACGAAAGGAATAACAAAAGTCTAAGAATGTCGGTGTGAAATGCCTACTTAAATACACTTTCCGATTTCTAATGATATCTTATGTTGATAAATTTTGTTTGAATAAATATTATAAAATAAAATATTATTATAAAATAAAATAATATTAAATTAAAGTAAAGGCAATAAAGTAAGTGTACAAAAATAAAAAACATAAATAAAATAAATCAAATAAATAATGTAAATAAAATAAATAAAATAAGTAAAATAAATACAATAAAATATATATTCTTAATTTTGTATTCCAACGTTACATATTTGTCTAAAATTCTAATATACCCTGTCAAATGCATATCGAAGAGAAAGAGCATTTGCATTGTTATACAAAATTCGTCGCCGAATCGTATATAATTTTATTAGGCCAGAACCAAATTTTTTATCCTCTTTGTTTGGCCACGCATTTGCATAAGCGCAGGTTAAGTTCCAGTGTCTTCTTCCGGCTTAGGGCCCGTCGGGTCTCTCGGCTCTAGATCAAAGGTTGCCAGTATCAATATTTAAAAGCCAACAAGTCAAGGTCGCAGGCTGGCCCAAGCAGCGAGCAGCAATCGCCCCTCTAATAACAGCAGAAAAAATTATGAATGAAAGCGGCCGGAGTGAATTTAGGTGGCATTGTTGTTGTTTGGGGCAAACTAGCTAACTGTCAGCGGGCTTAACTTTACAGCGTTGCATGAATAAAAATTTAAATAATTTATAAAATTTGTTACTTATGGCGCGCGCCCAGGCTCAGGCGTCTGTCGCATAAACAGGCCCTGCGGGCGCGACGCTGGCGTATGCGTAATCCGAAATGCCGGTAAACGTTAACGCAGCTCCAACTTCAGCTGCTGCTGTTGCTTCTTAGCCTAAGCTTAGACTACACGGAAGTCGACGCGCTTGTTGCCCTTATCCTTATCCTCTACCTCCAGCCACCTCCTCCTCCTGCTCTCGCTCCTGCTGGCTACCTTTGTTGTGGCGTGTGTTTTATTTTTAACGAATTTTTATGATGTCTATGGCGATGGGGCAGACATTCTTTGTGCCACCGCTGTTTTGGTACATTAAAAAGCGTCTACTGGGTACAGCACTGGATACGCCATGGACCTCCCCCAACCATCTGCCTAGCCACTCTCTGCATATTTTAGTATGTAGTGTACGCGAGTGGCGTAATTTTTTTTCGTCTTGCTTCGTGTGATAATAGCATGAGTTTTATGCTAAATGGAAATTTTTCAGCTTGCAATTTGCTTGGCTTAGCGTCCCCAGGCGAGTCGCGGGGCACCTGTGACAGCGCCCCCAAACCCGTGTCTATTGATTTGTCGCCTGGCATTCGGCGCTGACGGTGCGTATGTGTAATCCCATTGACTAGGCGCGCTTGGCTGCCTTATTTTTGCGTAATTTAATAACTTTGTTTAACATAATTGTCAATTGAAGCGGCGACATCGTCGTTTATAGGTCGTTTAATGCCCCACATCGAGCACGCCGTCGACATCGATAACAGCCGGCGGTAACACGGCTTAAGCCCATCCACATAAAGTGTAATGAGCTTTGAAATTTGATAAAAACGAAGCCAGCGAAATAAGCGTGGCAAACGGAATGCAGCCACGACCCCAAGAGAAACACCTTATCAACAAATGCGAATAATAAAAAAAAAATGATTTATTTCTATTATCGGCAAAAATATTTGAAACCTGAGTCTATTCAAAATAAAGAGATTTGTTTTTTTTTTTATATTTTTGAGCTAGGATAAGAGTAGCTGAATTAAATTAAATAAAATGCTTGATATGAAAGTCCTATGTATTAGTATTTTATATATACTATGTTCAGTAGAACAGACTGAAGTCAATTGAAACTTATTTTACTATTTTTTTTTAAATAACTTTTAAATATGAACAACTAAAAATTATTATTGTGCTGTCTGGGACATTAGTCGCACTATAGGATTTTCTTTATTTATGCTATATTATTATACTATAAGTGTCGACTTGGCATCGAACCGAAGTGTTGCGAGATTGAACAGGAATGTTGCTTTATACCAATAAGAGCGGCATTTGGATTGGGTCTGTTAGAGCAGCAGCTGAAGTTGAAGTCGTAAGAGCGGGAGTGTGGGTCTCCCTGTACTTACACTACCTGCTTGCTCCTCTGCCTGGGATCGCTCTTTTTATGTATGCTTACTGCGCTCACTTACACAAGCAAAGCTTTCGCATAATTTTACACTTTGTGAAATCCTACATCAGGAGAAGAAATTCACCAGTGGCATTCATATCCAGGTATAGTTGCTTGAAGCTCATTCAGACAGATCATATTCAAACCCATATTCTTGATTAATTTGAACAGCTTTCAGGCTTTCAGCCAAACCCTGAACAATTTTCTATTGTAAACTATAACAGCTGATACGACACTTTATGATGAACTGATTCTCGTTCGGAATTTATTTCTAATTAATTTATATGTTTATATTTGTATTTATATATAATTTATAAAATTATAAAATAAAATTATTTTTATGTCCATATCTTTTTCTTTCTTGTTTTCAATTCAATTCAGTTTTATTCTTGCAGCTTTTTGTCTTAAACTCTTTTGCGCATTTATCTCTAAGCCTTAGTAGATACACCTTATTTTAGTATTATTTATAACAAACTCTAGGTTATACTATTGTATTAGAGATTAAAATAATACTTTTAGCTTGCCCGATGGTCCAGAGGATTCAGTCTTCTTAGCGTTCAACTTCCATTTTACTTTGCATTAAAGTTGAGTTGCAAAGAATAGAGAGGAAAATGCAAGGAAAAAGTCTGCAATTTATTTACGAATGAAACTCCCAGCTATGTTCATAATGTTTTTTTTTGTTTTTATATATCTCTAAAATGAAATTTATCAAATAGTAAATACTCCGCTTTGCAGCTTCACTTAAGTAACATTTTCTTTCACCAGAGCTTCTAAAGCTCTTTTTAACAGCATATAAACTATATTGACCTATCATAAAAATCATTTAGAGATTCTCTTATGCTTAAATGGAGTAAATATGTCTTCTACAGTTTAAGCTCCGCTCAAACAGCGGTAAATATTATTTAAGTCTGGCAAAAATGTCAACTCATATTTAATATTTAAGCAGCTGGAAAGCATTTTGGCAAAATTGTTATGAATTTTGTTACACACACACGCCAACACATACATGCGCACAGCATCTTTTATGCTGAGTTTTTGGGCGTTATAAAATTTTAATTAGTCGCCTCTGTGCGCTGCATGCCACCAATTTGAGCTGTTTGAAAAGTTTGCGGCGCACAGTGCGTATGGGTTATTCATACGACTCGAACTCGAACTTGTTGTACAATGTGGGCTAGCGAATGATGCTATCTGTTTAATACCCTGTAAGAATGAACTGTTGAAAGCAGCGTAACCAACTGCCTATATACAATGCCACTCAAGTGAATAGATTATGGAGGTATATATATCAAATGAAAGTTCCGATTGACATGAAATAAATTGTATTAAATAAAAGATAAATTAATAATAATAAAGAATTAGTAATAATTTATTATGAAATAGAAAAGCAACTGGTTTGTGAAATTATAAATTTCTTTTATTATTTTATATATATTTTTATTTTTTAATTCATTTTTATGAGAGAGTACGACCGCTAGTCCATAAATTCAATATAATAGTTGTCAATTCACTTAATGGAATTATTGTTGTATTGTATATGCGTAATAATACTAAGAAATAAATAAATAAATAGATAAAAATAAAAAGAAAATATATAAATAAAATCATAGAAAATCTTTTTGGATTACTAATTTAAACAGAGTTGCCTCATCTTTCATGTGACGATCTGCAGCTCTTCACAGCTGTGAAACTAAGCTAAACTCGCCTCTGCATCGACAGCTGCTTAGTCGAGTTAGGATAAGTTAGTCAACAAATAAATCTGAAATGAGAGGCAATTTCAACACAATTCCTCAAGGAACGCAGTCATCTGAAGAGCCAGAGCAATGAGAGAAGACCTCAATGTGGCTTCTGGTTGATCAGTTGATAAGTGAAATTAAAGAGAAATGATTTTCTTAGTTAATGAAGAGGTATCTGTTATACGAGCATAAACATGTTTTGTATTAAATTTTACTTATTTCATACTCCATAGCAGGACTCAAGTGCAGCGACGTCGTTGTCGTTGTCGTTGTCGTTGGCGGCTGCATCTTTTACACAAATGACAAACTGACGTACGTGACATTTATGCGAATTGGCAGCTGCTGCCAGCGCCGCCAGCACCGCCAGCACCACCAGCACAAATTGTAGGCTCTTCTCTCTCTCTCTTATATATATAAAAAAAAAAAATATTTATATATATGCATGTCGATGAGGCTGAGCGGCACATAAAATGTATGCCAACTTGATGTAGTATATGAAATTGATGTCATGCTAAATGATATTTGTATGAGGCATTTAGTGAAATGCTGAAATGAAAGTGGAGGGGAGTTGCATTTGTGCGCGGGCTAAAAAGAAATTGCAAGGCTTTCAAATTGAATGGCATGTCAAGGTTCTGTTTGTGACTGTGTTAAGGACACGTCGACCGCTGAGTGCTGCATGTCCTGATTTCCTCGCATATGGAAATGAGAAAAATGAAAACTCGTTTTAATGGCTTTTCAATGAACGCCCCACGGAACTTAAGCCCCACAATAAATGTGGTTTATGTTGCTGATTTTTATAGTTATGTCTCGTATAATAAAAAAAAAACAAAGTTCTCGCTCTGCTTAGAAGGCAACTGAACCTGAACTAGATGGAAACTGCAAAGAGTCTGCAGATCGAGCAAAATGTTTCTTGTTTTTGTTTTTAATGAAACCTTTCGATCGATTGGGCATAAAAATGTAAGCTATTAAATTTTAAATACACCCAGAGTGTCTGTCTCGCTGTGTACTTGCAATAAACCGAAGTCGAACAAATCGCATAATAAAACGAGCAAGAAGCAGAGATACATAGAACAGGCGTGCGACTGGGTGGCAACGGTTTCATTCCTGGTTTTTTCTTCTTGAGGACTCCAAACAAATTTTTCGGCATGCAGAGGGCATGTGCCATAAAATTTTCGCCAAATGTCGTTTGATACGTATACGCTTATCACACACACACACTGACACATGTACATTATTACGACTTCATAATGTGTGTGTGTGTAATGTAAACGTAACGCACATGTTAAAGGGCCATGCAGACACGCCAAACCGCACAACAAATATAAACATATCGAACACAACGAGACACGGCAGCAGCAGCAACAACAACGGCAGCTGGCAGCTGACAGCAACAATAATAACCCCATCACGTATACGCAACGTTGTGCGGCTGCCACACACGTGTGCTTCATCTCTTAGGGTCTGGCGCTGCTCGACTGTCCCGGCGTCCTGCCATCCTAGGTGGCGTCCGCGACTCGCCTTTGATAAAATGACATTAAGAAGTCGTGACAATGCCACTAACTGAACCCAAAAAGGAGAGACGTCCCCGAAAGCCGTCAGCTTGAGCAACACTCGAGCCACGGGTGTAACCACATGCTCCCTGCACACTGGCACACAATTTCGTGGTAAATTAATGAAAATATGTAAAGCTTGTGCAACTGGAAGTAGAGAATGGCGAGAACGCACAGCAAGCTTTGCGAATCCAGAATAGCTTATGTGAATTTTGAAATATTAGCTGGGATAATAAAGGCCAAAAGCTGTGAAGTTGCAGTTGAGCGAAAGAGGAAAAATATATATAAAATATATAATATGAGAAGAGATGTCATGAGAGAAGGAAAATATATAAGAAGAGGAAAAAAAATATATATCTGATGTGTGGGTTCAGATGTGAATCAAGAAAACTAACCTGTGTGATAAGAATAAAATAAAATTTATAAAAAGGAAAATTTTATAACATAAATAAACATAGCATAAATAAATAAAAAAAAAGATATTTTTTAAATTAAAAAAAAAAGACAATATAGACAATAGAAAATATATAATATAGAATATAATTTAAGTTATATATAATAAATAAATAGAGGAAGTAAATTCTAGGAGTAAGAAATAAAATTACATATAAATTTGACTTTCTCTATTTATTTATTTATTTATTTTTCTTTATCTCAACCTGGTTCTAGGAGTGAAAAAAATAGAAAAATAAGAAAACTGTGAATTTTCCTTAAAATTATCTCTAAGTTCGACTTTCCTTATATAATTGCCATCTCGAGCTGGTTCCACTGTGCGTCGAGCATGGTTTCTATTCGGTTGCCTTTGCCCTGGTGTCGACTCCATTGGCTGTGTCGTTCCAGTCACTCACTCGTCCAGGTCTATCTGCATTGTAATGTCCTTTGAGATACGACAAAGCGGCGATTCCACTCGAAATAAACTTCGCCGGGCTGCAAATCGCACCACCCCGCCCCCCCGCCGCCAAGACGCCCACCTTTCGGGGTGGCCTGCCCCATTGTACAGTTGTGTCAACAAAGTGAACGTGCCAATGTGCACATTAGATGGAGTTTTCCATGTCTACTCGGGTGTGTGTGGGGCTTTGAGTGGGGGTAGGGCTGTGGGAACGGAGCGCCAAATTAAATAGAATTTGTATGGCAGCAACCCACCGAAAAATGTTGCGGTCGCCAGTTGCCGCTGTTGCTGGCGTTGATGTTACTGTTGCCCAGCATTAAATTGAATTTGTCTAATGACAAGTTGTTGCCTTTTGGCTGCAGAGGAACAGAGGAACAGTGTCACTGTAATGGGGCGAGTACTGAGCGCAATAACTGTTTGCCTAACGGCCGGCTGTTAAAAGTAACTGCCATAAGCTACAGGTACCCCCTAGAGGCCCACACTTAGCAGGTAGCAGCACCAGCAGCAACACCAGCAGCAGCTGGAACTGTTTTTTGTGGTTTGCCTCCACATATATTAGTCGAGTCCAGCAGCAGGAAATCCAATGCGAAAACTCATATTAGAGCATTCAATGGCCTTTTAATTGTGGTCGCGCCGAACTATTTGCTGTAATTTTTAGGATCATATAGCACGGAAATTGCAACGGGCAAAGTTAGTAATACTGATAATGTGGTCACGATTGTCGTCCATGTCAAACAGGAAACATATCCATTATAGTGAAATTTAGTTACTTCAACAGACAATTGATAACAATTTCTGGAATTTTGCACTGTTGAAGAGGAGTCAACTTTAAGCTTTGGTGTTTGTTGTTTGCTGCTGGGAGTTCTTATGAAATAGTCTAAATAAACAAAGTATTTAAATTAGTGTTGTCTATACTAAATACTTAGAATTATTTTGGGGCTTCTCAATATTTTGGTAGCCTTTCACTGTGCTGCATTCAAATTTCTAGCTGAATGCCCAATATATCTAAATAAAAAATAAAATAAATATTTTAAAAATTTGAAAATTGTTAAATATTAAGGATAATAAGGTAAGCTGATTACGGCGTTAGGTGGGATACCTCCATCAGTAAATATGACTTAGACTTCTACATGATTTTTGGCCATTTATGATGATCATAATTAGCAAGAAACAAGCGTCTTTCTCTACGACAATTTTAAGATGAAAATTAATTCCGATCTAGTAGCTTAAGAGCTAATGAGGGCAAAGCAAATTCCTAGTTGTCAATTTTGATATAACTAATTTAGATATAACTAATACAGCATTTATAACTCTTCTAAGTAAATTCTTGAATTGGTTTATTTCATATATAAATTAATTATGCTTTTAAATATATATATATATTATATATATATATATATATATATATATATATATAGTATTAAATATGCTTTTCAAAAAGTTTTTTCAAATTTTTTGTTATATATTATTAACAATTATTTCTTAGCATCAATTTTAATTTTTATAACAAATTATTTTTGTACTCATAAAATTTCAAAACTTTTATAATTGAATACGCCTCTGCCCTAATAATATTTATATAATTTGTGTACTTTTAATAATTATAATAATATTCTATAATATATTAAAAAAAATTTAATATTCTTTTAAAAATCTCATAATTTTTCCAGCTTAAAAATTCGTATCTTAATTGTTGCTAGATTAAACGACAGCAATTTACTTTTAGGTTTAATTAAAAAGAAAAAAAATGTATATATATATATATATATATATATATATATTTATATATGTATATCTGCAACATATATCCACTTTAGAGTGTTGCTTGCTATGCTTGATTGCTTTGCCATTCAGCCAGCCTCTTTCCTCCTCTCTCTCACCCTCTCTCTCTTCTCACCAGAAGGCAACTGTCAAAACAAAAAATAAATATGAAATTTGAGCAGATTTAAGTGAAATTGTGTGCGCCCAAACACTTGGTACCTACCGTTCGAATAATCCCCAGCCCCGGCCGCTGCTTCGAGCCCGAGCTGCCGAACAAAAGAAAACTCATAACGTATGTTTGGGTAGTTGAGATTTTCTGACACAGATAGCTTGTGGCTCGAACAACGTGGCAACTGGCCCACAACGATGACTATGACGCTGACGCTGACGTTGACGTTGACCAGAATCAGGAGCAGGAGCAGCAGCAGGGGCAGTAGCAGAAGCAGGCCATACCGATGCATGCACGAATATCCATAGGCAACCCCTCACTTGGGTCTGAGCCAGCGCTCGGCCACACCCGCCCAACCCAGGCAGGGTTTCGAATATTGTATGAATATGAAAGTGATGAAAAGTCGACGATAACGTGCCAAGGTCGTTTCCGGCCGCGTGCATATGAACCGTACAGCCGGAGCGCCCTTCCGTAGTGCTTCAAACAATGCATTGCGGTTAGTAGGATGTAACCCAACCCCCAGACCCAGGCCCAGCCAACGTTCCAGCCCGCTTCATTCTGGGACAAGGCGTTTGGGTCTTTAAGTAAAATTCCATTTTGCGGTCAACTCCCGAAAAAGAAGCAAAACGGACGCTCGCCAGTAATTTCAATTTGGCTGTAATATTGTAGGGTATTTATGTTACGCCCACTCTGGGCGCAGCTTTTATTAAGTTGTTATCGAAGTTCTGCGTAATGAGCCTCCTTAACCTAACTCAGCCGACACTTGGAATGGCTAATCAGTGCTGGCATTTTATGAAATTCAAAACCAAAGACGCATTCCCCAACTTTAAGAACCTGTTAGATAGATGATGAGAGACAGGCAGGGAGAGTTAGCGAGAGAGAGGGAGAGAGGCTGATATTTAATTACCACAGAAAAACGTCAAAATTAATTATGACAGCTGTCAGTTGAGTGTGCTGAACTGCTCAACTGACTCGACTGACAAACAAAATTGTGAGTGAACAAGACAATGACCGAGTTGGCTGAGCGAATGAATGAATGAGTGCATGATAATCATGAAATGGGTCAAGCATACCAAAAGTGACAACAGACGGTCATCTTCGTCATATTCTGTTATAGACCTGCGGGCAGGTGCCAACGGACTTGCATTACGGTAGATCAAACTGTGCCACAAAACTAATTTCCAACCCGTGAACCAGTTGAGCGCGGCTTCAGGCTGGGACAGTGCAGCTAACTTAATGATTCGTTGCTTATTCAACTCCAAAATAAAATGAAATTAGTTGAGCCAGCTTGAAAATATCAAAATATGTAAAGACTGAGGCTAAGCGTTCTTTGGGATAAATTTGACTAGGTTGCTAGAGGTCTAAGCCAGACAGAGGGTGAATATCGATAAAGAACTTTAAGTAACTCGGGTTAATATATATAACGTTGGGTTAGTTATTTTAATAATGTCTATAGAGAACTATAAAAAGAGCTGATAGGCAAAGGCATGAAAAGGACTGCCCAAATTGGTCCTTAAGGAATTCCGAGTATGAATACTTTTGTTTATTATCCGAGCAGCCAGCTGACAGTTGCTCTAAATTCTTTATGATATTTGAAACTAGTTTGGCAAAGACATAAATATATGTGTGGGTATGTCTATAGCTCATCTATGCAGGTGCTATGAGCAGTGTTGCCAATTTAGCTATTTCTTGCCGTTTCTAGCTGTTCTTTTTTTTTGCTGTTCTTACTACTAGTCCTAGTACTAGTTATTCTGACTTTTCGCTATTCTATGGGTGTAGCATCGGTATATCAGAAGAGCTAATAAGAATAGCCCGTAATTATCAGAATATAGGCGAGTAAATCAAATTTGATTAAATAAATCTGGATTTCAATCGATTTGCGATTTTGATCCAATTCTAGCCTATTATAGCTATTTTTAGCCGTTTTAGCCGTTTTTAGCCGTTTTTGCTGTTTTTAGCTGTTTTTGCTGTTTTTAGCCAGTTCATAGCTATTTCTTGCTTATTTTACTAGTTGTCGGAGCCCAATAGGTGTAGAATCCGTATTTATGGTATAACAGAAGCTCTGCCAAGGCGAGGTCATCATTACCAGGCTGAAATGGAATAGGCCTATTTGAGCCAATTGCAGCTATTGTTAGCCGTTTCTAGCTGTTTCTAGCTTTTTATCGTAATTTTAGCTGTATCTATCTTGTTTTACTAGTTATTCTGACTTCGCGCAACCCTATTGGCTTAGAATCGGTATTTACGGTATACCAGAAGCGCTTCCAAGACGAGTCCATCAATATCAGAATGAAATGGAATTACATCTGTTTTTAGCCGTTTCTAGCCGTTTCTTGCTTTTTAGCTGTTTCTAGCTTGCTTTGCTAGTTATTCTGACTTCGCGCAACCCTATTGGTGCAAAATCGGTATTTATGGTCTACCAGAAGGGCTACCAAGACGAAGTGATCATTACCAGAGTGAAATGGAATAAAAAATCAGCCAAGTTATAAATTTTAGGCCAATTACAGCTAATTTTAGCCGTTTCTAGCTTTTTATTGTCATTTTAGCTGTATCTATCTTGTTTTACTAGTTATTCTAACTTCGCGCAACCCTATTGGCTTAGAATCGGTATTTACGGTATACCCGAAGCGCTACCAAGACGAGTCATCAATATCAGAATGAAATGGTATAAAAAATCAGCTGATTTAAATATTTTAAGCCAATTACAGCTAAGTTTAGCTGTTTCTAGCTAATTTTAGCCGTTTCTAGCTGTTTCTAGCCCTTTCTAGTTGTTGTTAGCCGTTTCTAGCATGTTATTGCCATTTTAGCTGTTTCTACCTATTTTATCAGTTATTCTGACTTCGCGCAACCCTATTGGCTTAGAATCGGTATTTACGGTATACCAGAAGCGCTTCCAAGACGAGTCCATCAATATCAGAATGAAATGGAATTACATCTGAATTTATCCGTTGCTAGCTATTTCTAGCCGTTTCTGGCTGTTTTTAGCCGTTTCTAGCTGTTTTTAGCCGTTTCTAGCTTTTTTGTCTATTTGGCTATAGCTAGCTTACTTTATTAATTATTCTGACTTGTCGCAACCCTATTGGTGCAGGATCGGTATTTATGGTCTACCAGAATCGCTGCTAAGAATAGGTCATAATTATCAGAATAACATGGAATAATTCAAATTTTATGAGATAAATCTGGATTTCAATTGATTTTCGAATGTTCACCCAATTCAAGCCGATTTTAGCCGTTTTTAGTCGTTGTTTAGCTGTTTTTAGCCGTTTTAGCTGTTTTTAGCCGTTTTATAGCTATTTCTCGCTTATTTTACTGGTTGGTCTGGCTTCTCGCAACCAAATAGGTGTAGCATCTGTATACATATATGGTATACCAGAAGCTAGTTCTAGCCGATTCTAGCCGTTTCAAGATATTTTTATTTATTGCAAACTATTTGTAGCTATTTCCAGCTATTTTTGAGTAGTTTCTCCGGCAGCCTCAGCCCTGAAGAGCAGGCAGCCAGAGCTGGCTATGACTCAGCTCCTGTTCACACGTGCCTGCAAAAAGGTGTTTCTTATCCCAAAGATCTTAAGTATTTCGGAAACCTTTTCCGCTTGTGTGAGTCTGTGCCTATGTGTTGAGCAAGCATATACTAAGTACATGTCATATACCATGCCCAATCCTTCAGCTGGCATCTAACTGCGACCCCCTCTGACATGTGCCGCTCAAGCGTCTGTCATTCATAACGCATTTACTGCTTGATTATGCGCCATTCTATGGGCGCAATTGTCGTGCATAACATTAAATGGGCTGCTGAGTGGAGAGGGGCGGCGGAGCGGAGTCTATAGTATTCACTGCTGATAAGCGAATGCGGCTCCATGTCGACGATCCAAATGGCAATTAACGCGCCAACTCGATTGCAACTGAGAGATGAGTGCGTCTGCCACTAGCTCAGTTATACATATATATATATATATATATATATATATATATATATATATATATATATATGTATATGTATATGACAGGCAAGACAGATGGCTTGGTCGCCGAGGGAGGGGTTGGGGCTTGGACTCATGCATAAACGAAATTAAGTCATTATTTTAATACGCGGCGTCACTTGCGACGATGCGCAGTGCCTAGTTTGATATATGGCCGATGTATTTGCTCTCTTTTTGTATGCATAATTTCATTATAATAAACGCACTGCGCGATACCCTGGCAAAGCGGACGCGGACGGGCAGTGCGTAATCGTAAGTGCGGCCTGTCCGCACGGCTGACCCGTCGATTATAAATGGACGTATGTTTAAGTACGCGAAACGGCAGCGGAGCGTGGGCGGGTAGCTAGGGGTCACCTAGGAGGTAGCTGCTGCCACGCCCACCACACACCAGTAGTGGGCAAGGGCGGCGCAGCTGCGATGCGGGCGACGCCTTCTCTTCAACTGTGCTGCGACTTCCGTTGCGTCGTTCAATTGGGCATTTGCATTTCTCGCCCTCTCGCTCTCACGTACGAATCAGCATGCTGTCTCTTTCTTCGGGCGAGCGCCTACACTAGAGTTTTGTTGCGTAATTATGATAAGAAAAAGGTTTTACTTAGGGCTCAACTACCTGACGCACGGACTGGCTGGCTCTGCCTGTCTCTTGACTACCTTTTGGCAGCCTATTATTTCTTGTTGTTGTTGCTACTGTTGGCTGCTGTCGTTGTTGTTGTTGTTGTTTTGATAAACTACCTTTTTCGGGCTGTTGTTGTTGTTGTAGCTGCTGCTGCTGCTGTTGCCTTTGTTTCTGTTTGAATTTGACATGGTAATTAACCCGCGACGCTCAACTTTGCCCAACCAATTGGCTTTAGTTGCTGCTGCTGCTACAAATGTGTGTGTGAGTGTGTGTGCGTGTGTGTGTGGCCATGTGCGTTTCCTTAAATTAATCAACCATCCCGCTCAATTTTTATTAATTTACCTATGTGACACTAACATATTTGGCTGCCTAATGATTTAAATAATTTCGACTGTCTGAAAATTAGCGATCAGCATTTAGCCAATTTTGGTCGCATATTAAAGCGAATTTAAGAGTCAACTTTAAGAGACATTAAATACTCTTTCTATGAATGTTGTTTAACTCCATGTTCAATCATTTATGAAGTTAAAAATAGCATTGTTTCTATATATATATATATATATATATATATATATATATATATTTTTTTTTTTTTTTTAATATATAAAATTTATTTAATAATAATCACAACTAATAATAACAACTTGAGCATTTTTTTTCAATTCATATTTCAATACATATGAGATTCAGTTAATTTAAAAAAAAATACATAAAAAAATTACATTCGAAATATAATATATAAAAAAAAATACATAAAAAAATTACATTCGAAATATAATATATAATAATTTTATAATTTTCTACATTAAGTAATTTTGTATTTGTTTAAAAGAAAATTTAATTTTTTTTTTTTGCATACGAATGCTCTAATAACTTAAGCTAAACTGAATAAAAACTTTATTTTCTTTTGTTAAACATATATTACATATTAATATTACATAACCATTATTTGTAAATATATAGCAAATCTTGAGCATTGTTTTGCCTACAGTAATAATTTTCAACCGAGTTTAATTTATTTTAAAAAATATTTACTTTAATAAATAATGCTCTTAAACGGCCTGGTTTTAAGTAGATATTTATCTATATTTATTTAAATAAATTTATAAAAAATTCTGATACTTAAAAACATTTTCCCAGCATCCATAGACAGCACTCTTCAAAATTCAGCTCACACAAAAATCACACTTCAAATGACATTTAATTTTTTTATTCCCATTATTCCCACTGTTTGGCTCTTATTTCATATGACACTGAATTAATTAAAGCTAAATGAATTCTTGCTTTGTCTAATCTAATCTCTCTCACTTTCTGCATTCACTCAAGTTCAATGTGATCTGCTGATGCCCTACAACTTTCAGGCAGCTTCACGTTCGTTTCATTCAATACATTTCCACACATAACATATAACATATAAAGCATAATTTAATAAATTTGCTAACCAAATATAGAATTAACAAGAAACTCTCAGCGTGGGCTGAGCTGAGCTTAGCTGAGCTGACTTCCACTTGTGACATTTGAAACGTTGGCAACAATGTTGATTTTATTAATTGGATTTGTGTCGAGGCGAGTTTTGGAATATTGGAATTGAGTCGAGTCACTTCGAGTTGAAGTTGTGCTCGCTGCTCGAGTTCAGCTGGGCTTTGGGCTTTCGAAAGTGTTAGATTGTTTGTTATTGGGCTTGTATTACAATTTTGATTAATGCGCCAATGGCAAATATCGATGGGGCCTCCACAAAAAAAAAAAAAGGAGAAAGAGAATAACACTTGACCCTATGCCGCAGCAGTTCGATACCTGTCGCAGTTGTTGTTGTCGCTACGTTTGCTAAACAAATAAAATTTTAATTTTTATATGCCCGACGGGTGGTGGTCGATCTCTGTTGACTGTCTGCCTGTCGATGTTTCTTTTAACTTTTAACTTATGCATGCGCATCTTGTCCAGCCCGTTCTGGCGCCGCCTCCTGCCCTCCTGTTGGGCTCTTTTTATTGAGGTGTCACAAGCACGGCCCCGCCCGAAAACAACTCTGTTGAAAAATTGATTTCAAATTGAAATTGAGTTTTTAGCTCAGAGTCAAGCGCGTGGTTTTATTATTTGGCTCGTCCAGGCGCCGAAATCGTAATCAAAATCATAAAAATACACACTAAAAGAAAAGAACAGAATACAGCGGAAAATGGAGCCGTTTTAATTGGTCTCCAAGAGCGTGCCGGAGCAGTGGATGTAGATGTGGATGTGGATGTGGAATACCATAGACGACAGCAATTATCAATTGTGCTTTTGGGAGCTGCCATAATAAATTCCTGCATCGAATTGATGAAGTTTTACATCAGATAATTTATGATGATATGCCATGCTGATTTTTAGTGTGGGCTTCTATGGGTTTTATTATGATTACATAGTCTCCGGATAACTGGAAATAAGTTATGCATTTCGCTTCGCTGGGTGGTTTACGATGATCAGCCGAAAAGCAACTGAAATCAACATGATATTCGACTGTCGTAAATATTTAGCGGTTTTTGTTCTGCTTTCCCTTCTCTAGTTTATATTAAGCAGGCCGTAAAAAAAGATATCATATTTGGCTGACTACTTAACTTAATGCGCATCCGCAAGGTTAGTTAATTGCTAAAGTCGACTTTTTGGTCCATTTTTTAATTATTCATATTATTTTTTATATATTTCTAATTAAGTGACGTTTACTATTTATTTCTAGTAACAAGTTTAAGCATAATTCCATGCGCCCTCTCTTATGTACTCATTATTCCTGATAGATCCTGCTTAGTCTTGATAAATATTTATTTATAAATAGACTCATGGAAATTCAATTAAAAGCACTCACTTTTTGTAGCTTATTTTGGATATAATGCATCTAGGAAAAAAAAAGAAATAAATAAAATAGAGTCCAAAGTAAATAACAGGACTATTGAGGAGGAATATAGCTCTATTCATATAGAAAATATGCTACCCTAACGAAGAACCTCCTATGCCACGCACTGCATTTCTATTACTTATTATTATAAAAATAATAATTCTTATTATTATTATTATTATTATTATTATTATTCTAATAATAGCTGGCTATTCTTTATTCTCTATAGCCAACTATGACATTTTTTACTTTCTCATATTCACTTTAACTCACTCATATATCCAACTCCAACTAACACCCACAGCACCTTTACATATCCACTCATTTTCATAAATCAATTATATCAATTCTAGCATGGATTAGCTAACCTCCCATTTGTAGTCGTAATCGTATACTTTGGAAATATTTTCTACTGACGCACACATAAATTAATAACAAATTAAAAAAAAAAAAAAAAAAATATATATATATATATATATATATATATATATATATATATATATATATATATATATATATATATATATATATATATATATATATATATATATATATATATTTCTATAATATTATATATATATATATGTATAGAGATAGTTGCTGAGGTCCGCACGACCCATCATTAATCACGCATAGATATTTCCCTGTCTTGTGTCATTTCCAAAACTCTGCTGCTGCCCGCCTCATTGCATTAACTATCTCTACCTTCTCGTTGCTTGTTTCTGTGGTTGGTTCATAATTATTTGGTTTTTTCTCTTTTCAGTTTTTTCTTTCACTTCTTTTTTTTTTGTTCCTCTCGAGCTGTTTTGGTTCGTTTTAATTATTTGCCTTAGCTGCAGAGGCATAAATTTTGTATAAACGTCTCTGGCTGTGGCTTTTTGGCACGCGATGTTTCTCGTTTTTACTGTGATATCGTTTTGTTTTGTTTTTTTTTTTTTTTGTTTCTTACTCTTTTTTAGTGTTTTTTGTTTTTCCACAAATGTCAAGCCCTTTGCCTAGATATTGGGTCAATATGTCAGCGTTTGCATGTTTCGTGTGGCCTCAGACATGCATTAATTATGTAGATAGCTGCGACTCTGACTCTGACTATGACTCCAACTACAACAGAGACAACGGCTGCGACTGTGGCCCAGACTGCATTGGTACCAAAAAATACACAAAAAACTGAAAATAACAAGATTAAAAGCTGCAACGAGCATTGTGCGACTGGAGAATATCCTGGAGTTCGATTTGGTAGAGGAATGCATACAAGACAGAGAGGGAGAGAGAGAGAGAATATATTTAGAATTAATTATTATTTAAATGATTTAACTCTAGTTAATAAATAATAAAATCAAATAATATTTTAAGCAATTTGTTATAACAAATAAAAAATCTGTTTATTTTAATAAATAAAAATATATATAAATATATTTAATAATTTTTTATTATATATAAAATTATATAAAATATATTATAAAATTATCCAGCAATTTTTAAAAGTTTTAATTGTTTAATTAATAATTATTTTTTACTATTATTATTTGTTAACAAATTTTCCATTACAGTTTTAGTTATATAGTTTTTAATTACTTTAAATTTTATTTAAAGTATATTTTTAAATACAAATATTCATTAATTTTTTACTTACATTGAAACCAATTTTAAATTTAAATTATACTTTCTTAGTTTAGATTCCCTTTCACTTTGAACAGGGTACAAAAGCCAAAAAGCTTGTAACCTAGCTAAAAATCATATGCAGAGCTAAAGACCAGACCCCTAGCCTCGACAGGTAATATGTGTTAGATATAGTCGCATGTGTCAGATATTTGTGGCACGGCAACACGATAGATTCGAAAGTTCAATAGCATTCGGCCGGGTCTCCCAAGCCCACACTGATACCAACTGCAGCTCAGGCGACAAATATTTTGCCCATATACACTACTTGGCTTTAAATGCCAACAATCTGCATTTGTATCTCCGACTCTTATTAATCAAGCATTGAAAACCCGAATACTCGGTGTATCTACATTTGTCGAGCATATAAATTATTGAGTTATCTGCCTCGCATTGGTGCTCAACTTAAATCGAAATTTATTTGACTGTAACGTTGTGTTTTATGCAAATCTCATTTGGGCTGAATTATGTTTTCATTTATAGGCCGCAGCTTGATTAAGATTTTTCTTCTACGCGTCTGTGTTTTCCTAACAAATTTATGCAGGTCGTGTGTGAGTTTGTTCGTTTGTTTGTTTGTTGTCATTGTTGCTGTGATAAAAAGTGAAAATTAGTTGCATGTTTTTTCACTTTCGAAATCTCTATTTATATATATATAGAAACATATATGTCTATGTATATTTAGTTTTGTCTGGAAAAGTGTCTAAAATGATAATTTAAATGCAGCTCTGAATAAATTTTAAATGCAAAGCTCCACGTCTATGTGGGAAAAAAGTTGTCAGCTTGTTATTAACTTGAGTTTTTAATTACAAAATTGGGTTATATATCGTCTCAGCTGATTGAAGAATCAGAGTGAGCTGCCAAAAGTCAGCTATTAAGTGCCCAGATGATATGGGAACAGAAGATGTCAGCTAATTAAAATAACTTTTCTATGGCAATGGTCTCATTCCGTGGATGAGATTTTTAAGTTGAGAGCTTAAAATTAATATTAAAAGAGAAAATTAATTAGAATTTAAAGTTGTACTAGAAATACATTATAACTGGCATTTATTAAATATTTTTGGAAGCTTGCCAGTTGAAAAAATTATTAAAAATATATTTTAAAACTTTATAAAAAAATATATAACAAAAATTCTAATAAAATTTATAAAAAAAATTATAAGGAATAAAAAAAATTCATTTGAATAACTTTAATAAAAACTTTAAGGAATCCCTAAAATGGCTTAAAAATTTATCAAAACTTATCAACATATTGCGAGTAGATTCCCCAGCAGAGACTCGACGTCATTTGAATTAATTTTGTATCTGCTGCGATCTGCTCAGTACCCATTGCGTTATTTTCTACATCTCTCCACATGCCACATGCAACATTTGACGCATGCAGCAATTAAAACGAACAACAAACAAACAACAATTCGACAGTTGTGGAAGTAATTAAGCAAAAATCAAAGCCAAATCAAAGTGCATGGCAATTGTCGCAGATTGGGGCTTAGCTGGAGCGAGGCGGGCCGGGGCAGGGCTTTGGCTGGCTGTGATTGTCATTAATTTGTAGCGCATTTAAAGCTGTTTTGGGGAGCTTTTATGGCGCAGGGAAATGCTGAGCGCATTAAGCCCCGAGAACGCAAAACCCCAAAAACAAAAGCGAGCTCTGACAGAAGAAGCCAAAGTCAAAACGATTATCTTAATTTAATTGTCTTTTATTTATGTCAGCCCTGGCATTTATTTAGCCAAATGGATTTACTGGCAGCCAGCGCAAGCTTCTGCATATTTATGGCGCCTACACACACTCGTTCTATGTGTGTGTGTGTCCCATTTAGAGCCTGCTTCTGGCTGTAGTCTGAAGTCTGTGCAGCTCGTAAATAAGCTTCATACGATAAACTGGCATTAGAAATTGACAAATTCAACTACCGAAAGAGCCACATATTGGCTAAGCCTCGCACACCCCGCCTCGAACATCCACCCTCGGTCTGCTTATGTAAATTTTATCTCACATTCGCGCATTGTATTTCAATGCCTCGGCCAATAATCATAAAAACTAATTAATGTGCGTCATCGCTCGGTTTCAGTTACAAGTGCGTTGCACAAACTTTGCTCGTATAATTAACGTTCCAAGTTTGGGCTGCCAAATGAAAGCCCCTGCTATACCCTCTTTATGGCCGCTAGACTCGATCTGGCCAGCCGTTTGTTTTTGCTTATTTTGCGCTCGATTAGCAGATAGCACTGAAATTAGTAAATGAAGCTGCAATCTGAAAGGCCATTTATATTTTTTTCCTCCCCAGCTTTGCTCCACACTGTAGTTCTGCCCAACAAAACAGCAGAGAGAAGTTGTTTTCATCTCTTGGGCCAAAACTTTGTCCTGCTCATGGCCATAATCAAATTGGAGAACATATTTTTATTTTATTTTCTGCTCTGAGAATCTATCGTAGCGTATTATGACTCATTCGCGATTATTATTTTCTATATGTTAGTTTAGTTGGGAGTGAAACTAGCTTAGCCTTAAAGCAGCTCAGGAAGCTTAGAGGGAGCATAAAAGAAAATTAAATATCAAGTAAAATATATTTAATTAATTGTTTTCCAAATAAAAAAAACTTTTATTAATAAAACATGTAATTAAAATATAATTTAATTTGCTGTTTTATTTAATAGTTTTTTTCTTTAATAAGGCGAATTTCCATTAAATAAATAAAAATAAATTTGAAATTTAAATATTATAATTTTAATAATAATTTAATTCAATTTAAAAAAATGTAATTTGTTTCATTTAAAAAAATATATTTAATTTTAATCTTTTCTTTCAGAAAAAAACTGATTAATTTAATTCCTATTAATAATTAATTTTAATAAAAAATACATTGTTATTATAATTATTTTTATATTCAATTATTTTTTATCGTATCTCCCATTATAAGTTTTTGGTTTATTTGTATGTTTTTGGGTTCAGCAAAAAATAATGTAATTTGTGTTCATATTCGGGGCAGCGTTTGATTTTCCAGTTGCTTTCACTTGAAGCCAATTAAAAAACGTCACAGGACATTGCGTGCTGGAGGCCTTAAGGATACAGGATGCTGTCTGCTTAGCATTGACAGATAGAGGATAATAATATATCAGCCCAGCGATGCCCGGACATGACAGTTTTTCTCGTTTATTGGGCATTTTAATTTGAGGCCAACATGACAAAAACATCGATAACAATTTTCGGACATCTTTCAAAAAAATAAACTATATATATATATGTATATATATATATATATTATATATATGCCAACTGTCCATTTTGGTTGAAAAAGGAAAATGTGCTACGCGTGGCGCGGGTCTTGGCTGGGATCGTCTTCAGCTGGAAGTCGACATGTCAAAAGAAGAGAAAATGCTTGACAAATAAACAGTTGCGAGAGGTCCCCAATTGCCTGCAGTTATTGTTTCGGCTGCTGTTTTTTTTGGCTAGCCTGAACCTTCGTTTATGATGTCTTTGGGCGCTTTTGACCTTTTTTTGCGCCATAAACTTGTAGATATGTATATGAATGTATACGTAGGAGTGTTTATTTTTTGTTATCACATCATTTTCTTCCCATTTCTGGCTACCTGTCGAATGTTTTTTTTTTTTGGCTCTTGCTAAAAAATAAAAGTGTGCAGAGCTCGCTGCTTGCAGGCAGGTCCAACACTCGGCAGCAACATTTACCATTTACAATTTACCAACGTCAAGTCGCAGGTCCATCTTCATCTCGGCCACGGCAGGGGGTCGAGTTTTGGGGGCTGTCGTTAACTTATCTCGGGTTTACATCGGTTAAGGTGCTAATGTGACAGCTACTCTTACTGGGGGGACAAGCAGCAAATCACTCAGCCATCATCTAGTTGACCTGACTTTGACTTCTACTGGACTCAATTCTGCTCAGCTCTGGCTCTTGACTCTCTTTTCTTGGCTCATTAGGCCGCACACACTTGCCAAATATTTCATAATTCGTTTTTGCCCCATCCAAAAGTCATTTATTTTAAAGCTGACGAGTTGTGAAAGACGCTGCCTATGATGATACACTGTGTATTGAGATGTATTAATTTTTCAAAACATAATTGATGAAATTATAGAATACTTTGCTATATTATTATTTTTTGAGTAATTTATTCTTTTTTTGAGTAAACTTAAAATAAAATAATTTTTAAATGGAATAGTCGTCATATTTAAAACTAGTTCTGTCTTTTATGTTAGCTTATTTGTTTAATTTATTTCGATAATTATACTTAATTCAAGAGTGAACCTAATGCTTCAACTTGATTTACTGATACCGAAACACCACTGATAGGAAACCCCACAAAGTATTTTTTTGCTTAATAATAGGTAATTTTTTAATTATTTAAATTTGATTTGTTTAGTTTAAAATAATATAATAATATAGAAAACAATTTAAATAAATAATGATAAGGGAGAAACTATTTTTTTTGTATTAAAAATTTTAATTAATTAAATTTGGTTTATTATATTATTTTAAATTTTTATTGATCTGTACCACAATATTATTGCAAGCCAGAAAAATTAGTTTTACTTAACTTTTCTTTTATTCTTAAAGTCAATATAATAATTTAACAGTTTTATACAATTACTAATTATGCCCAAAAATTATAATAATAAATTAACAGAGGACAAATATTTGATGGAGAGTTTTAAAATCTACACACTTATTTCAATATAAAACTACATATTAAATAAGTATTTAACGACTAATATTATTTATTATTATTAATTATTAATTTAAATAATTTTTTTAATTAAAAATATTATTATAAACATTGCTGGTTGAAATATATATTTTAACAATTTTATTATATTAAATATTTTTACCGAACAAAATATTGCACTATAAAAATAAAAATATTAAATAATCATAAATCATTTTAGTTTTTAGAACAGATTTAAGTTCTGGAAATAATTTCTTAACATGTTCAATTCATTCGTATGAAAATGATTCCGTCAATGAAAATAATTTAATTTACCAGCTTGAACTCTAATTACTGTTGAACTGCAAAGAGCTTAAGCACTTGAATATGATTAAACAAATATGTAAATTTGTTAAGTGTTCAATATTTTAATTTGATTTGGCTGCTGCTGAGAGTAGCTTGTGCTGCGAAGCGAAAACAAATTACAAAATAATCACCTGAAATATCCGAAGTTTGGCTTCCACACTTTGTCGGCATTAAGCGGGCTTTGAGCATAACTCCAGCTCCAACTCCAATCCTCACTCGAATTCGTCGCTTTGTCTGCTTATTTGCCATTGAGTTCTTCAATTCGCATACCTTATACATACATATATAGATATATATATTTATATTTAACTATAGAGCCGGTCGAGGAGAAGGACAAGTTCTGGCTGGGTTTTGTGTTTTTGAACTTAATGCCCCAGCTCTGTCGCTTGCTGCTGAGACTTTGGCCCCTGGCTATAATTACTATATGGCTGCCCGCTTTGCGGCGTCTGCAACATTTATAAGTTTATCGTCTGATTGCCCCCCATTCAGTGCAGAGCCCATCCCTGCGGTGTGTGCTGGGCTGCTGGGTTGCTGGGTTGCTGGGCTGCTCTGTCGAGGTTTGCTCAAAAAGGGTTTCAGGCTTGACTTTCAGCTTTGTGTGTTTGTGTCTGCCAACTTTGCGTGTCCTTTGTGCATTTAACGGCTATTTTAAAGGCAGCTCTCAGCGCTCAGTTCTCGCTCTCCATCTCGCTGTCTGACCATCCCACCTAAAATTAACTAAATTGTTGCAAAATTGTTTATTATGAAATTATGAAATGATTATGGTAAATGCTCGCACTCCGATCTAAGCCAAGTCAATAAACCTGTGGCCGCACACTCGATTTAAATAACATTAGTGCATCTGCCGGCTCCTTCTAACTGACTTTCAGGCTATCTCTCTCGAGTTAATTTGCGTGTAATTACATATAACAATATTGTTTTTTTTCTCTCTCTCTCTCTTTCAGCTAAAAAGAACTTTGTAAATACTCGCATTATTTATGCATGTGTCTCTGCTGGCCAGGCCTCAGCCCCACTTACAAACACCCGCTCTCTTCCACTCTCTGCCTCTCTCTCACCCTCTCTCGGTTAGCTGCAAAATTATGCATTACAAAAACGGTTAAGTCCTTGCGGAAGCCGGCCATAACACCTACAAACAGACAGCCAGACAGCCAGACATGACTTGAGGCCATATTCATAAGCATGTTACGGCTTATGTCCGTATAGGTATGTGTGTGTGTGTGTGTGTATGCGTCTGATAGTGATGATAAAGAAAAAGTTGCCAGACGTTGGCCCTGGCCCCTGGCTCGTCTCCCCGCCCACAAAATACGTGTTTATATGCGTGAATTTTTGGGCCAAAAGGACTCAGGTAATTACCATGTTTGGCCAACGGGTTTTTCATGGTAGCATTCGGGCGCATGGTGTTGGGTTGGGCCTGGCGATGGTTCCGCATCTGCTTTTCTGTTTTTGGGGAGCCTTTTTATGCATAAATTTACGTACAACGCGGCGCGTGCCAAATCAGTGTTTACACTTTTATTTGTTTAAGTGGGCGGGGGCAGGCGAAGGCGTAGCACTGGGTTCTTTGGGGTTTTCCTTGGGCTTTTGCGGTCATAACTAAATGTTAAAAAAGTTCTGGTTGAGACATCACTTACAGGGCGGAAAACTTTGAGTAATGTCTAAATTATAAACGGAACTGCCAAACAGGGCGGCAAATGTGCTCCAAAGCTTTGCATTTAAGTTCGGTTTAGAACTAAGTGTAAAGACGTGGGAATATGCAGGGCAGAGACATGAAAACGCTTGACGAAGAAGAATAAGGCTGTAAATGGAAATGATTCGTTTTATGATATGTTGTGAAAGGGCGAAAAAAGCTAGGAATTGTGGTTGAGGTAAGCAGAGCAGCAGAACATTTTAATTAAAAGTAGTTAATATCAGGATTTCGTGAAATATATAAGTAGTTGAGAGAATAAAGAAGTGAAAGCAGAAATTCCTCTTAATTATGTAAATAAAAATATATACAAAACAAAACAATTAATTGTCAAGGAAGAGTTTGTAGGGAATCTTAATTTTATATAAAACATCAGGAAAAAATTGACATTGGTATTAGACAATTTAGAGAAGTAGAGATATATGTTTAATATGTATGAAGTAAAAAAACTGATATTTATTTTATGTTTTTTATATATATTAGATAATAATATTCATATAATTTTAATTAACATTAAATAAAAAACAAATTTATATTAAATTTATTAATATATATATATATATATATATATATATATATATATATATATATATATATATATATAACATATATATATATATATATATATATATATATATATATATATATATATATATATATATATATATATATATATATATACATATATATATATATATATATATATATATATATATATATATATATATATAAATTAATATAAATTAATAATTAATTTATTATTAGATAGATATATCCTACTTAAGAATTCTTATTTAAGAAGGCTTGATTTTTAAACTTAATAAATTAAAAAATAAAATTAATTTCAAAAATTTCCATTCACCTTGGCAGCACTTACTACATCGCTTGCAGCCCTGGTCCTTAGACATTTCAATTCCGCTTACAAATTAAACATAATTTGGGGCGTATACTTTACGCTAGAAAAGGGTGCAATTTCCACCATGCAAATGTGAATGGCATCTCAATTTTTTTCTGCGTGATCTGTAACCCTGTCTGGGCGCTATTGGGCCTGGCCGTAATCGTAAAGAAAACTCACCCCGTTGCATGGGACATGGTCATGGGCTGGGCTGCTATAATTTGTGGGCTTTGGATGCCTCGAGGGCGTCTTATTTATAGCCGGGCTTAAATATCAATGCAAGTTTTATGTGGCAGCCCTTTACCCCCTTTTTGGCGGGTGTTTGCCGGTGAGTGGTTGGGGGTTGGGGGTTGGGGGTTGGGTTCTGCTGCTTGACTGATACTCACTTATTGATATTGATACAAGTTGGCGTTTTACTTCCGGGCTTTTTATTTCCACCTGAGCCTGTGGCTGCCGACTTCAATTCGCTTTGGTTTCTTGCCGACTCTTACTTGGCTTAAGTATACATACATATATATAAATATCTTCAATGGGGGCATTTTTGTGGTTATAATCGGATTTTATTGCAAATTAACGAGCAGAGCCAGCCAAGCAACCCCCGCGTTGCGCCCATGCCGCCTTGGCCTTTGGTTATTTATACGATTTTTATTACCATTGTCGTCGACGACGTCGACGTCTGCTGTGCGGGTTGTTAGGCAGGTGTGCACTGTACCTGCCGGCCCCGCCCACTGGACAGCACTTCATTATCCCTTTTCGGCAAAAGTTACTCTGCTACTTTGGCCCTTTTATTAGGGGTACTCCCCCAACCGCCGCCCTATTTGTATTGCATTTATTATTATGTGTATTTGTTCTATATTAATTTGTTGCTGCTGCTGCTCCCGCCGCCGCCGCTGCTGCGTGACGCTCCTTTTAGTGGGCTCTCAATATTCATTAGTACTTTGATTTGTTATGGTTTCTTCACTTCTTGGCTTTTCCTCTGTCTCAGTTTTTGTGTTGTTTTTATTGGCGCAGGCATTTTGATTACAGCACACTCACCACACACAGGAGGGGAGTTGAAGTGGCGGCACGGGCTCGGGCATTAACAACCTACAACATGTTGAACTAGTTTATCTGCAGCTGCGTGGAGACGGAAATTTTCTGTAGCTGTCTTGCAAAAAAAAAAAAAAAAAAAATTACATTTACACATTTATTTTTGATGTACTCTATCTAGGCCCCAAAAATGGGCACTTCCAGTTTTTCTGAAAAGACTGTAATGGAAAAGGAATATTGGTAATAAAAATTAAAAAAACAAAAACGATAAGCAGGTGTACAGACATAAATTGTTTTACAAACTTATAGTAATTTTTATAGAAAAAAATATATATAATAAAATATATTGAAAAAAAAATTTTTCAATAAATTGAAGCTATAAAATTTTGTTTTAATTTTAATATTATTAATAATAAATACTATAAATAAGTATTGAAAAGATTAATCAGTCAAAATTATAATTATTTTAATAATTATTATTATATAAAAATGTTTAACATTAAATTGAAATTTTTTCAATTTTATTTTATTTTTGAACATTTTAAAATGTGTAATAAATCTACACAATACATTAATTAAAAAAATAATAATAATAAATAATTAATATATAAAATGTTTTTAAAAATATGAAAACTTTATTTTTATAAAATATTTTAAAATAAATTAAAATTTATTAAAACTTTTTAAAATTGAATATATGTACAGAATTTTCTTGAAACCTTAAAAAAATATTTGAAAAATTGTCGGTTGGCAAAAGGTATTCCATATTCGCTTTGTCGTACATTTTTGTCTCAAATATTGCGTTTAAACTGCACATAAATATATATTTATATATATTTTTTCTTGGCCTGTTTGGTTTGGTTAGCTGTCCGGGCGTTGGTCGCCGTTGATTTTTTATTTAATTACCGCACCAAATTTCCGACACTTTAAACGATGGCGGCACAAAATAATTGCAAGTGCTGAAAACATTAAGAAACCGGCTCGAAACGGGAGCTCCGAGCTCTGCTTTACCAAGTTTACAGCACTCGAGCGCGACTTTCATTTTCGTTTTTGCTGCTGCTGTTGCTGTAGCTGATGCTGTTGCCAATTGTAATTGAATTTTGTGTTTGTCGGCAAACAGGCCGGGCCAACAGCAGCAGCAGCAGCAGCAGCAGCGGCAGTCAACAGCAACAGCAGCAGCAACAAAAAGGAAGCAATTTCAGGCTAAATTTAGTTTAAATGCCTACCCGTTCACAGAGAGCACACTGCACAGCTCCTGCGCCTGACAGACTGTCGCCCGACGGATCGACTTGTTATATAGTCCATAGTGCGAGGCTTAGCTCTCATCATGTGCTCGCTTTTTAGAGAGGCAAAAGTGTTGTTGCCTGTGCCTGTTTGTTGGCTCAAATTATGCTTACTTTGGAATTCAATTAACTTGAATTTGTTGCACTGGCGCGACGTGATTTCATTTTTTCTGCACTTTTGTTTTGTTTTCCTGTATTCCCCAACAGTTTGCTATGCACTTTTCAAAGGCCTCTGGCTGATTGTGTTTTATGGCAGCTAATGAGCGTTAGTGCCATTCAGTTTATTCGATTGCAAAGCTAAATTACAGTTGGTCCAAATGGATTTGGACATCAGAATGCTGTGTATGAGTGTGTAATAGATTCCAGTGTCATCTGCTAATAATATGTTGCAAACGAATGTAGCAGAGCGTAATGGATGGTAGAGAGAGGGATAGACAGAGAGAGACAGAGAGAGAGAGAGAGAGAGAGAAAGAGACGAGAATGAGGGAGAGAGCTTAAATTTTGTGCCTAGGCAACTGATTTGATAATTAAATAAATTAATTCATTTAAGTTTCGAGATGAAAAATTTTGTGCCAAGTATTATTTTATACACATTATATATTTAGATTTATTTCCATATATACTTATTTCTTAATAGTTTTTTTACAATACTTCTTAATACTTACATTTTAAAAACTGCAAATCACAACATTTTTATTTGTTACAATAGAAAAGACAATAAACTTTGAACTATAATAAAGCACCTAAAAATATATTATTTATGCGAATAAAAGAAAATTAAAGAAATAAAAATATAATATATAAGAAATAAATTTTAAAAATATTTTAACATATTTAAAAAAAATATATTTTTTGATATTAATAATTATTAGTTTATACTAATATATGCTAAAAAAAATGTATATTTGTTATATAAAACATATGCGATTATTGGAATTGAAGTGCAGAAAAAGTGATTTCTTCTAAAATAAATAATTTATAAACAAAATAATTTAGTACAAGATAATAAGAAATAATAAAAAAATAAAAATAAAATAAATAATAATAAAAATGGAAATAATATAAACAAAATTAAACCAAATAATATACGCGAAACTACAATATTACTATAATATAAATTGCTTTTGCCATTCATGACTCCATTGTCGATTGTTTAATTCAATCAGCATGCTTTCGCCATAAAAACAATCGATTAATTCCGCTTTATGCCGTAAAACTTCATTTGAGCTTAGCTCTCTAAAACAAATCGTTGGCTGACGATGCTTAACTTGTTTTCCGACTGCATCATTTAGTTAATATTACAGCAGCTAATCTCTCGCCCACACCCACGCCCCGCTGCAGGGACCCAAACAAAGTAATTTGGTAAGCAAACTCCTTTGGCTCCCATCGAATTGTCGACTGCAGCTGTAACTAGTTTTTGGGAGTTAATGTTAGCGCTATCTCGCCCGTTTAATCCGAGCGAGCATATGGCTGAATGGTTATGAACGAGAACCAAACTGAACTGCGAAATGGAACCAAACTGGAACTGAAAACCGTTCCACAGCGACTCGTTGTCGAGCAAATGTTTGTTGTTGACGCTTAAGCTTAGAGCTCATTACAATTTTCAAGTACATTTGCGTTGATAGTTACACCGAGCCAGGACTAACGGAACCAGGACTAAGGGTAGCTATACACCCACACACACACTCCCACAGCTTGTCCCTGTGTTTCATGCATACAAACAAGCACTCGAAATATATACTATGCAAATATCATAGATAGATAGCAAGTAGCGAAAAACTCTCCACACTCGAGTGTGGGTGGGTGGCTCAGCTCAAAAGCCCCGACACGCTGCAACATTTTCCCATTATGTAAATAGTCACAGTCTCCCCTCGGTCACCGCCTCGTCGCTCCTCTTCCGCATTAGGCACTTCCTCGTCTACTCGCAGTTTTGATGTTTGTATGGCAAATGTCTGTTGACCATTAAATTCACTTCACTTCATTTAAATCTCAAGCATTTTCGGCACTTCGAAACTGAGATTTGCATGCGCCGCAGTCTGGATGAGAAACTTTTTCAATAATACAAATACACTCCAAAGACTATCTAACAAAAGTGCCAACTGCAAATAATAGTTTCCCACTTCTACTTACACATAAGAAGAAAAAAACGAGAATTGTTCAAACTATTTTTTTTTTTTTTTTGCTCTCTTTTCATTTAAGTCCGAAAATTTGGACGCTGACGTTGGCAACTTTCGTTGATTTTGTGAATTCTTTATAGTTGGGAATTTTGTAGGCTAGGCTGGGCTAGGCTAGGCAACTGCACGCAAGTCAACCCAACAATACTGACATTGCTTTATGTATACCCTGTAAAATGTTTTCTATGAGAATATATAGTCAAAATATATATGCTAAATAATCGTAAGAAATGTTTGATAATTCGTATTAATTTAAGTGTATGTAGATATTTTTAAATAGATAGTTTGGTAAATCATTTGATATAATTATTTATTTCTCTATTATTAATTAATTTATTTTTAAAAATTAATCTATTTTCTTATGTATTAATTAATTATTTATTTACTAATTTATTGTTTTTTATTTTTAATATTTACTCATTATTTTTTTTTTTATTTATTATATTTAAATTATTTAATTATGTTTTATTTATTATTTTTTAATCTTTTTAATTTATTCATCGTTTATTTATTTTTATTTAATTATTTATTTATTATTTATTTATTATTTTTTAATTATTTATTCATTTCCTATTTATTATTTATTTATTTATTAAGTATAAAATGCAATCATATTTTAAGGCTTTCTTGTCCTTTTATGAACCGTTCAATTTTTTACATATATAATTTTTATTTCCATTTCATTACAGTGTATTTCTAGCATTATAAATTCTCGTTCACAGCATTCTTGTTATAATTCATTTTGCGATGTATTTACACTAAAATGCAGCTTGGACTGCATGTTCACTCTCTCCCCTCTCTCTCTCTCTCTCTCTCTCTCTCTTTCTCTCTCACTCTCTCTTTTTTTTGTTAGCAACTGGGTATCAGGGATCTGAGACAAATTGGACAACAGCTTCAGCTGCTACGTTTCGGGCAGGGCACAAAAACCGCAAAACCAAATTGATTTTGTCTACTCAAGCACTGCATATGGGCCAGCCTGCAGACGGACTGCGGACATGCTCTGGTATGTGTAGGGAGATGTAGGTTCGTCAGCTGGTGGCGCAATTTTCATTACGCATTTGGTCATTTCCATTGCTCATATGGCATTACGCATACGACCAATTGTCCAGAGCACACAATTGAGTTGCAAGAGTAAGAGAGAGCAGAGGGAGCGAGAGTGAGAGAGATAGGTAGCTAGAGCATTGTATGTGTGCGACAGCATTGTTTGAGCATCGTGCATTGATGTATGCATGTAAACATAATCAGTATTTGCAAATAGAAATGCAGACAGAAGCACGACAGGAGTAGTAGTTGTAGTGGGCAGTGGGAGCAGCACAGTGTTTGCGACTCCCAGAGTCGATTTGTAATCGCAATCGTCAATGGCTTTTCATTTACTGCCAACTGGTAACTGGCCAAACTCTCTGCTGAGGTTCATTTCATCAGCGCAGCAGAGCGCAAAATGTCAAGAGCCCGCTTGAATTTTCTGCTCGGGTCATATGGCATTTGGCATGCAAAACTAAAACAGGGAACAGGGCAGGAACGTTAACTGATCGAATAGTTGTTGTTGTTGTTGTTGTTGTTGCTGCTGCTGTTGTTCAATTTCGCGATGACATCTGCACTTTTGACCAGGTTACGCAAAAGGGTTGCAGCCAAGTGGAAAGGGGATTATGATTTGAAATAAGAGATTGAGGTGAGTACAGGAAGAGGGAGAGAGAGTCGATTCTAGGTGGTGGAAAGAGCGGATAGAGACTATTTATATAATATATAATATATAATATATAATATATAATATATAATATATAATATATAATATATAATATATAATATATAATATATAATATATAATATATAATATATAATATATAATATATAATATATAATATATAATATATAATATATAATATATAATATATAATATATAATATATAATATATAATATATAATATATAATATATAATATATAATATATAATATATAATATATAATATATAATATATAATATATAATATATAATATATAATATATAATATATAGTACTAGTATATAGTACTAAATTAATATTTATAAGTTTTTATTAAGTTTTGTTTTTGATTTTTTTAATATGTTTTCTCCTTAAAATAGGAAATAAATATAAATTTTAAATAATATTTTTTATATTTCGATATTTTTCACACTTATTTTAACTGATAAAAATACCCCCTAAAATTGGTTCATACTCAAATAAAATTGAGGTGGAAAAGGTAGCAGCTCTAAAATGGAAATGCCAGCATATGCTAAGCTGTGCACAGGATATATATATTTACGAACAGGCCAATAATCAGAAAGCAGCAAAGAGCTACTGCAATTTGGAGGATAACAAGAGGAGAAGGTAGCAATTACCAAGATTGAAGCAGACGGCTAAGCGGTTGAGGGCCATGATCCGAGCTCATTTCTTTTGGATATCGAGGAACCACAAAAACAAATCGGGACACCAGCTGCTTCCTCTCCACAAGGAGCAACAACAACGAATGGAAGGATGAAGCCCATATAAAGGCAGGGTGGGGAAATGACAAATTTTTAATGCCTCACAAAACAAAACGTTGATAAGATCAGCGGCTGTCAAACAAAGCGGAACAAAGAGCGAACAAAAACAACGAAAAAGCAAAACGAGCTCGAATCAGAAAAAAATAAAAAAAGGAGACGTATGACAATTTGAAGAGGCAGACCCAAGTGATCTCCGCCTGCTGATTTCGGGAATTAAACACGCGCGAATAAAAATCAATGGGCGGGACGATGACTACCTGCTGTCGGCTGTCGGCTGCCTGCTGTCTGAGTGGAGGATCACTGCAGAGATATGGATATGCCTCGGATATGGACGAGAGCACATTTAAGATTTGAGATTGTCAACTGGAGTCGGTGAGGCATGTAAAGGAGAATGAAAATGCGAAATAAAATTAGTTGAATGCCAAGCCGAGCACTCAAGTTGTTAGTAAAGCAAAACATTTTGAAAGGACAAACAGCACACTCGACAGGAGACAGTCGAATCTCAGGACAGCATTTTCTGTTCTCTGTGTGTTTTTTTTTACTTTAGCTGGGGTAGTTGTCGTCATTATTTGTGTGTTGATTCGCATTCGTTGCTTCCTTGCGCACTACAAAAAATATCCTTTAAGTGCACTTGAGCGCACAATGCACTCTCCCGGGTGCCTGTCCAGCCGAGCCTGCCAAGTTGTGCCTGTGACCTCTTGTCGCAAACTGGATTTTGTTTTTCTTCTTTTCATATTTTTTCGGTCAGAGCATTGCTTGTGCATCAGCGATATGATTTACCAGCATGCGATAAGTATCGCCAACTTAAGACTTAAGATTGTTGCCTTTCCAACATTGCAAATCATCAAGCGTATTAAGGAGATGCGACCATGTTGATACAGATTATAGCTGAGAGTGGCATGACCCATGGAATTTATTTCGTTATCTGATTTAAATGTTTTCAAAATGTCTCTATTATAGCGGCAGTCTCCTTTCTTTTAATTTCCTAATATACATTCTGCTGTGCGGATTATTGATATTATTAATGAATAAAATATAAGAAAAAAATTAAATAATAATACAAATTTCTCTCTTGACAATTCACTTGTTTTATTAGTCATATATTAGATAAAACTAAAAATAAATATATGTATTTTAATCATATTATTTATATTTTAATTTAAACATTTTTTAATTACATTTTTTTAAGTTAACAAATAATTAAATAATAAATTATAAGATTACTCGATAATAATATAATAAAATGTTATTAAATATTTTTAGATTTTAATTTATAAATTAAATATTAAGAAACTTAGCAAATACGTACATGGAAATATTACGTTGTTTACATATATGAATCTTATAAATAAATTTAAAAATATTTAATATATTTTCAATTAGAATTATTTTATAATTTAAATAAATTTCAGCACAAATTTAAAACCACAAAATTTGGAATTATTAATTTTAATTTAATTAATTTTTCAAGTTGTCTATTATTTCATATCGAAAAATTTCTTCTGATATATTTCTTATGTACTTTAATTGCATTCATTTAAATCTAAATATATATCTGAAAAATCTTTTAAAAATAAATTTAAAATATTTAAAATGCGAACATCTTGCTGTTCAGCTGCTGGATATTTTTAATACTAGACTGCAAACGAAATTTCATATAAATGTATATAAACATATATTTATTAACATGTCCCGTTGATTTATCACATTGTTAAGTGCAACATGTTGCACTTTGTTGCTCGACTAAAAAAGAAAATTAAATTAATTACAACATTTTGTCAGACACACGCGTTACAAGTTAGCCACATCAGAGCCCATCAGCATCGATAAGGTATCCCTCGACCGCCCGCCCCCTCTGACTTCCTATGTGGCGCAGTTGTAAGTACTGATAGTTGCAGTTGTTCAGCTTGTTCTTCCTCTTGTTGTTGTCTTTGTCAGTGGCAACATCTTTTGTCTGGGAGTCGCTGCTGTTGCACTTGCCAGGCATTCGTCAACACACACACTCTCACACATACACACGCACACACTGCCAGTCTGGCATAGCTGCAGCTCTGACTCCACTGTGGCAAAGTCCTTGACTTGCATTTTTGATAAACAACGTGTCAACTTTGTCGACATAAACCATAATCTTCAGTGTCAGTTTGACTTACAACTCGTGTACTTTTCAGTGCACTTGCGACTGGTAATCATGTCATGAGTCCCACTTCCAGTACCAGTCCCAGACCCTGACTAGCTCAGAAAGTGAAAGAAATTTTTCTTCGAGATAAAAGACAAAAGCAAAAGAAAAGCAAACAAAGTAGTAGCAGAGCCTGAGTGCAGCATAAATAGCCTAAGTATACTAGTTGGGTTGGGCGATTTAGGAGCTGCCTTCCTCTAGCTGAGAGCAGCAACTGTCAGGCTTTGGCATTTGTCTGTCTGCCTGTTAGATCATTAGCGTAATTAAATGTGGATGAAAAATTTCACTTAATTTACTGCGCCCTCTCTCTCTCTCCCTCTCCCTCTCTCTCTCTCTCTCTCTCTCTCTCTCTCTAATTGCATCTCTCTTCTCTTTCATAACTCAAAAACCGAGCGGGCAAATATACAAAAATATAATTAATCAGCGAGGCATGTGGCATGCGGCATGTGTTTCTTAGCATTGCTAAACTGAAGTTTGGGCTCCCATTTCTATTTTTTTTTCTCTCTCTCTTTTGTTTTGTTGGGCGCCCTCGTCGGCACCTAGAAATTAAACTAAGTGTCGGGCGTTTCGGGTCCGCTTCAGCCACATGACGCACGCATGTCTCATTTTGCTACCTCACGCTCTGCTCGCTATCCCTCTCTCACTATCTACATCTCTCTCTCTCTCTCTCTCTCTCTCTTTCCGTTGACTTTGGCATTCTATATGACAAGAAATGTTGTCAGCTTAATTTTTTGTAATAATGCTAAATTTAGCCAACGGGCACAATCAACAAGTCTTGAGCTGATGCCATGTAATTTCGCTAAGTGCAAGAACGAAAAACGTTTCCCCAGTTCCCGATGTTTCCCAGCTCTACCCATCTCGCAGTTCGTTTCAGTTCTCAGTTCCCGGGTCTACATAGTGCAAATTTATCGTCACTTGCATGGAGCGTGACATTGAAATTGTAAATTAGCCACGCATCGTGAACATAGCTAAATATATATATATATTTGTACACATATATATTTATACATATAAATATATATCATATGCATGGCATGTATCCAGGCATTATGCTAGTGGAGCATGCAACAGTGAAATTGTTGTGCCAAAAGTGCAGGAAGTGTAAGAGCAGGAATGACAGGGAATGAAGTAGCTAGGTGACAACTGGAGTATGCTGAAAGGAAGGCCACGATGAGAGACACTTATAAAATTTATAGGAAGTGCAAATTAAAATAAATAATATAAATTTCCATAGACAATATATAAATTATAAAAGGGAAAATTAACTTATAATATAAAATAGAAACAAATATATATTTAAATTAAAAATATTCATGCAAATCAAATAGAAAATAATAAAGAAAAATTAATTTTAATTGCTTTTTCAGGTATTTATAATGATAAACAATGATAGTCTTCCATATTGTAATGTAAATAATCATATAGTTTAAATAAGGCATACAATTGAATTGAAAATAAGCCAAAATTATTTTCGAAATAACTTATTTTTAAATATCTTTTTTTTATATTTAGATTATTAAATATTTTTATTAAATTTATGTGTACATATTTTAAAAATATTGTTTTAGTTTTGAGAGTGTAAAAATTATATACATAATTGAAATTCATGTATCTTAAACTGCTTAAAATAAAGCAAATAATATAATAAAACATTTCATAAATGTTTTGACTCTAAAGCCTACTAAAAATATATACATTCATTAAATGTAAATCAACAATATTTTCTGTGTCTTATTTAAATTAAGAGTAAGTTAAATATTTTACAAATAATATATAAAGCCACATCATATATATTATTTTATTTGTATTTATTTTTTTATTAATATTGTATTAAAATATATTTTAAAAATATAATATTAAACCAACAAACACTTTTAAGTATTTCACTTCAATCCGACTAATGTAAAATCTGGAAAATAATTATAATGAAACTGAATACGTTCGCACCTATTATGACTATGAGAGTCCATTTGCCAGCAGTTGAAGAAATTCCATTTCTTTTATGACTTCCATTTAAAGGCAATCATAGAACACACTTTATAGATTCTAATGGCTGGCTCCAGCAACCCCCAATTTCCTGTTACTTTTCATAATGTGCATTTGGGTAACCCACATGTGGTTCATGATAATGCCAAACAAATCGCATGCGGCCCATTTAGATGACATAATCGATTACCGATAACCGATAAACTGTAAATTGCCAAGTGAAAACTTTTTGTCGCACATTAAGATGCGGCCTAGCCTTAAGTGCGTCGATTGTCTGTTAGAGAGAGATATTTTATTTATATATATTTGTATATATATATGCAAACCTTGTGCTCAAAGTCAATCAGCGAGTTTTCTTTTTGGATGAGGGGCTACCGTTTCCACATGGCTGGCTTATTTTGTTCTTGGGCGTGCAACTTTTTTTTTTGTTTTTTTTTTTTTTTTAGTTATATACGTTAAATAAGTCCCTGTTGCGCGAGCCGAAACTTTGTTTACGGCAATAAAAAAGTTTTTCCTTAAAATATACAAAATAAACTCAAGAGAGGCAACGGCCAGACAGACAGACAGAGCGAGCGAGCGAGCGAGCGAAAGAGCCAGAGCTGCTGTGATGTGGATGTGCAACCTTTTGGGAGCTGTTCCAGAGCGCAAATGTAATATTTGCTAATTTTATGTGAATTTAGAAGAAAGTTTCGTTTGCTTTTTCTTCAGCAAAAGACGAAGCACCGAGCGCATAATCCTCTCGAGTAAACGCAAATCTGGCGCATTTATGGTTATACAATATTTTTTCATCTGTGTTTTCTGAAATGCACAAAAAGGAAATTCGAAAAAAAAGTGAAATAATATGATAGAGAGCACCGAAAAATCAAACAAGTACTTTACAAAAGTCTAATGTATGGGATTATCCCCAAGCAAAACAAAAACATCAACAGCAGCTAAGGCAAATCAATTTTGCATATATATATATATATATATATATATATATATATATATATATATATATATATGTGTATTGGAATGCATGTGGGTTGAAATCCTTTTCCTGGGTCTCTGGGTTTTTTTTATAACGAACTTGGGCAAAACAATAAACTCTTGGCATCTAATAAAAGGTGAAAATCTTTTGAAAGCTTCAAAAGGTTTTGTTTTGCCACGCAGCGCGTGAAAAATTTGCCCAAGCTTTTGGATTTATATCTCTAAATAGGAGCTGGGGCCATACTTATATCCACGTTAGACGCCTTGAGTTCTGCCAGCTGGCATCAGCATCAGCGTCAGCATCAACATCAGCATCAGCTACATAAATGCGGTTAAATGTAAAAGTTTTTGCATCTTTAAAATGCGTGTGCGTTGTTTTTACAAAGTTCATTGGATTGGCGCTGGCAGTAAGGAGGGAGACAGCACGAACCTTGCGGTTTTTAAGTAGAACCACACAGGTGCTCAGCTGCTCAGCTGCTGACGTGCATAGAAAGGCGCTGCTGGCTTAGAGAAAATTGTTGTGAACGGCACCGTTGTGTTGACTTAGAATATATAATCAAAAAGGTTAGGCAAAGGAAAGCAGACATATGTTACATATGACATATTAATATATTCCTTAAAATAATTGAGTAAAAATACAAATATTTTTCAAAGTAAATTTTAAAGTAAAATTTGTAGTTTGTGAGATACAAATAAAAACAATTTAAATTTATATTTTAAGTAATGGGAATAACATTTAAATAACAACAAATAATAATAATAATAAAATAAAATATATATATTTTTAATATAAATATTATAATAATAATATAATAACAGCATTCATACATTCCTTAAAATAATCGAATAAAAATAAAATAGTCATTCGAAAAATAAAAAATAATTGAAATATATATTTTACAACAAAATAATATGGGAAACATGAATTGATTTAATAAAGTATGCTTTATATAAATAATCTTTTAATATTTATTTTGATTCTTGAACAGTAGAAAATAATAACTCCTTAAATTTTTTTATTTATCTAAACGGCAGTTCTCTTCCATCTTGGCTTCAGCTTGATTGAAGAATAACTCAGGAGCTATTCAAATAATTGACTTTCAAGAAAGTAGCTCTCTCTCCCTTTCTCACTCACTCTTTTTTTCTATGTAGCCCGTTAAGTGCAACCGCATTGCCTAATTAAACCTATTTGCAGCGAAAAAAATGCTGGGGCTATAAATAAGTAAACGAGTCTTCAAATGCCCTCAAGTCCACATTAAATGCACTTCCAGCTGCAGCACGCATGCGTTTCTTATGGCTATTCGAATTGGATATATTGGGCATTTGGGCATTGGGAAATGGTTTAGGCTTCATACGGACAAGGTTATTGCGTGCCAGTCGATTGACGTAGCTTGAGAGGGTTAATACATAGCACACGTGTGACTGTGTGTGTGTGTGTTTGTGTCTGTGAATGGACACACACATAGTCAGTAAATGGCTGGCAAATGGCTTTGGCTGTTATTGAAAATTATCTATGAGGCAGGCGCAGCAGCAGCAGCAGCAGCAGCTTGGAAAACTGTAAAACGTTCCCAACATGCTCGAGTACGAGCCCAATGCTAATTATGGTCAGTAAATTAGCTTGGCGACCTTCATTGCCAGCTGAATTTGTGGTCCGAGACACACGCAAGTGCTTAAGTTTGTATTTTTCTTCTTTTGCTTGATAAGCGTTCGATATAGGTATTTCTACTTTAATTTTGAGGCATTTGATTGATTAATTCAAATCGAATTGGGCTACGAATTGAATTTATAATGATTTCGTAATTTGGCAGCAATTTAAATAAGTCAGAGAAAAAACTCCATTAACTAAATCTCTGTGTGTCTAAAGGTTGAGTTAGGGTATTACAGCTGAGATGTGAGATAGCAGAGAGAAAAATTTTTATACACTAATAATATAATATATTAATAATATATATATATATATATAATATATATAATAATATAATATATTTGTTTTTATTTAAAAATATTTTTCTTATATTAAAATATTTTTCAAAATATTTACATGACTTTTTTAATATTCAGAATTGAATATATATAATAATAATAAATCTATAATATGTTTATGTAATTTATTTATTTAACAATTTATTATAATATTAGCATAACTTTATCGAAATTTAAATTACAAATTTACACTTTTTGTATTATATTCAAATATTATGTTTCTAATTTCTGTAATCTTAAATTATTGTTCATAACCCTATATAGCTATAAATAAATAAAAAAAAAACTAAAAAAAAAACATTTCGATTATAAGTTGTCAATTTTCTGTGCAAGACTTCTAAAATCGCTAAAAAATTTAATATATTTTATTTAAATTTTTTGATTGTTTTATACTATATAAATATTCAACTAATATATTAAATTATACACATTTAAATATATAAAAAAATATAAAATTCAGAAAGAATTCTGCACCTATATTATCTCTCTTGCTGCTGGAATTAAATATCTTAAATCAAAACGTAGTAGAACTTGTAGAGTAGTAGAGTAGAGTAGTCTATGCGTCGTGCTGACTCTAGAGTCTAAACTCTACAAACCGATCTGTGCTCGTTAGGCTTTTTCCTATTTGTTCGGTTGGCTCTTCAATCAAATTGACATAAACACATGTTGGGGCCCTAAGTGTTGTCGCGCCTACAAAACGTAGACACCAAGCTGAAGACAGAAGACAGTTGGGGCATGGTGGCGCAGGGAAAGCCTCTATTAATAGAGCATTAATTGATGATTATGTCAGTTGAAAGCGTCGTTGACAAACTGTGCATCTGATGGATACATGAGGCAAACGCCCCGAAAGCAGCATTTGAAAACTTTTCATGCACTTGCATTGAATGCTGCCATTAATCAAGGCTGACGCAACACCCCCGCAGCTGCCCCCTCAGCAACGGCAGCAGCAGCAGCAGCAGCAGCAGCAGCGGCCAAAAATTTCCCCTCGAAATGCCGCGAAGCTTTGCTGTGGTTAAATATTTTGAATGGCAACATATGTTGGCTGCCATAAAGTAGCAAGAGATTTGTCATGTGTGTGGCCACAGCGAGTTGCTAACAGCAAACCGCTTGCAGCCGCGGCAACGGCTGCAGGCAGTTACATTTTGGCCAAGTGCTTACAACTATTTACCGCTGCAATCGCTGCAAACTACGCAAAAACTATCTTGCAGCCAACAGATACGAGAACCGCAAACAAGTTGCAGCTGCATTGCAAACTCTGGATTCAGATACGGCTACAACTGAAAGCCGTAGCCAAAGCCGTAGCCAGAGCCAGAGCCAGAGTCAGAGCCAGATCTGAAGCCGACGCAAATGTGCATGCTGCGGTTTTTCCAGCATGGAGCTGGGGGCTAACAGCGCGATTTTGCGTAGAAGTTTTCCAAACATTTTGGCCCCAACTATGCCAAACATTTTTGTATTCAAAACTATTTAGCTGTCAGCATTTATTTGCCAAAAAAAAGCAGCAGAAAAATGAATTCAGTTTATATTGAGATACTATATATAGCGTACATATATATGCATGTAGCCAAAGTTTCATTCGAACATCAAGTTTATGGGTATTTATTGATTTTGCAAATAGTTTCAGCTTTGATTGATGGCTACAACAGAGCGAGCGCAGCGGAGGGGTAAAGTTGGAGTGCTCCAGTGCGGATTTAACAGATTTGTAGACCGAATGCTGAAAAGTGATAAAAATGATACATCGAGTATTAACTTTTTTTTTTTTTTGGCTCACTGAGCAGCTGCCAGTTGCAAGTGCTTAAAAACTATTTTGTAGGTTAACTATTTGCGGATTGGGAGGATAAAATAATATTTAAAATGAAAAGCGGATAGAAAAAAAATGAAATGAAATGGGAATATGTAGTCCAGAATGATTCTGGCTAAACAAAGCGATTATTTTTGTATATTATAGAGTCTACGAAATCTTCCTCTGGCCACTAATTACTTTGCAGTGCATTGGTCAAAATATATTTCAGAATTTGTATAACCTTTTATTTAAGTTTATATGAAACTAAGCCAAGTCGTTTTTTTGTTAATGTTTCTATTGAATCGAGTCTTGAGAATATAATCTTTATTATTTAAAACTATAAATCTATCAAATATTCCCTTAAATTTTAATTGTGATAGATGTATAGCTCCCTATAATTATTTTTTCCTTTGATCTATTTATTCTGTGTTCATTACCTTCCATCAGCCATAAAAAACATATTTTAATTATTTCTGTTTAAATTAAGTTGAATAATATATATATTGAATATATTTCAAATAATTATAAATATTCATGTAATATTATATATATAATTTCTAAAAATATTTTAATCCTAAAATTCTTTTTAAATAAAAAAACAATTATAATAGTAAATAGTTAATACACAAAAGTAAAAGTCTTTATTTTGTTGTTGTTAATATACAGAAATAGTTGAAATAAATAGCAAAACAAAAATTATATTTAAGGGCAAAAATTATTTTTTTTTAATAAATATTTTTTAAAATTAAACTAGCATATTCAAAAGTTTGCACGCACACACAACGTTAAGGGGATATTAAACAAAGTCATAAAGCGTCTAGTTGCAGCAGTTGGTAGCTGGCATTGACTTGGCCCGAAGGCCAAGCAGGCTATTAAAGAAATTCCTGGACGTAACAGTGAGTATCGAGCGAGTGCAGAGCGTTGCTGAGATGCCAAAGCATCTTTTGCTTGTGGTTATAGCCAGACGATGATGAAGTCGATGGCGATGCCGATGCCCAGAATGATGATGATGTTGAAGCGGATTGCATTGCTCATTAACACGAAACTAATTAATTGCGCAATTCAAGTAAACTATCATGTTGCGAGCGGGCACCGCCATTACAAGCACTTGATTGATCACCTCCAGCCGAGTGCAGCATGATCTTCTTTGAGCTAACAAGCTGAGGCCAAGTGCAGGGCCAAGGCTGGCTAGCACTAGGCAGGGCTGGTGCTCACCCGGGCTAGAGAGGGTGCCAAGTGCCAAGTGTCTGTTGGCCAGGCAGCCCATTGCATTTTAAACGCTAATTTATTGTTAACTGCAACATGTTGCCGGTATGCAAAAATGCTGTCTGGCATATGCAATTAATTGTAACAAGGCCCCGCCAGCTAACTCAGTCAACCAACTAGCTGCTCTGCTCTGCTCTGCTCTGCTGCTGCTTTGAGCCAACCTTTAACGAGCTTCCAGCTGCATTGTGGCCAAAAAGAGTTTTGAGGCAGCGCGTTAACTCGCTGCAATTTACGTGTTAATTTGAAGTCGTGTCTCTCCAAATGTTTGGCTGCCCCCCCCCAAAAAAAAAGACAACAAGAAGGAAATATAACTTTTACTCGGCGCGCGACGAGAAAGTCGTAAGTAATTCATGTGTTGCACGTAATTGCCAGGGTGTTGCTGTTGTTGCTGCTGCTGCTGCTGTTGCAGTGCTGGCGGTTGCGGGCGTTTGCATGTAACAAACAGCTGCAGCGAGATCGCTCTCTAACTATCAGTTAAGGTACTCGGCACTGGCGAAAGTTTCCACTTAAAAAGTAGCCAAGTGCGCAAATGTGTGCCGCAAATAGCCCAGCGCACACATTTCGATAGATTTATCGATTAAGTTGATAACTACGAATTGAGGCGATTAATTAAAATAATCGAGCGGATTTCTGATTTTTGGCATGCACTAAATTGGTGCTGACAATATCTAATTTGATTTAATTAACTAAGCTGTTTTATCCGTATTTATTTTGCAAATATATCGTGTGTTTAACTGAAGCAACTCAACCGAATATAAATATATAATTACACAATTAAGAGTTATATATATTTACCTGGAACACAGTTTATTTATGTCAATTCTGTAACATTGGGAAGTCGATGATCGATAATAATCGATAACACAGAAATTTCATATATATTCAAAATTTCTCAACTGTTCTCCCAAACATATATTTTAGTAAAATTTGTGAATAAATTCATAGATTTAATTACATAGAGAAGAGAGCATGAGAGTCATGTATCATATCCCATAGAGTCATATTATTAAATTAGTTTATTCTGATATTGATTGTGGTATAGGCTGGTATGCCTTTCTCCACTATTTTCCATCCGAATCTCGTTTTCTTTTGCAAATTCAATTTGAAAGTGTTCTGTTTATTGTTTGTGCAATATTTTGTTTGATGGGCAGGGTCAGGGCCCCGAGCCCTGGAGTCGGAGTCAAAAGTTATGAGCAAACAATTTTCTGCTTAAAAGCGTCTGTCAGAAAACTTTGGAGCGGCCCTTGTCAACCAGCAAAATGGTCTGGCGCAAATTGTAGCTCTTGCGATTTGTCTGCAATTACTCGTACGATGTAGGAGGGCAGCCAGAAAAGTTGTGAGAGACCCGAAAATGGAAACCCGACCCAGCCCAGCCCAGCCCAGTCCGTACGTGATTTGTTTTTAACGAGATTTGTGTCCAAGCAAAACTATTGACAATGCAAATATTTTGTAACTCACTGGACTGTGCGACCGGAACCAGTCCACCGTTCAAATCATGTCCGAGTCCGCCCCCTTGGTACATACAATATAAAATATTGTGTGTCAAAAATGCGTGTTTGCTGCCTGCTCTTGTTCTTCTCGTTGTTATGCTGTATATAATATTTCGCCATAGTTCTGCAGCTGAAATGGTTCCCGCTCGGTCCCTGCTCAATAGTTGCGAAAAGTTGAAACAGTTTACAATTTCAAAAGAGAGACCCTTACACACACACACACACACTCATTCATGTGCGTCCTTAAGTTATCCAACGCCCCGTTCCGCCCCACGTTTCGCTTTTTAATTTGACAATCAATTGACAGTTCGTTTGGTAAACACAAACAAATGCTGTGCAAAACTATTGCCGAGCGAATAAAAAATGTAAGAGTGTGAGAGAGGGGCAGAGAGAGAGAGAATGAAAAATATCAAATAACTTGCCGATTTCAAAGCATATTTCAGCCATTCAACTCGAGGGCCTCTTGTGCTACGTTTCAACAATTAATCGAATGCCACTCTGATTGACAAGTATTCAGCTGAAACACACAACGGCTACGGCCTTTTGGGACTCGAGCACTAAAATATTGTTGTATTATCCGCTGACCGGAACTGGGCAAATATAAAATTACTAGACAAATATCAGCCAGGGGAAATAGGGGGAGCTGCTCCTATTCCCATTTTAAAATCATATTTTCAGCTAACTGAATAAAACTTGGCTTTTACATAGGAAAATTTCGTAATTACAGAAAGGTTGGTAAAAATGCTACAAGAGCTGGAGCGGCGCAGAGACGGGAGCAAAGCTCCAACAAAATAAAGGAACTGGGCACATATACTATTATTAGATAAACATCAGTCACGAGCCAGGAGCCAGAAGCTGATCCTATTACAATTTTTAAAATCATATTTTGATACCATTAAGCTAGCTTAATAAAAATTTTCGTAATTACAGAAAGATTGGTAAAGAAAGATTGGTTGACCTTAAGAAACAATGGTACAAGAGCAGTGACGGAGCAAACACTTGGTCAAAGCTCCGACAAAGCAAAGGAACTGAGCAAATATAATATTACTAAGCATATATCAGCCAGGAACCACCAGACAGAAGCAAAACCGAGAGGTAATCCTATTACCGTTTTTAAAATTATATATTGATACCATTAAGCTAGCTAAATAAAAGTCTGCTTATACATAGGAAAATTTTATAATTAATGAAAGATCGATAAAAAGTTGTCCGTGTTAAACAATGGTACAAGAGCTGGGACGGGGGCAGACGAAACCTCCAATCTCTAACTTGTTAGATCTGTCGGATCGGATTGATCAGAGAGCAAACATTTGGCGCTACTTATTCAAGCCGAACATTGCCAAAATATCCTCCTTCGTGAGCTTATCGTCGTCGTCGTCAGCAGCCGGAGCAGGGGCTACTGGAGGTGGAACAGAATTGGGTTGGGGCTGAGGCTGAGGCGGTTGAGGCACTGGGGCCGTCGTCTTGGCCACTGGCGGTTGAGGCTTGATGGGCTTTAAGTCCGCTTCGACCACGGGAATTGTGTTGCGCTTGACAGTGATCGTGGATCTGGTTGCGCCCTTGGGCGGCTTGCCGGTGGGCTTCGGATAGTGTTGCGTCTTCACGGTCACATCAATCTTGACAGGCTGCTCCTTCGAAGCGCTGAGCAACGTGATGTAGGGACAAGTTGGCTGAGTGCACGTTTCTTGCGGGGTGCGCTTGACGGGATCATTCCAGCAGCAATAGGTTGATAATGAAATGCCAGGAGGCGGTATTGGCATCTTTTCCGGAATCGCGACGGGCGCCGGTTCCGGCTCGGGCGGCACATTCTTGAACGACGTCAGATAGGTGAACAGATGCGGCCAGCCACGTCGCTTGTATTCGCACATGCAGCCGCACGGGTCTTCAATCTCTTCCTCCTCCATGGACGGCTCCTGCTCCTCCGCCTTGGACCAGTCGCGGAATGGCGCCAGGTAGCAGTAATCCGTATCGTAATCCTCCACGCCAGATTTCGATATCTCGCTATGCTCCTCCTCCATGTCATCGCCATACGCAGGCGGACAAGTGCAGACTTCGCACGTGCAGATGCACTCGTCGTCGCAGGACACTTCGTCCTCGCAGGGCGGGCAGACGTCAACGGGACAGGGCACATGGTGATGGGGCAAGGCCTCGTCCTCCTCATTGTAGACCACCCAGCGACAAATATACGGCCCCTGACTGCACTCGGCGGTTATCACTGGCGGCGTGCGCTCCTCCGGGCACTGCAGCTTATGGCAAGCGCACTTCAAGTCCTTCTTTCTCCTGTGGACCTTGTTGGCGGTGGACTTCTCAGACGTTTTGGAGGTGGAGCCGATAAGCTTCGGCGATATCTCCAATTTGCTCATCATTTGCTCCATGGACTGCATCGTGTACTCTATGTACAGCGAGTTAGCCGAAGTTGCCTTGCTGTCGCTCTTGATCTGCTTGTTGAAGTACAACTCAGTCGTCATAACGGTCTTCACGCTTGTCTGAGTTTGGGCCGAAACCGTATCCCATGGTTTATAGAAGACCTTTGGCGCCATGCTGACTTGTGAGGTGGCCGGCGCACAGGTACAGCGCCGAGCATCCGGATCTTCGTAGATCAGGCGTGTTTGCAGTTCGTCGTAGAGCGCCTTGTAGATGCACTCGATGCACTCCTCGTACTGCTTCTGCTCGGTGTACATGAGATTCGCGTAGACTGCGAAGATCTCCGCCGTGCACTTGGCCGCGTGCAGCCACAGGCATTCGGAGCGGTGACGCAGCTGCGAGGCCAAGGAGAGCAGGTGCTTCCCGCCCTCCCCGGTGCCGTGGTAGTACGCACGGAAGGCACGCTTCGTGATGCTGTAGGCCAGCTGGCTGTCTATGCGGTTCATGCCGGCGTCAACGATCAGGTCGTGCAGGAAGTTCTCCTTGCCGAAGCGCTTCTGTGGCACCCGATCCACCCTGTAGCGGAACTCCTCGTAGTGGCGGAAACTGCGCTTGATGGGCTCCTTGGTGCGGCGCACCTCCCAGGGATGCAGCCGACAGAGGATCATGACCTTCATTAGGCTGTTGGCGATGTCGTCAATGTCTTCTTCGAAATAATCAGATTTCTTATCCACATTCACCGTTGTACACTTTACGGCATCGGGACGCCAGCACTGACAGCCTTTCAGCTTCGTGTCGCTAAAGGCTTGGCTCCCAAAGAAAAGCGAAAACATTCTGACCAAAGATATTTGCTTACGAACTTTGCAATTTTCTATTGACAATTTGGTACAGGGCTAATTTGTGAGTCTGTCGACTATTTAGTCAAAGAATAAACGATTAACAATTTTGAATAAATTACTAAATCGTAGGAAAAGAGAGGAATGGAGTAGGAAGAGGCAGCAGTGGCTTAACGAGTGAACTGTGAGAAGATTGAGTTAAAGACGGATTGAGCAAGGATAGAGGGAAGCCTGAGAGACACCCGAAGAGGAATAATATATTATAGATTCAAAGAATCGTTGAGTAATTGCGAGAGAGAAAGAGAAAGAGAGAAAGATAGTAGGTTAGAGTAATCGGAATAGAATGAAACAGTGTTGATGAGAGAGGGAGGGAGAAAGATAATAATTATATAATAATAGAGAATGGCAGGAAAAGAGAGAGAGAGATATTAAGTGGCAGAGCAGAGAGTGCAGAGAGTGAGAGTGAGAGAGAGAAAGAGCGAGAGACTGAGCCTGCGAAGCAGGCACAATTTAATGAAGGAGTTCATAGACAGCAGAACAGGGGAAAATACAATTTCTGTATGTCAACAAAAATATAAATTTGAATAAAATAATGATTTAAATAAAGTTGGCAACTCTCTGGCCAATAGCTGCGTCTGTTTGCTATCAGAGGCGAACTGTAAAAAAACATGTCCACCTGTTGCCGCTGCCCGACGCGTTATTCCAGTTGGGCGCAACCCGAGCAACTTGTCACTTCCTGAATGACGTCTGTCATAGTTTTGGCTGGGGAAGTGCATTGCTGACATGCTGCTGCTCGAAATGCTTTATTCGTGGCAGACATACAGAAATTCATATTTATCATCGGGGCCAAAGCACTGTGGGCAGACAGACGGTGGGGCTGGGTTGGGCTGTGGCTGGGGCATCGGCCGTTGATGCAACATGCAACCAAATGTACAAAAGCCCGCAGCAGCGACTGTGGCACGAATCATTTTGATATTTGTTTACCCAGCAATTTGCCGTGCTGCATTCGCTGCTCCACCCTGGTATCTCTGCTTGGCCCCCACTGCACTGCCGCTGCGCAAGATGACGGCCAGGAGGGGGCGTGGCACGAGCGAGCGCCGCCTGATTTACTACTGTTAATTCGAAATACTTTTGTGATGCACTGCAAAGCGGAAATGCCGTGTGACACACACACGCACACAAAGACACACGCATGGCATGCACTTACTTTAACAAGCGACTGCGCAAAAACAACAAACAAATTTCTACATGCTGCTTGAAAACTAGAAACAACATAGAAACTAATACGAAATTAGAAATTTATATAGACGAACGTTGCATACACTACGAATTAGGGTATTGAATCATGAAATTATGATTAATCATGTGTATATTATTTATAGTTTAATAGTAAATTTATATAAATATATATTATGTATTATAATATAAAATTAAAGCAAAATATTGTATATTAGATTTATATATTTTTATTTATTTTATTATTATGTATCCAAAATGTATAAATATATAATTATATATTTTTGTATGTAAATATTAAATATACATATTTCCATTACTTCTACTTGAAAGCATAGTATAAATTTTGAAAAATAATTAAAATATAGTATTTATATCTTTGAAAATAAATAACTAATTGTTATATTATATTTTAATTATTTTATGTGTATTTTATACATTTGTGTAACTGATTAAATATGTATTATATAATTTTTTAATATAAATTTTAATTTTATCTATTTACTACTATTTTTAAATATATAAATTGTTTAATAATGAAATACAATTACCAAAACAAAACATAAAAATATAGAATATAGAATCACAACATAAATAAAAATAAATGTTGTTGTTTATATGTATTAAATATATTTATATAGAATTTTTTTAAATTTTTATTTAATTATAAAATATATTTAACATATGTATATTTTTTATATTGGAATATACAAATTTAAAATAATAAATAATATTATTATTTATTAATTATTTTCATATTTTAAATATAAAAATAAATGTAGTTGTTTATATGTATTTAATATATTTATATATAATTTATAAAAATTTTTTATTTGATTATAAAATATATTTAACACATATTTAGTATATTGGAATATACAAATTTAAAATAATAAATAATTTTATTTTTTATTAATTGTGCTTAATTGGGGTACATTTTTTTTTAAATTATAAAACATGGTATATTTAACTTACATTTAGCGGAATTTTTCTGATATTTTCTCCTCACGATCCGCTTGTCATAGTTGTGCTACTCATTGTTCGACTCTAGCTAAAACGGAATCAAAGTCTGCACAAATATTGTCAGGCGGTCATGACAAATATTTACATAGGCAGCGCGTGTGTAGGTAAAATTTTGGGTCTGCCACCAAAAACAAAAAATATATATATTTATATATACTATATATGAATTTGTGTATGTATGTAGAAAAGTAAAACGACGGAAAATGCGGGCGCATTGACAGTACGGGCGATTGATTTTTCCTGTATTTGCTTGCAGCCTCAGAGTCAAGGGGCGGTTGGCTGGGAGGAGTATTAAAATAAATGCAGTGCACAGTGTGAGAGAGAGAGCGAGGAGGGAGTAGAGGCCTGGAGGCCCAGGCTCAGGCTAACACGCTAACAGACAGTTTTAGAGCAGCCCAGAAAAATGAGTTTAATTGTTGACCTTAGCTATTAGCCCCTGTCAAATGGTTTCGGTTGACAGCAATTTGCGTTGTACTTCGAGTTCGGTTCGAGTTGGCTTTGCATTTTGTCTTTTGTCTTTTCGACTTGTGTCTTTCAGTGTCGGCATTCATTGCACTTTAATTTATATGCAAAAAGCACAACGAGCATTTTGCGCAAGTTTCTTAGTATTGCACGAAATGGAAGTGTATGTGTGTGTGTGGATTACGCTTTGGTATGCACCAAAGGCGCTGACTGACAGGCCTCGAGCTATCAGAATCAGAGAGGTCCGTTGCAGCGGTCGGGCCACGTTTGATATTTGTTTATGCTGCAGCAACAGCAAAAATTCTCTGTATTCCACTTCTTGTTATTCTTGACTTGCAGTCTATCTACACTCCTATATATATGCGAGTCCATTTAACAGGGCCATGTGCTGTACAAGTTGATGATTATTGCCCTTTTGGGCAGTTTGATTGTGAAATGCATTGAAATGTGATGTGGCCTGCTATAAATTGTACGTTAAACACCAGCAAATTGACTTGTAAGCGGAGAATTGCAGCTTATTGATCTTAGCTACGAATGAGAAGCGCAAAGAAGGGCGACGTGCGGAATTTGATGTACGTGTTTATTGGACAGATGAATATGACAATGGCAATTTTCGATGGGTTTAAGGCGAATTTAAAGAATGTTTTTCGTTAGAGAAGGAGAGATAGACAAAGAGAGATGCGGAGAGAGAGAGAGAGAGAGAGAGAAACAGTCTGAAAGAATGGGAGTCAGAGAGAAACAGACTGGTGGGAAGTGAGAGAGAGAAAAAAAGAGGAATTGACAGTGAGAGGGAGAGGGAGAGAGAGAGGGAGAGAGATTTAGATATGAGAGTGAGATATGTGTATATGTAAATAAATACATACATATGTATATAAAATTATAGTTAAGAATTATCTTTCAAAATGTATTTATATAAATTTATTTTTTATTTATTTTAGCTCAAATTAAATGTCATCTCAATTTGTTCTCAGTGTAAATTGCTCTATAAAACTGGTTAACGATCTACGCTCAACTTCAGTAGCACTCGACCGTTCAATAGCTTTTATAAATCTAAAGAAAAATCATTTATCGCTAAGCTTTAAAACAAGAAAGTTCTCTGTTATATTAATATAAATATAATATAAATTTAGTTATAAATTATAACTATGCTAAGCTTAGCAGTACTTCCGTTAGGCAGTAGTAGTACATTGATATACCCTGTTGGGTTGTTAGGTTGGAAATTTCATCCCATCTACTTCCATTTAGCACAGAGTATGCTATCAGCTGGTCAATATATATATTCTAATCAATTTCCCGCCAACCGAGTATGGTTGATCGGTTGCCCCACTCAATGCTATCAACATCTCTCTCACCTAACTGAACAGGTTTGTAGCCAAATACAACTGCGCCTTGTTTCAAATGCATTTCTAGTTCTAGCTGCTATTACCTCACGAACTGTTGTTGCAGCAAGTATCATGAAGTGTTTTAGTGAAATCTTTAGAAAATCAATAATATTTATTTGCGCGTGGAAGGCATTTGGCTATGCTCTCAAGCTACGTAGGTGAGCCCAAGAAATAGTTCGTATACCCGATTTTTTAACTGTCCAATTCGCAGCTGATGACATTAAGAAATGTTATTATGGAGACGAAAAGTGCATAATAGACAGCACGAATCAATATTTGCGCACATACGGCAAGGGTGATACGCATCTGGGTCTGCCTCCATTCGATGATATTCAAATAGACGACATAACACTCGTCAACTCTCCTGGACCACTCTATATAAGCTACAAACTGAAGAATATGCGGGTTAAAGGCATGGAGAATGCAACCATCACAAGGATCTCGGGCTTTGATCGTCGACCGGAAATGAATAAAATGAATATCGAACTGAGGGTTCCGAGTCTCGTAAGCCAGGGCAACTACGAGCTGCGAGGCCGTGGCGTCTTTTTATATACCAATTCGAGTGGAGCCACCAAATCGGATTTTCAAAATGTGCGTTTGACATTGAATGTGAAGAGTTTCATCGAGTATCGCCAGAATCAACGATATCTCAAGATTTACGGCGTGACGACCCAAATCGAGCTGGATCGGTAAGATGCACATATAATAAACTCTGATATCGATCCTTACATCATTCCTTCGTCATTAGTTGGATACTGACCGCAGACGACTTATTTAAGGAGAACTCGGACCTAACTATTTTGCTCAATCGCGTGATCAACGATAAGTGGGTCGAGTTCTGGAATGAGATTGAAGCGACCATATTGCCCGTTTATACGAAGAGCATATTAAATATTGTGAATAACATTATACAGAATATTCCATACGATGAGTTGTTCTTAACCCTCTGAGTGGTGCTGAGTGCTGTCTGTTGAAAGGCATTACAGAAAGTATTGGAAAAAATATATAAGTTTAATTCATGTGTTAATTTAGGTTTCATATTTAATTTTAAGTTTATTATTTAAGTTAAGTTAATTTACTTACCATGAAAAAGGAAGTTCATACAGGAAATAAGTCGAATCTATTATTATTATTATATCACTATTATAAATATAAATTTAATTATTATTTAAAAATTATTTATATATAAATAAATATAAAAATTATTAAATATAATTATTAAATATAAATATAACATAACTTTTTTTAATAAATATATGATATACTACATTCTAAAATTAGAGTGCAAAAAATTACAAAAAGTGGTATCTCAAACGGTATCAGAAACTTTTCATTTATATTTATTTTTTTATTGAGAAATATTTTTACAAAATTGTTTAATTATTGGTATTAAAAAAAAAATAAAATTTGTTAAATTATATTCTCAATTTTTAAAAAGTTTTTTTTTCATATACAATTTTACTAAATGCAATTATTGTAATAAAGTATTAATTTGCGAATATTTCTATTTCTTAATAAAATAAAATTATTATGTTTTTATTTATCTTTCAATTGTAAGTATTATTGTATGTAAGTATTATGTATTGTTAATACAAGTAAAAAGATTCTAGTCGAGTGTGCCCGACTAGGAGATCCCCCGAACCCATCGAAAAGTTGATATTCCAAAACAAGCCTATTTAAATACATATTGCAACCGAAGAACATTCAGGCGATTTCCCCGTTTTTAATGGGTTCTTTGTATATTAAACTTATTAAGACATTCTCATAATAAGAAACATTAACAACTAATACAATTTTACTTAAGATACCTACTATATTACTAACATATTACTCTGGCAACAGTTGAGAGTCGGGCAGCAGTGGACAGTCGGACACCATTAGAGAGTCGGGCAACGGTAGAGTGTTGGAGAGTCGGGTAGCAGTAGAGAGGCGGGCAGCAGTAGAGAGTCGGTTAACGGTAGATTGGCAGATAGTCGGCAGCAGTAGAGAGTCCAATTCAGATAGAGACTCCAATCCAGATAGAGGTTCCAGTAACAGGAGAGAGTCCAGCAGCGATAGAGAGGGAAGCAGGAGAGAATCGGGAAAAAAAGAATTATTAGTAAAACATTTGCTTAAAAAAAAAGTTATAACTAATACAATTTTGCTTAATATATTTAATACTAAAGTTATTAACTAAATACTTACCAAATCCAGAAGAAGAGAAGGAGAACAGGAGGAGGAGGAGGAGAAGACCCTACACTACACTACACTGGACTGCACTGCACAGCACGACTGACCACCAGGGGGTCGGGAAACCAACTGAAGAACTAGGCAGACAGCTTGCCCTTATATAGGGCAAAACTCCTGGCAAAAATTGTGCTCAACTCTTTCGAGCTCAGCTCGGTCGAGTTCATGACTCGATTCTTACAGTCAATCATTGAGTGAGAAATAAGAGCGTAATAAGGTATAAAAATAGTTAGATTAAAAATAAATATCGTTTTGTCTCATTTAAAAATTTCAATTTTTGATCTGTTCTTTTATAATATATCTAATATTTGAATGGATTTTCTCGTAACCTCTGCCTATTCAAAAGCGTCTTCAATTGCTCTTGGTATTTTTATTGTGTGTTTGAGGAGCAGCTACCCCTAAAAGACACTGTCAAATCAGTGCAATCCAGAACTGCCCACACTCAACGCCTTCCAATTCCCACAGCAACTTTAATTTATCACGCTTGATCTTGATTAAAAGCAAACGCCCGCGCCGCACCGCACCGCGCCGCGCCTAAAGACCCTAAAGAGAATAGATTGTTGAAAGAAAAAGGGAGGGCGACGAGTTGGGCCATGGCAAATCCAGTCGGGCAGTCAGACAGCCAATTATAGACAGTCAAAGTCGCGTAAAGATGCCAGAATGAAGATCCACAGACACGAAAGCTGAATGAAAACGAAAAACGAGCAGCGGAAAATTAAAATTATAATATGAAAAGACGAAGTGGAACAACAACAAGAGCAACTGCAATAAAGACATCAACAGTTCGGAGGCATCAAAGAATCAAGCGAGGCACTCAAGAGGGTGGACATAGGTGGGCAGAGAGGGGTGGCAACTGTAGCGCAGGGGGGCCAAAGGGCAAGTTGTAAGATTTCCAAAAATAATATTAAAATTAGCAACGAAGCGCAACAAATGAGATTTTCAACCAGTTGCAGTTGCACTCCCAGATGCAGATGCCGTTGCCCGGCCCCAATTCTGCCCATAAATTGAGCGAGCGTCCAGGCCTCCGAAGAGAGGCGTAGATCAATCAGTGCAGAGGCAAAGAGACAGAGATAAAGACCGAGATAGAGGCAACAGTCGAATAGACAAACAGCTTAGTCCCAGTAATTAGGAATGATAAATGTTGAAAACGCATTGCACAAAGCACGATACAGAAGCCCAGGCTTGCTCATGGAAAGGGTTAAAAATAAAAGAAAAAAATAGAGAGAACGAAAAAACGGAGAGACGCAGTCAAACAATTTGGGCAATGCGTGTGCTGGTAAAAAATGAATGGATAAACTGGCACATCAGACACATCAATGGGTTAGTGGGAAAGCCAATTAAGTTGTGGAGTAGAGAGAGAGCGAGAGCGTGTGGGAGGTGCTAAGTCTTTGGGTAGAATTATGGCAGCGAATACTATAGCCAGCTTAAGATCTTATGCTCGTGATATAGTGGAAGGCAATAATAATTGCTATTATGCGATGCATATATATATGAGAGGGTGGCAGATCGTGTGAGCTGAATCATATTCAGGAGAAAATAAATGACAATGAAAATAGAAAAATTCAAATTTGCTTTAAATTATCATATATTTATATAAATATATTTAGATTGGGAATTTGTCTTTTAAGACAGGTATCCTTTTAATAAATAAAATTAATATCGTTAGGTAAATAAAATTATTTTAAAAATAAATTAAATTTTATTATTTAATAATTTTATTTGTAATATCAATTTATTAAATAGAACAATAATTAATTAAATGTTTATTATTAATCTGTATAATTTTAATTAATTAATAAATAATAAATAGGTTTTGAGAGCTGAAATAAATTCTCGCTTAGCCCATTTCTATATCTCATAGAATTACAACTCTAAAACTTGACAGAGTAAATCATATTTATAAATATAAATTCGTGAATGATAAATTGAAACTGAAAAAAAAAAAATATATATATATATTTGTATAAAAAGAGCGAAAAACATCAATTTTTGGCATATATATATATATGTGTGTGTGTGTGTGTGCCTGCAGCACATGGGCGCATAGCAAGTGCAAAAATAAATTAAATAAATAATTAAATAAATTAAATTCTGGAATGATAAATTGAGAATGTAATATATATATATATATATTTACAGAGATATATATATAAATATTACGACCTGCACATGGGGTCATATCAAGCCCAACATATGCTCAGAGGCGCCAAGTTGGGTGGAGAATATTTAAGTTCTAATATATGTGCAATTTATTAAATTAAATTTTATACTCTTTCTGTTATTTAGCTTGAGCAACCAAGATAAAAATAGTATAAGATTTTATCAGGTGCTAAATCTATTTTACTTATGAAAATAAAAATTTTCCAGGTACCCAAAATGGAGTTAATTTCAAGTTAATTATTAAATGTTATTTTGAAATTATTTGTAAGTAGAATGTGCTCAGATTAGAGTTAATAGTATAAAAAAATGCGAGTGAGTTATTTTATATTCACAACAAAATATATATCGTTGATTTATATTATCGCCTATGGCACAGTTGGTAATGGAACAGTATTGACTAACTGAATAATCTAATGATCTCCCTCTCCTTTTCATACTATCCCTTGCATTTTAATTATCTGAATCCTTATATCTTTTTCCTTTATTTTTATTCTTTAGATATTTTTCTCTCTCTCCCTCTATTTTATTTTTGCCTTTTTCCTCGCTGCTTTGCATTTTTTATGAATGTATATGCAGAATTTCCAATTACACTTTATTTCAAACAATTAGCCAGTCAGAAATGCCAGCTTAGCTCATGCGATGGGTCTACTTTCAAACTGTTACTGGTCGCCGCATGCCACATGCGCCCCAGCTTTGGTCTAATAATGTTAGCGCCATATTTGACCGCCGTGTTGGCGTTATCACGACTCGACCAGGCCGGACCGCGGTGGAGCTGGAGCCGGAGCTGGCCGAAGGCAACAATGTTGGTTAACCGCAAGGCTGCCTGGCAGGTGCAAGTGGCCGTGTTGCCCAAATGGGGATGGCTAAGGGTGGTCAGCTTTAGGGGGCGGGTGTGGCCAAAGCACATTTACATCATTTGCGGTCTGTGCGGGGCATTTGCATTTTGCATTTGGCATATGGCATTTGGCACGGCACGGAATCTCACGGATATGTGTCTATAACAAAACAATTAGAAATACGACGAGGAGTCTTAGCCAAAGCCCTCGACGATTGGACGCTGATTTATGAGTGGTGCAGGACGGTGCAGGGTGGTGCGGTGTGCTGCCTATACAAAAACTTCAAGACAGGCACGTAGCAGCAGGCCGCGGGGATTAGTTTGAAGGCAGAAGGCAAATAAAAGAAAACGCGACGCACACATAAAAAGCCAAGCCGAAAAACTGCTGCATGATGGCTGTGAGTGGGTGGTTGACTTGACTGCGGGCGGCGGTGCTGACTTTGCTTTGTGCTTTTTTCTTTATTTTCTATTTTATTCTTTTTTTGTTGGCTAAGTCAGCCGTGGGGCATTGGGGCATAGTAAAATGCTAGTGAAACAATTATGCAATTACTTAATTTGATAGCCCAAGTGTGTGCCATCTCTCGGCATACGAAACCCTATTTTGAGGCTTCTAGTTGGGGATATTACGTATACGCCTGGGTGGCCCTGCCTCCCCTTCCCCCACTCTCTCTCTCTCTCTCTCTCTCTCTCTGTCTTTACGTTGCCTTTGCTTTGTGGCCAGTAATTGTTTTAACTGCCTTGTGCACGCGCTTTGTTTACACGACTTGTGGCCTGTACGAGTGCCGCTGCCTATAAGCAACCGCTTGGCTCGTTTGTGCAGGTGGCATGTGTGGACAAAAGGATGGGGCTTCCGGCTGTAGCTGTTGGCATTTATGAAATTGTTGCTAATATTTGCATTCGGCTTGCATTACTTTTCGCTGGGAATGGAAAAACTTATATTGCTTAGATATGTGCAAATGCATAGGGGTGAAAAAGGTAAATACCTGGAAAAATGTGTAGAAATCTCAGGTGAAAATAAATATAGCTATTTATATATATAAAATAATATCAGAAAAATAATGAAAAGACGTGGGCTGGTACTAAGCAGACTTTAAAAATTTAAAAATAAATATATAAATGGGATGTCTATTACCAAAAATAATAAAAAAAATATATATATTATTATATATTATATTTACAATATAAAGAAAACTTAAAATATTCTTTGGAACTAAAGTTTACATATAATTTAGTTTAAAGAACTAATTATTTTAAATTATTTTTTTTTTAAATCAAATATTATTAAATTAGGCAAAAAATATTATTTTAAAAAGCATAAGATTACTACAATAAAATTTTTATTATTCGAAAAGTTTTTCTCAAAAATATTTTCGCTGTAAAATAAAATATACAAAATTAATTAAATTTATGTCGAAATTTAGTAGAGATGCCTGCAAGATTTGTAACTGCCTTAAAAACCCTATGCATCATACAAACCTTAAAAACTAACACCACCCCTTAACTCAATTCAATATCCAGCAGATAAAGCCTCTGCCGGGTCAGACAAGATATTGCCATTAGCAGAAGAATGACACCACATGCTTAGGTCATATATTTTTTATGCGCACCCTGCATTTAGCTCGAACTGCCTATAAGTATCTCAGGGTCCCATAAGTCGTGCACAATAACTTCCGCCTGAAAAGTGTCGTAGAGTGCTAAAAAGAAAGGGTAGGCAGTTAAGATGAATAAGTTGTTATTATCATGGCTAAAAATATGTCATACGCCACGTGTGTTCTGTTTGCTCTCTCTGTCTCTCCCTCTCTCTCTCTCTCTCAGTGTGTGTGCGAATTACACAGTTCTGTTTCGTGTTGCGTCGTTCTGGCGGGTCCGTCAGCCGGTGTGCGAAATTTCAGCAACAATCAACACCTCAACGCCAAAAAAAAAGAAGAAGAAAAGAAAAAAGCAGCAAACGCGACGCAGGTAAAGGTAAAGTGCTGGAAATTGTTAGAAATCATGGCTAATATAAATCATCTTGGCAAGCAGCTTTGCATGTTTAAGTGTCATACATAAGGCGCGCACATATGAATGCCAACCACCCGCGATGGGCGTGGCATTGGGGCAGCAGTCGTAGCTGCGAGACATAAACACTTGAAGCTCAACCCTTTTGCTGACTTTGGCAAATGTGACGCCAACTAAAAGCGTCAACGAGCAGCCCCAACCACGCCTCACCTGGGCGCACCTTGGATCCTAAGCACATACGTATATATATATATATATATATCGACTTACCTATATATATATATATGTACAACTTTTTGTTTGTTTTGCAGCTCAAGTTGTATTTTTGTGTTTATTTTCGTTTAGATTTACTAAAGCAATTTCCATTGTTATTCCTTAAAGGCAACGCTCAATAGTCGCTGTGTGTATGTGTGTGTGTGTAAATGTAAACACATATTTGACATTTGCTACACACACACACACACATACACATAGCTATATTTATTTTTTGTGCAAATAAATAGTTGCAACAGCTGCTGGCATATGCCTTGAACCTTGTTTTTCACATCGATTTACCTTGCGGCAAGTTTTCTTGCAACAAAATGTTGAGACAAATGATTTTTATTTTCTGTGTCGCATATATATGTACAACAATTTTTAATTAAGATTGATTCAATTAAGCTGTTGCGCGCGTGTGTGTCTGTGTGTGTGTGTTTCTGGTATTTGCTCATCCGCAGCTATGTCAACTACATTTTCTATGGAATTTTCAATTAAAATTGCCGCAAATAAATGAAATATTTCATGGAAACTCACATTATAAACTAAAAAAATATGTGATTCACATATTTTAAGCAGTTATAATGAATTTCATATAGATTTATTTACATTTAATATATCTGAAATTAGTAGAGTGGGCAATTAAATTGTAATTATGTCATAATATTTACTATAGTTAATATACAAAAATAGAAATAGATGTTGATAGAAATGGAAAGCGGATAAGAGAGGGAATAACAAGAATTTTTAGATTTATATGTTGATAATAATTGAAAATGTAATATGATGAAAATTTAATATTATAATGAATTATATTCAAACAAATTTAAAATAAACAAGAAAATAAGTAAATATGTACAGAAATCAAATGATCAATTAATATAATAATTATTATAAATTTAATCAAAATCAAAATAAATAAAAATTAAATACTATTAAACATTTTATAATAATAAAAAAAAAATATTATTAAAAGTTTTAATAGTAATCTTAATAGTATTTATTTTAAGTTAAATTACATTTATAATATTTTCTGTTATTTAGTTTATTTATTTAAGTATTTTTATTTTTAATATTAAATTTAATTATCAATAAAAATTAAACATTATTTACTAAATAGTACTAAAAATATTAATTTGTTTTTATTTTTATAGCTATTAATTTTTTTCCTAATTATCAGAGAAATCATTAAAAGTATTCTTAAATACAATTTTATCATATACATTAAAGAATTTGTCATAGACTCCATAGCGCAAATAAATTAAATTAATTAATTTAAAAAAAAAATAAATAAAATTAAAATTACAAAATTTATTAAAATATATACTATGACACATTTGCTTATGAATATATATTAAAATATATTTCAGCATTTTCTTAGCTCTGCTTAAAGTTGTTTACTCTTAAGTACGTATAAAAATATCATAGTCAAACCTAGAGCTAGCTGCAGCTCTAGCATTATTGACAGCACGCACATTCTCAGGATCGCTGAGATGGCGAGTGATAAACGAAATCTGCATGTCACATTCAACTTTGACATTTTGCTTTGATGTGAATTAACAATGCGTAGCTACAGTTCAAATTCACGGGGTGTCTGTGACACCTGCTTGTGTTTATTTCTAGACACGCACACAAATACTCGTCTCTGTCTGTGTGTGTGTGTTTGAGTGAGTGAGTGACGGTGTGTGTGTGTGTGTGTTTATTGCTGGGGCTCATATAAGAATTAAGCCATAATGCTTTCAAGTGCAAAAACTTGACAAACGCAACATGACAAACATAAATAACGAAAACGAGAACGAGACCAGAGAACAGCGACATTTCACATATGATTTTATGATGTGTATTTCAGCAACAACAACGAAACCTACAACTGTAAAACTAACAACTCCGTCAAGTCAAGTCAGAAAATCCTGCATAAAAACATAAACGAAAAGTAGAATAACAAGAGCTAGATAAAATATATATATACATATATAGAAAGATATATATTGTATATACATAGCTATAGCCCTTCTCCTTCTTCTAAATATTTAATCGTGGGCGTGAGAGAGAGAGAGAGAGAGAGAGAGAGAGAGTACGAAAAGCACTAGTTGAGAACGAAAAATATTTAAATGACATTTACTCACTCAGTCAGCTGCAGCTGGGCGGCAGAGCAGGGGGCTTGGGCTGAGGTAGCAGCTTAACTAAATTGCATAAAATTTATATAAATGATAAGGCTGGTGGAGGGGGTTCGTGCATGGGCTGCCTAAGCTTTAAAACAATAACTATGCAATATGTGCAAAACGTCTGCTGGCATTTTACCTACACGAGATGTTGCAGACGACACATGGCCAAAGGCAGGGGCTATCCGCCCACCTTGCACGCCCCTAATGCTGTCGCCTAAGCCAAAGCAACTAAACCTAGACGCTGGCATCCCCCTACGACCCACCCGCCCCCCACACCGCGCCGCGCCGCGCTCCGCCTCCCTTTGGCCCAGCAAACTGTCGTCAGTCAGCTTAAATTTATTGCTTCCTTATGTTGTGTTGCGTTATGAAAATAAATACCTTTGCCACACAGACAGCCCCTCACAGTGTGTATGAGTGTGTGTGTGTGTCTCACTCTCTAATGCCTAAACTTGAACTTTTTTGTTGCGCCCATATTTTATGCTGCTCCCTATGCGCACTTTTAAAATATTATATTATATTCCTTCCTCGCCTGTTTTACTTCTTATTTTTTTGTTTGTTTCGCAAAACTTTGAAGAATTTTTTGGTTATGCGAGGCTCTAAATTTTGTGTGTCAGTATTTTTTTTTTTTTTGGGAAATTTTTGTCGACTTTTGGCAGTCCTTGAAGCAGATACTACCCACTCAGTGGTGGCCCCTACAGCTCTCCGTCCGGGGCTGCTCTGTCTGACCTCGTTTTTAATGGCGTTTGTTTTGAAACGGGATTTCCGTTGTGCGGAAAGGGTTTTACGACTGCTTTTTATGGGCTTTCCCAAATGTACACACAGGCAGACAGACGGACCGACACATGCATAATTCCATATGCAACTCTCATATTTCGTATATCATTTATTTAAACTTTGCATTATGACATGCTCGTGTCATATTTTCTGTCCGCAGCACGTGGCGTATACTTAATAATGCCAGCGACCCACTTGCCGACGGCATCTAAAATGCATTACGCAATCGATGAGCGCCAAAATGCTTTGCCAAAAAACACATTTGCAGCTAAGTGGAGCAGCCGCATAAATAAATCACAATTACTTAAACGAACGCTTATATCGAACATAAATATATTCATTACTTATTCTTTAGATATTCATTTATATCATGTGCACTAAATGGAATAATTAAGTAAGCGTTCGGCCTCCGACAAGACTTGCAATTATTTATTTCGGAGCGAACGTCTGCAATATTTAAATTTATTTAAATGAATTCCTATCAGATAATCAATTCATCTCGTGGGAGCAAAAAACTCAATTAAAATATTTGCTACGAGATAACTTGGCTATAAATTTTTAATTACCTTCAATACTTTCTATTACGAACTTTTTGAGCCAATTTTAAATGTTAACTAAAAAAGATTTCTATGAAATTGAGTTGTCATTTCTAAAGAAAGAGCAATAAGATAATTGTGTTCTTTTCTAAAAATAATATAATCGCATAATTAAATTTGCATTAAGAAAAAATTCTAATATTTATTGTACAACAATATAATATTAAAGTATTTATCAAATATTGAAGGGGTTTCAGGATAAGTTCTCAATATACACCCATCGAAATTCAATGCAAAGCATCTGTTTGCATAAAAAATGTATAGTTTTGTTTTTTTTTTTTTTTTTTGGCCTACAAAAATAATCAAATTTTGCAAATTAATTTTTATAATTATTTTAATAAAAAAATCGATTTAATTTTTTATACAATATTAAAAATAAAATATTATTTATAATTATAATTATAAATTATTTATACTTTGATTTTAATTTAAATTAAATTAAATTGCTTTAAAAGTGAAACTTATATCTATTAAACAAAATTTCAAATGGCTCACAGTGTGGGTGAAATTGTAAGTTTTGTTAGTTTTTGCTATTTTCTTATTGTTTCTTTTTGAAATATAAATTCAAATGTTTTGTTTTCCATTCATTAAATTTTGAAATAACAATTCTACGTTTAAATTTTTCAAACAAATCTATTGGTTAAAAAATAATGAGCAGATGAAATTTTTATTTGATGGTGGAGCAAATAAGCTGAGAGCCACTGTATATTTTAAAAATATTTCATCTCTTTTTTGACTTGGCGTTACATATTTCTATTACAGATATTTGTAGAACTGCCCAATCAAAGTTCAATTAGTGTTAAAATGCATCCACATCTATAGATGTCTAACCCATTTCACTCTTAGCCAATTGGGCAGAGTGCAATAAAATCAACGACTGTTTTCACATTTGATGCGCCTCATTCCATTAATTATGTAAAATTGTTGCACAAATAAAATGAAAATCGAGCAAACATATGACAACAAATTGCCAACTGTCTGTCTGCCTGTCAGTTGAGACTGTCTCTACTCGCACTCACTCACTCTCTGCCACACTCTCCATCTCTCTCTCTCTCTCTCTCTCTCTCTGTCTATATATGATGGGCCTGCCAATATTGAATTTGAAATTAAATCGCCCCCAAAAGGCAAATGGACAATTGGTTGTCCGCCTGGCAACAGTTGTGTCAAATTGGCTCTGGCTCTGGCTCTGGCCGTCCCCTGCTCCGGCCGATGCCCACACAGATTTAGCCCCCCTCGGAAATCTGCATGTGTTAATTACTGATTGGTTGGCGGAGAGGAGGAGGCGAGACTGGAGTGTCGAGTCATAGGGTCAAGGGTTCGCTGATGCAAAAAATTGTCAACATGGCGACGGCGGCTGGTGGAGTAGCTGCCAGCGCAAGCTGCTCCACGCCGGTGATTTATAAACCCTCATGTAGAAGGGACAGGGTGGGGCAGTGAAGGGCAGAGGTTGCCCCTGCTGCAAGTGGCGCCCACTCGAATTTGCATTTACCTACAGTAAAAACAAATAAACGTCTAATCGAAGTGGGTTCGAGTCCGGGGGAGGCAGGTGGCATCAACTGTTGCCGCGCAGACAGCGACAAATTATGTGACGTAACAGCTGCCAAAATGTGGGTTGGTGGTGCGCCACGGTGGAGAATGGGGGGGGGGGGGGCGTGGCTGGGTGCAAAAACTGATGCTGGCCATAAACAAATAAAACACAGTTTGGTCGAGAAATTGATTTTTTGCGCCTAATCAAAAACGAATTAATTTCAGTCGCATGTGACAAATGCTTTTGGGTGTATGCATGGGGGTGTGGCAAAAGTGGCGGCATTTTATTTTGATTTTTGGCCAACTAGCCACAGCTTCACTGCTATCTAAGCCTCTAACCCCAATTGATTAAATTGGCATGAAATGAAATTTATGTTGCCTTCTATATTTCCTTCTTTTTTTCTTGTTCTTGCCTTTGCGGTGGTTGCAAGGTGTCTGCCTTTGGTGGTGGCAAGTGCCAGCGAGTGGACCAGAGCTGCTGCCTCAACCACCCTTTGGGCTGCTGTTTCGCTTAAAGTCTTAGCAAATTGTTGTGCTTCACTTAAAGCATTCAGAAATAGATGATGCGTTTGCCAGCTCTCGGACAAGGGCTGCTCTAACTGGCTGCCTCACCCCAGCGCCAATTATCAGTGAAGTTTTGTGGCCGAAGCTGCGGAAGTCCAGACGAGTTGATGTTCGAACTTTTGAAATTTGTCTGAACAATGAAATTTAGTTGTAAATTTTGCGAGAATCATTTGAATTGATAAATAAGTTTAAGCAACATCTTGCGCAATTCAGTAACCGAGTTGAGAGTTTAACGAGAATTTTGGTAATTGGCAAATTGAATTTAAGGAGCACGAAAAATTCTTGTCTTTCATGTTGAAATAGATGAATAATGATATAAATATATTTTGTATATATAATGTGATAGGAAAATATGTAATATATATAATTTATATAATATATGTATGTATTTTATGTTATATGTATTTGAAATAAAAAATTAAATTATATGATATTCTAATATTTAGAGTTTTTATTTTAAATAGTCTTTGATATTTGTGCAAAGTAAATAAGGAACATATTTCAATATTTAAATGATAAGTTTTGTTAAAAATTTATATTACATAACTAAATAAGTTAATGCATAAATACATAAACATTTTAATAATTAATTAAATAAATGAATAAATAAATAAATATTTAAGAAATAAATATATTAATAAATAAATATGTAATATGTTAAAGTAAAAAATAAATAAATAAACAAATAAATAAATAAAAAAAAACATATCTAAATAAATAATAAAACAAGTAAGAAGGCTGTAGTCGAGTGTGCCCGACTAGGAGATCCCCTGAACCCATCGAAAAGTTGATATTCCAAAACAAGCCTATTTAAATACATATTGCAACCGAAAAACATTCAAGCGATTTCCCCGTTTTTAATGAGTTCTTTGTATATTAAACTTATTAAGACATTCTCATAATAAGAAACATTAACAACTAATACAATTTTACTTAAGATACCTACTATATTACTAACATATTACTCTGGCAACAGTTGAGAGTCGGGCAGCAGTGGACAGTCGGACACCATTAGAGAGTCGGGCAACGGTAGAGTGTTGGAGAGTCGGGCAACGGTAGACTGTTGGAGAGTCGGACAGCAGTAGAGAGGGAGGCAGCAGTGTAGAGACAGGCAGCAGTAGAGATACAGGCAGCAGTAGAGAGACAGGCAGCAGTAGAGAGTCGGTTAACGATAGAGTGTTTGAGAGTCGGTTAACGGTAGAGTGTTTGAGAGTCGGGTAGCAGTAGAGACGCGGGTAGCAGTAGAGACGCGGGTAGCAGTAGAGAGGCGGGTAGCAGTAGAGAGGCGGGCAGATAGAGAGTGCAATCCAGATAGAGAGTCGAATCCAGGTAGAGAGTCCAATCCAGATAGAGAGTCGAATCCAGATAGAGGTTCCAGTAGCAGGAGAGAGTCCAGCAGCGATAGAGAGGGCAGCAGAAGAGAATCGGGCAAAAAAAAAAGAATTATTAGTAAAACGTTTGCTTAAAAAAGACAGTTATAACTAATACAAGTTTGCTGAATATATTTAATACTAAAATTATTAACTAAATACTTACCAAATCCAGAAAAAGAGGAGGAGGAGCAGAAGAAGGAGGAGAAGACACTACACTACACTACACTGGACTGCACTGCACAGCACGACTGACCACCAGGGGGTCAGGAAACCAACTGAGGAACTGGGCAGACGGCTTGCCCTTATATAGGGCAAAACTCCCGGCAAAAATTGTGCTCAACTCTTTCGAGCTCAGCTCGGTCGAGGTCATGACTCGATTCTTACAGTCGATCATTGAGTGGGAAATAAGAGCGCTACCTGTTTGGTTCGGTAGAGTCGGTCAGCAAAATGATCTTTAGCATAACAATCATTATCTAACTACTACCATTATTATTCTACTTAATTCACAAACAACGGGCGTGGCATCAAAAATTTAACAAAAATCAAAATTGTATAAAAGTTTCAATATATTAAAGATTGTCTAAATTCCTAAATATATAATGTTGATAATGATGATAAGTTTCAAATCCATTTCAACAAATATTTCATTTAAAGAAAAATTTAGTATTTCGTTACTACAAGAAAATATTCATATATATCATAGCATTTATTATTTTATTTATAGCACTCTCGTAGATTAAAATAATTTGTATTTAATAAACAAAAATTATTTTTATATAGACGCCAAATTTTATATATGTGTACATCTATTTTATGTCTATAATATACATGTATATTACGTTTATCGTATGGTACTTGTCACCTCATTAAACCCTTGGCACGATGCAGCTGCGAACAATATTTATTTAGTATAATTTATTTATTTACAATAAAAAGAGTTTCTCATTGTGATTCATAATAAATAATTTCAGTAATGTCTACAAAATCTCTCTTAAGTCAACAATCATATTTTGTCCCCAAATCTTTTATTATAGGTAAGAAATATTTGTCTCTAACCCAATATATTTTATAAATATTTTAGATATGCTCACTCTTGTATCAATAACTTTACTATGTCCCGTCGATTTAATTTAGGTATGTGCCTATATAGACACAATAAACTCCAAATAAACCTCTTGCTAGGACAAGTTCAGTGCACCTTGTTAATAAAAATTGGGCCACTGCGGTTGTTTTATTGATTTTTCGTTTGGCCCTTTTTTTTTGTTTGTTATGACGGCACAGGGGGCGTCAGGCAGGAGGCGGAAGTGTGCGGTTCGGCATTTTGTAGCGTGCAATTCAATTTCATTAACGCGCGCAGCGCACTAAAATCAATAGTAATTAATATGAGTAGTTTAACACACACACACGCAGTCAGTTTGTGACGGTTCTTCAAGCTTTTTACGAACATTCCAATATATAAGCCAGCCACCCGCTCCTGCTGCTCCCCTGGCAAAGCACACAGCACAACAACAGACCACAAATCAAAAATCAAATATTAAGCGAGCACATGCAGGAAGTTCATATGTGTGTGCGTGTGTATGTGTGTGTGTGTGTGTGTGTGTGTGTTTGTGTGTGTAAAATAAATACGTTTTAGCCATGAAAATCCCTTTTAATTGCCACGCAACGGCCAAAGGATTTGCACACAAACACAGAGACAGAGACATTGAGCAGCAGTCAGCAGGCAGATAGACAACAGTGGAGGGTGGGGCCAGTGTGGCTGGCCTATGCTGTGGCATCGGAGACCGTTGCCCAGTGGAGTCCGCTGCCCGGCCACAGCCAAGTGGGATTTAGTGCAAATTGCAAAGTGTAACTTGTTTTTACGAAAAAGCACTTTAGCGCATTAGAAGGCCACGGCGGGAACGAACGTGCCGTACCCCCAGCTTCGATTCGGCACAAAATATGGCAGAGGCGTGGGAAGGGCGGCCACAGACTGGGACAGGTTGCCAAAAATCTATGGCCCGGACAGTTGTCGATGATTAGAAACGAACGCAAAACCTGAAACATACAAGCGGTGCGTGCGATAGCAAAAGCAATGCGTACGTTGTTGTTGTTGTTGTTGGCAGTCATGTAGCGGACATGCAACATACAGCAGCAGCAGCAGCACCAACAACAGCGCCAACAACAACTACAATCAACAGCAACAAGCATAGCTATGCAGAATGCAATGTCCTGGCATGCATATCCTACGCAACATATGACCAGAATGCAGGGAGCAGCCAGCCCCCAATATGTATGTATGTGTGTGTGGTGTGTGGTGTGTGTACTTTAGAGCTCGAACAACTTTCATTAAACAAACAGCATTAATTACATTAAAGATTTTGAATACATTATGATAGCTATTGGTAATTGAAGAGCGAAAACGATTTGCATCGCCAGGACAACAGGCATTAAGTGCGAGTGGGTGGTGCACGTGGCATGTGTGGTGGTTGGCAGCGAGGGTGGCTCTATTATTTCAACTAGTTATGGGCCAATTAGGCAAGCCGCTTGCAATTGCAATAGTTGGCCTAAGCAACTTAAGCAGATATTGTTCATTATATGAAATACATGGAGCTTGCAGAGAGTGCGTGAGGGACGGCTGCAGGCAAAGTGTCAGAGATATTGGATTTTAGAAAGAGACACGATGAGCACAATGAAAAGGGTGAGGATGTGAGAGAGCATATAATAGCGAATTCAGTTTATGCCAAGCTCAGCTGTTCGGGTTTCACTTAAAGACTTTAATGTTTAAATGAAGCATGGTTTGGCAATGTTAAAGCAAATGAATATAGCTGTTTAATAAGTGAGCACTGTTGGGCACACCAAGAGGTTACTATTTAAAAGATACAAAAATTGATTTATTAACATTGTATATTATAATAAAAATAAAATAAAATTATTATATATATATATAATATATAAATAAAAATTAATATTATATTTATATGTTTAATAAAAATAAATAAAAATCAATATTATGTTTATATACTTAATATGTATTTGAATCAAAATTATTATTTAGTCATATATATATTTAATATTATTATTTATTTATTTATTACTTATACATATATCCTTAATTTATATATTTAATATATGTTCATATGTAATAATATATAAATAAAAATTAATATTATATTTATATGTTTAATAAAAATAAATAAAAATCAATATTATATACTTAATATGTATTTGAATCAAAATTATTATTTATTTATATATATATTTAATATTATTATTTATTTATTTATTACTTATACATATATCCTAAATTTATATATTTAATATATGTATCATATGTAATATAAATAAATTCTATAAAATTTATTTCAAAGTAGAGTTTATTAAAAAAAAATACAAAATTCAGAATGAATTGACTTTGACTCAACAATAACTTTCTCTTTAGAAAGAAGAGAGAAGAGAGAGAGAGAAAAAGTGCCAGTGATGGCAAAACCAAGTCAGGCTTAATGAAAAATATTGCAGAGTGCATGGTCTATGATCCAGAGGATTATATGTAACATGTGGTGCTTTCCGGTAAGCAACTGACCGACCTCATTCCAGGACTTCAGAAGAAACGCCTGTAATTGAATTTAGCAGAAAGTAGCAACAAAAATGAGGAATGTGCACGAAATTTATTTTAAACTAATTATAAATTTTTATGTAAAAAAAAAATAGATAAAGAAGGTCTAGGCAGAGCGAATTGGAAAAGAAGTTTCCGTTATTTGAAATTTTTGTATTTTTTCCACTTGAATCTGCATAAATGCAGTTGCCTTTAATTGAAGTTCGACGAGTTGGATTTTACTATATGCATATATCTAGTCCATCTTTTTTCGCTGCTAGATTATGTCCGTGTTACTGACAACTTTATGTTATCAATGAAAGTTTGCCTCTATCCATATATGTATGCCTATCTAAGTGCTCTTTCCATTAAGGCTTTCATTCACTTATCATTGAAGATTTTCTCTACTGTTGGTAAATATTTAACAGCTTAGTTCAACACATACAAATATAAATCCATTGACAAGAATAACTGTAAAAATAATTGTATAATGGATGCTCACACTCCACTGTGCACTCACCCACGCACACACACACACACACACACACACACTCAATTTGCTTGCTATTGGAAATGATTGAAATGAAAATTAATTGAAGACAATGGCATGCAAAATGCATTTTCAATTAATTTTCATTCTTTATGACAACATATTCATATCCTCACACACACGCACACACATGCAGATTATGCCGTTATGATTTAAGGTGTCATAATGGTCCATTGTCACAAGTGGCGCACTGTGCATTTTGTCCATTAAATGCTTGGCATCCATATTTTTAATATTTTCTTTTATTTTTTTGCTGTGTTTCTGTTTTTCATTCTCGTTTCAGCATTTTAATCAATAAACGCAGATAGGCAAAATATTTGATGTTTGACTTGGCCATATTTTTTTGCCGTTGCCCATGCCAAGTTTATTGATTTTATCAATTGAATTTCAATTTTATTTTGCAATTGTTTTGCCTAGAGATGAACACGTGAACACGCCCCAGTCACGTGAACAGGAAAAATGTGCAAATATATTGCAGAGATAACGAGCATCTATAAATATCTATAAATATCTAAGAAAGAAAATGTAAAAAAGAATCAAAGCTAACATTTATAATTTCGTTAAATAATTAATATACATTTATCTTATTTATTTTTGTTCAAATTTAAATTTAACAAAATTAAAAAATATAAATAAAAATTTGATTTCATGCATTTAAGAATTAAATTTCAAATTATAAGAATCTAAAATGCTTTTTTTTACTCAATATAATTTATACATTATTATTATAACTTTCTGATAAATATGTATTTTATATATTTACTTAAAACTATTTTTCTCTCATCAAAAATTAACTTAACTTTATATTCTTAAGCTCTATAAATATGCCCATATTTTTTGAATGCTTCTTATACAGTCTCATTCTCATCTACTAAAGTGCTTTTCACTTGTATATAAAAAAAACCTCTTAACAAACTGAAACTCTATCTAGTTTCTTAGCTCAGGCCTGGGCTGTTTTCGTTTACGGATAAATCTGGGCATCGGCTATCATTATATTTTGTCGTAAAGCATATTTTCCAATTGACAACCCGATGGGCACGACAAAAAGAAGGCTGTGATTTGTGTTTACGTTTTGCCCGGAAGCCGAAAAGCGTCGCGGAAATCACACCATGAATTTAATGAAAAACGGCAAATATCGAGGGTTCTCTGTTGGCCAGGGCCGCAACCCCCGCAGCTGCCTGGTTGGTTGGTCGACTGCCAGGCTCAGACTCGGCCTCGGCCTCGGCCGAGACCATAATTGTTTGCAAAAAGTTTATGCACGTAGCGATAGCGTACATCAAAAAATGGTGCAGTAAGAGCTCCAGTTCCCCCACTGCCGAGCCAAAAAATCGCCTTTCGCCTAAACTTCAGACATAAAACGCCAAATTGCACCATTAAGAAATTCGTTGCGCATCACTGAGCATTTAAAATGACGAGGTGGGAGGACGAAGCCGGCAGGTCCAGGGCCAACACATAAATAATAGTTATAAATACCTAGTGGTAGTAAACTTTGTCATTGAACCCCGTCGGTGGTCCGAAATTCGCGTACACTTAGCAACAGAAACAAGCGAGAGAACAGAGAAGGAAGACGGCACGACTGAGAGATACCCTGGCGAAGTTAAGTTAGGAACTTGACTAAATTATACAATTTTTAAAGATTTATATTTATGTAGATATTAATGATAATTGTAAATAACTAATTGATATTATTTAACTATTTAAAAATTTAAAAAAGAAACAATTTTTTTTAAATTTATATTTTTTATTTATATATTATTTTCTTATTTGTAAATAATTAATGAGAAAATTATAAATATATATATATATATATATATATATATAAATATATATATTCTATATAATCTCAGATGATAAGAATTCCAATAAATCAAGCTTACAGTCAAGACCATTGAGCCCTCATCATACTCATTCAAACCCCTTTTAGCGCCTAGTCTATAATTTACAGGGTATAATAATGCGTCCAGTTCTCTAGCAGCTAGTCCGAATCGAGTCTATGGATGAAATCAGAGCACGTCAGCAGAAAACTTGGCCAGCGCACTTTGTTGCTTCCTGTGGCGGCTTCTTTGGTAATCACTTGAATATTACGTAGCGGAAATCGAAAAGTGCGCTGGAAAATTTTTAGCGCTATCTTCAGGAAAGCGAAGAAGCAGACGACGACTATGAAGAAGAAGATGAAGAAGAAGATGATGTCGCGGCAGCAGCTTATGACAATAATGAAAGCGTTTTGAATGTGCGCCAGTCGCCATCAATTTGCAGCTTTTGGCTCGCTGGACGGTGTAGATTGGCGACGGGCGGTTGGGGCGGCGCTCGTGCAAATGGCCGCCGGAAGTGGCAGTGCTGCAAATAAAATGGCGGCGGGCGCCTTTGCTGGCAGCGCATTTTTGGTCATTTTTGCGGCGCCATTGAACAATTTGGTTTGTGTTTTGAAAGTTGTCGCAGGTTGACGATGATGATGATGCTGCTGCTGCTGCGAAGGAGGAGGACGAGGAGGAGGTTCCTATCGGCGCTGGCGGCAATCCGGCCTGGCCAGGCAACCCTAATTTTGTGCTTGGCTGCAGCTACGTGGCGCCGCATTGCCCGCCGCATCTTGTTTATGGCGAATAACTAATATGCTGTAAAATCAGTGAGAAACTCTCCCAGCCCGCCAGGCTCCGTCGGTTTAAAAACACATTTGCCATCGTTTTGTGGTGCAGCCGTCGAGAGTGGGCGACGAAAACTTGCACAATGAATGCAGTGACAATTTACTGAGCAAAAAAAAACAGAAAGAGCGAAGCACTGTGAAGTCGCTCAAGATAATTAAGGTAAAGGCAGCTATGAAAAACTCAGCGAAAACAAGAAATGGGCAAGGAAGAAAAACAAGAAAATAAACTATGGATTATAAATATAAAAATAGGAAAATAGGAAAATACGAAAAGGAACAAGAGCTGCAATTAAGACGCTGTTAAGAACTGAATTTTACGAGCTGCACTGAAGTATAAAGATAAAATCAGACAGAGCTGAAGCTTAAGTTAATGAAAGGGAAATTTGGAAGATGAAGAAGAATGTATGAGAAAAATTAACAAATCTTTTAACTATTAATGGAATGTGAGAACCAGCGAAGAACTGCTTAATAAAGAGGTAGGAAACGTGAAATGCATTAAAAATAGATAACATAAATAAGAAAGGTAAGAAAAGTGAAATACATTTTTAAAAATATATATATAATGTTATAATATATTTAAAATTATTTATATATTATTGAATATTATTATTTTTTAATTTTTTTAATATTAAAAATTAATTTTTGTATTTATTAAAATTAATTTATTTTATTTTTGAAATTATTTTTATTTTTCTTTGTTTATTTAGCGTTGAATCTGAAAATGTTATAAATTAAAAAGAGCTTTATATGTATATAACATAACATAATCTTAAAATACAACTTGAACAGCTTAAGCTTAACCCAATTGATTAAACAGAAAGAGCAAAGTATTAAAGATGACTGTCATAAAGAATAATCCAATACAAACCGATCTCAAGTATATATTCCCAATTTCAATAATATATATTTCTAATACATTCTCTAGCTGCTTTCGGGGAAGCTCATTATAAAAATCCAGCTGAAGCACTTGAGGCAAACAAAATATAACAAGCAAAAAACTAGAGTCCAGCTGAGTGATTCATGCTTAGCTACTTATATGCATTATTTATGATTCACTTGTATTTCGTGCAACCTATTTTTCGCACATAATGCAAATACTACCCATAACTCTCTCTCTCTCTCTCGCTCAGTCTGTGGCAAAAACTTTGCTCCTAACTCAATTGCACACAAAAATGTTGTTATATTTTATTTGCTTCTCGTGTTTTTTTTTTTTTTTTTTTTTTTGCTGTATTAAACGCAGGAGCAAAATATTTGGTAGCAACTTTTCGCAGCGGGTTTCCGTTGTCTGTCCAGCGGCCTGGCTAGCTGGTTGCTCGTAACTCCTTTTGTGGCGAGTCCTTAACAACAAAGGACGTTCATTGAATGGTGGAAAAACGCAAACAATTGTAATGACAAAACCAAACTAACCGCACGAACCGAGAGAATATGCCAGAGATAGAGAGACGACGCATGGATAAGCGTGCGTGCGTGTGTGTGTGTGTAGAGATCGGTATAGATGCGCTGAGATAGATGGGCGCTTGGCTGGACGCAACGAGTTTTTATACAATAGCACAGTGGAAATATAAAAATCTGCTAAAATCATTCATGAGGGGTTTGAAAAATTCAACAGAGAACTGACAAAACTGACAGAAGGGCTGCAAATAGTGTTTAGCAAGAGTCTGTGGGCAAGCAGACATATATACATACATACATATATATACACATATATAGATAGATAGCAGCTATACAGAGAGAAGGAGAGGGAGATAGTGTGGCTGGCAGGCAAACTCTGTTGACAAAAATTGCACACAAAATGCTCAGAGATTTGGAGGTTTTTGTTAGGGACAATGGTCACAATACATACATACACACACACTCACACACACACACACACACACACACAGCTGTTGGACGCCCCATGGCTGGGCGTTTAAATAAAAATCTGATTAATTTCTTTTATGTGCGCTTTAGGGTCTTTGTGTCATTGTGTGGCCAAGAGCCCAGAGAGCAGCAGAGTCAGAATCTGAATCAGAATCAGAGCCAAAAACCGTAACCGAAAACCTACAGACACAGCCAGGTCTACACAGTTTTGGGTAAAAGGTGGCAGGAAGCAAGGATAAAATGGCCAGTGACATGACATGTGGCATATGGTACACACAAACACACACACACACACACACAGAGACACAAAGGATACAGCTGCATGTCAAAGGTCGCTGGCAACATTGTCGCACTTGGTGCGAGCAAACTCGACTCGTTTATGTGCCCCCATATTGCGTAAGATTGCATCGGAATCTTGAGGTTAAGTCCATTGATATGAAAGTTATCTGATTAAGCTGCCATATACATATATATATACATATATAGCGAGGAAATAGTTGAATAGAAATTTTGTTAGAATTATGTGGGTGAAGGTCGAAAGTATTTTGTATACAAATTTCTGGATACGAAATTTGTGATTTATTTATTAATCATTTAATATTATAAGCGGGAGATAGGCTGGCAGTGAGCCAGGCAAAACTACTATATTGGTTGCTTTTGAGACTGTGTATTGTGGATAACAAGAGTTGTGTAATACTATTGCAGAGAAGATTTCAAGAGGAAAAGAGAGAGATTGCTTAAAATATATGAAAACAGAGACAGCTTGAATCAATAAAATTTTTTAGATAATTAATTTTATATTATATACATTTTTTATTGACTTTATATAGATCGATTTTTAAAGAATATTGACTTTAAAAAATTAATTTTTGATTCTTTAGAATTTCATATAAAACAAAATTTAAAATCCTTTGATTTTATATCAAATAAATTTTACTATGTAGTATATATAATAAATTTTTGATTTTATATAAAACATATATTTTTGAAACTTGTTATATTAAATAAAAAAATTTGGAGTTTATTAATTGTATAAAAAATATATATTTGTATTGACTTTATATATTATAGATCATTGATGTTATATAAAATATATATTTTTGATTTTTTAAATTTTATATAAACAAAATTTGTAGTTTTTTAATATTATATAAAATATATTTTTTAATGGCTTTATATATAAAAGATTTTTATTTAATATAAAATATATATTTAATTGATTCCTTGGATTCCTATGAATTCATTTTTAATTCCTTTCATTTTATATCAAATAAAATTTCGTATTGCCTTTATATAAAATTGATTTTTGATTTTTATATAAATCAATTTATGACTCTTTTGAATTTCATATAAAATAAGTTTTGGAGTTTATTAATTTATTTTTATTTCTTTTATATCAAATATATATTTTTTTATTTATTTTTATATTCATTTTTGTTTTTATATAAAATATATATTTTATTCCATTGGTATCATATGAAATAAATATTTGTAATTAAAAGTATGTAATACGAATATTTTGACAGAATTCAATTTCATTTTATTGCACTGGTTTTATGCGAATATGTATGTATATTTTGTATGTGTGATTGAATGTGTGTAAATTGCAGATCTGCTGCACGAGCATCGGCCTCAAACGATAGCGAAGAACCTAGTGGCACTGCCCGATCGGTCTACGAGTATCGTGAAAGCGAAAGGCGGAGAGCAGAGAAAACGGCACAACTTTCCGAAATCTCTTAATTATCATAAATTGGCAGCAGTTATTAATCTATGCGGAATCCACTGCAGAGTTTCAATTGAATGGAATACTGAACTAATGAGACATTGGAATTGCTCTTGAAATGCTCCTGGATTAGCAACGACATGGGTAGATCATATATAGTCTCTCTTTAGATCCATCTGGCAGTTTATTACAATTTTATGAATTGTTTAAATATATATCTGATGAGCAGTTCTTAATCTATATAGCCAATTAAAATTTTCTATTCTTTCCCATTCTATAAAAAATTTAGAGATTGTAATTTAATACCTCGTATAGCTTCAACCAAAACTAAACTTTAATCTTTTTCTCCCCCACACATTCTCATCTCCCATATTATTTAGCTGGTCTTAAAGCAAACCAAAGTCAGTTCAGTTCTTCGACACTCGAAATTCTTGGCATTTGTCTCAGTTTGTCTCGGTTTTTTCAAGGCTCCATAATTTGCTGCTCTAACATTGAGTAGACTGTGCTGCTCACCAGCCATTCGCAATTGAGGCGGACGTCATTTAAGAAGCCATTCCGAGCGCAGCGCATAGACATAAAAAATATTTTATTATTAATTCATTAGGCATCTTTTTTAATGGGCCGCATATTGTTGTAGTTCTGTTTTCTTTTCTTCGCGGCTGGCGCTTTTAATTGTTAATTAGTTAAATGTGCGATACAGGCCACATGGCAGCACCCACTCCCCCACAAATGGCACCCAGAGGCAAAGCAGAGCCCCGCTCCCCATTTGGAGAGTCGCTTGGCCGCTTCCCCTTCCACACGGCCTGCCAAGTGTCGCACAAGTGTCGCGCTGCCTCCCCCACCGCCGGTCCGACTATTTATTGGACGTTCTAATTGAGAGTGCGTTGAATTGGAAACCACAGAAATTGCTCTCTGTCTGACTCTCTGTCTGTCTGTGCTGGTGTCTGCTCGCCTGAAAGTTATGTCGCCACGTACATGCGCCGGGCCATAAAAAAGCCCGGCTAATAATTAAGAGCCGCCCTCTTCGGCTGCTCGGCTGCTTCGACTGCTTCGACTGCTTCGCCCACCCACGCAAATGAACATAAATGGGCGCAAATTGTGTCGCGCCCCCTCTCTGGGGTTTTCGGTTAGGGCGTGCTAATCATAAAAAGAAATACAACGAAAATTATGAATTTGTTTGGCGTAATTTTACGACTAAGTAGAAAGAAAAAACCCAGCCCAAAAAATACAAAAAAAAAAGTAAATCGACAGAAAAAACCAAGAAATTCTCTCTTTGGGAACCCAACGAACGGAGCTGCCAATAATGACCCAATTTTGTGCATCAAATTTATGTTTATTCGGTTGCCGTTGCCTTTTGCCTTTTGCCTTTTGCTTTTCTATTTTTTTTCCTCTTCATTCTCAGCTCCATTCTCCCCGCCCAATATTAATATGTATAAAAATTAACGGTGGAACAAAAATCGTTTGCGCAGCATAACAAGAAAATTACTTTTTAATCTTATGAGTCATTAGAAGACATTCTCACCATAATGCTAACGGGGGGAAAGCGTATTGCTGCCGATAAAGCCGAGCGGCAGCGAGAAGAAAAGATGCTCCTTCTACTAACATATGATATCAAACGAGAAATTTACCTAAGCTGCCTGACTAAATGGGGAGCTCAGCGCTTTTGTCTCGGTCTGAGTCGGGCTGTGTCGGTCCGGCTCGTTCTTGGGTTCGGTTTCAGCTAATTTTGTTATGTGTGAACTTTTGTTGGGAGTTAGCATATGGAAATGAAGCTGTCACTGGCCGCAAAAAAGGTGTGACCAGCTGTTAGTTATCAGCCACTTAACGACACACTCGCACCAAAACAAACTCAAAAGCGCAAACTGACTGTGTCTCGCCCATAAACTTGCAGCACTTAAAAACTAATAAAATTGTATTTCGACTCTCAAATAGTTCGATATAGTCCCAGATTTATTAGCTGATAATCAAACCTTTCACTCAAGCCGAATTCTGTGTGTGGGTTGATGTGGTTTATGAATACTAAACAAAGGTGAACTGCTTCCAAGTGAACTACTAGGCAGACCGGGCCTTGAATTTAGCAAACTGAAGCAGATGTAGAGGAATAATTCTCTGCTCTCTGCTCTCTGCTCTCTGCTCTCTGCTCTCTGCAAAGCCCAACAGAAAAAGAAGAGCAAAGGCTCGCTAATGTCTTTAAATTAGTTCTTCTTCTCAACTCTCACATTTTGTATACTTGCTGTTATGTAAATCAAATCAATTTGAATACTTTCAGCGCTTCGTATGTCGGGGACAACGTCGTTGGTTTAGCGGCAAAGCCGATTAGAATTCGCCCATAGCTGAGTTTACCTGAAATTGGGCTCTTTAAGGCATTATCGTCTTATTACGTTGGCCGAGCGAGGGCAGCGGCAGGAGTGATTTGGTGTGTGGACAAACCTTTCATTGTCTTTTCATTCGAAAATGGCTATAGCCAAAGCCCATTGCTGTCCATAATCAACGCAAATCCTTGCCTAATGCCAGTTTTGTGTCACACACAGCGGGCATGCGGGGCCGTTCAGGTAAGGGAAAGCAAAAGAGAGTGAGAGAGAGAGAGAGAGAGAGAGATAGATAGAGGGGGAGTGGCAGGGCGTATTGGAGTACATTGTCATTGTCATGGCTCTGTGGAGCGCTTTCACCTTCTATGGACTGCTGATGATGTCCTTTTGGCCGTCTGCAGAGGCGATAGCTTCGACTGATAGTGTGCGGCTGGGTCCTGGGGGCTCTTGGCCCGCATCGACAGACGGCTGCGAGTCCTTTTGCCTTTTGCTGATTTCGCCGGCTTAATGTTATTTGTATGCCCGTTGTCCTTTTTAGTTTTGCAGTTGTTGTTTCTAGGACTACACAGCTCTGGCCACACACAAAAGGAGGCAACACAAAAATGTGGCAGCAGCAGCAGCACCAGCAGAGCAGTTGCCTTCCCTTTTGTGGCTGTAGCAATGTCTTCTTCATGCCCGAAAAAAAAAAAAAAATAAAATAAAAACGTAGCAGAGACGAGAGTGTTGTGCTGTCCTGCCAGACCCCTTCGCAGGCGGGCACACATGTCCGTGAGCCTCTCGCTGTTGTTGTTGCTGTTGCTGCATGTCTGCGGTTGTCTTTTAGCAGCCTTTTTTTTGTATACGAGCCCGTTGTTGTTGCGCCTGTTTGTTTGTTTGCTGAGCATGTCAACTGTTCTTATTTTTGTTTTGTTTTTTGTTTTTTTTTTGCCTTCTTTCGCTCGGCTGTTATCCTGCGCTGCGTCCTGTGTTCAAATTTAATTGCTGTGGGAACTGCACATGTGAGCCGCTCCAGCCCAGACGCGGCCAGATTGGATTTTCAATCAAAATGGTCAGCCTAGTATGGCAGTAAGAGCACGCTCCCAGTCCAGTCACTCAAGCCCTCACTCCCTATAGCTTCTACTATTTCATTTCATTTCATTTCATTTTTTTAATTTTTGTTAACAAAATATTATGAAACTTTTAATGGCACCCCAGACAGCGCAAAGGGCTTCATATTTCTTGAGGCGCCGCCAACCTGCCCACAAAATGGAAAAGGCCAAAACTTGTGACACAAACGCCAGGACATGAAAATACACTTCACCTCATCAACAATTCTGATATGCTTAATTAAATGACAGCATCGCGGCACTTAACATATTCACACAAATTCCAAAAATATTCTAATTAAATCGCACTTCATAAATTAAATTCATAAGTCGAGCTCTGTAATTAGAAATGTCAAGAAATGCTGAGCTAAAAACTAAGTAGGAGTAATAAGTTTTCTGGAGTCCATTAATTATTTATTATTATTTACTATAAACTTTTATACACCTTCCCTGCACCCGCAGCTGTCGGCAACTTAAGTTGAGTTACTCAAAAAGATTTTTTTTTGTATTTATTTATTACATAGAGTTAGCCAAAATATTATTTTTCCAGCCGAAGGCCCCTTCTGCCAGTGCTTAGCCTTAGTTAGAGTTAATTTTATATTAATTGTAACTTCTTAATAAATAAATAAATAAATTATTTTTTATTTTAGATTCTGTTGCCAAGTCATCTTCAATTTACAGAATTATTAGTATATTTTTTAACCATCTTATTATTATTATTTTCTTTTTTATAAATATATATTTTTTTATATTTATTAATTTAATATTCACATTGAATCATATGATTTATGCATTCTTTTAAAAACATTTTTTAAATTTAATTTTTATTATTTTCAGTTTCTCAATCTCATCTCTTATTCCTCATTCCTTACATCTCTGAAGTCTCATTAGATTCTCCAACTTTTCTATCTTTATCTGTATTCAATTGCTTACATTGCTTACAGATCTTGAGCTGTCAGACTGACTTTTAGATTAAGGAAACTTTGCCTTACTAAGAATTTCTACAATTTCTTTCAATTGAATTTAATTTCTATTTTGTTTTATTCTCACTTATATTTATTTTTTTATTCAATGTATCTTAACAAACTTTCATTATTTTTTTTTATTTTTCCCTTGGGTTGTTTATTTTCATAAAATTTTTGTTTAGGTTTATTCAAGTGTTTTTAGCAGAATCCTTTTAACTTGAAGCACTTTCAATATAAACATAAACATCTCACAAAATTAACTATTTCTTTTCAATTTATAATATCTGCCTCTCCCATGTTTCCCAAAAGGAAAGAAAAACTTTTTAAACTGCCTCTATTACAAGTGTAGCTCTCAGATCTTCTCTTAAAGGCACATTCTTATGCTAAATGGATTTTAAGTTAGTTTTTTTTTTTTTTTTTTGCCATTTGCCATCTGTAGTATCATACACACAAAGTGTATTCAAATGGCTTTGTGCAGTTGGTTCTTGCATAGACTCAGGGGAACTTATGTCATTAGGCAATGCGGCGACATTTTGGGGTCGCAAAAAGACCGCAACGGGCCGCCATATCCGCAACGCTCTGTGCATATTTGGGACGTGTATTAATGTCGATAAAAAGTTGCTGCCGCATGCAACGAGCTGCTGCTGCTGCTGCTGCTGCTGCTTGCTGCTTGCTACTTGCTACTTGCCATTTGCCACTTGCAACTTGCCACTGGCTGCATGCTGTAAAAACGGGCAACATCATTATGCGGCAAACACTTAATTGTCGCTCATATCTGTGCCCTCGACTGTAAAGCAGGAGAGCGGGACCAGTGCTGCTGTTTGTGCGTTGCCAAATTTTCATTTTGGAATTTTGGAAATTTGGAAATTGGCAAAAAGCATGGCCAACAAGTCGGTCGAATCGCGCATTGTCAACGCAGTTCTGCGGTGCCAGCCGCGCGTTTCTGGCTTGCGGTGGGCGGACTGGGTGGCGCCCGGCACTACCATCATTACCAGTAAATAATCAGCCTGATGCTGTTGTTGCTGTGGCAACAAGCGCCACACCAAATGTTGCGTAATGCATGCAACCCAAGTGCAGATAGTGTGGCGGCCGCACATACAGTGCTGTGGCAACAACAGCCGAGATGAGTTATACAACCATTTGACTTTGCTCTAATGTTGTGGATTGTGGAATGGGTCCAGCAAAAATCTGCCAAACTGAAAGTCAAGAATTACCTAAAATAATCTAATCAGTGAATCTAAAGAGTTTATATATATTATATAATTTATTTGTTACTGCTAAAAATAGAAAATGAAGTCTAGAAAAAGAAAAATGGAACAGAAGAATTTTCCGTTATTTGAAATTTTGTTCTAGTTGTATCTGCAACTAGTCCAAAAGATGTCATAATCGAGTATAGCTTAATATTTTGTTGTGGGCTTCTGCCAACATACATAATCCGTTTCCAGCTCCTTCATTACACTAGCCTTGTCGGCTTATGCATGAGACCCGGTGTAATTAAGTTATACAGCGATTGCTTAAATTAGCTTTTGAGTACTCCTCCTTTGCCAGTCTTTCAGCAACGCTCAAGCTAAGCTGGCCATATGCCGTCTGTCAGGCCCGCAGCCCCACAGCCCCACAGGGCCCCACACACACTCAGAGCAGTTGTCTTTGGCAGCCTAATCTGCTCATGAGCCCCTTCTGCAGCAGTATCCTTGATGCGCCAGAGAGATAGCAATAGTCACAGACAGGAACTCAGTTGGCTAATAAATAGAAACCCTTTTTGTCTATTGGACAAAAAACAGCCAACGGCTCTTTTTCTTGGCTAAGACCGACAAAACTTTTTGCTAATAAAGGTTGCTCTTGTTTTTGAGCGACTCGCTAGAGCCATGGCACGCAGGGGGCACAGAGTCTGTTGCTAGGACATTAAATAGTCAGCTCATTGTCGTGCCTGACGTGGCGCGGCGTCAGTTCTAGCTTTTTTACCAGCCTGCAAAGCACACAGCACAGACAGAGAAGAGACATGCAATAAATGAAGCCACTTGAAGCAATAACAGTGCACTGTCAGCTAACGGAGCCACAGATACAGATACAGCCACAACTGAAGCTACAGCTATATATATACAGATATCCAGATGCAGATACGAATAAAGCATGCATTGGCTGGCAGTTCACGACTGCGAGATACTCTCTTTCGAGTCGTGATACGGATACAGATACAGATACAGATACAGATACAGATACAGATACAGATACAGATACAGATACAGATACAGATACAGATACAGATACAGATACAGATACAGATACAGATACAGATACAGATACAGATACAGATACAGATACAGATACAGATACAGATACAGATACAGATACAGATACAGATACAGATACAGATACAGATACAGATACAGATACAGATACAGATACAGATACAGATACAGATACAGATACAGATACAGATACAGATACAGATACAGATACAGATACAGATACAGATACAGATACAGATACAGATACAGATACAGATACAGATACAGATACAGATACAGATACAGATACAGATACAGATACAGATACAGATACAGATACAGATACAGATACAGATACAGATACAGATACAGATACAGATACAGATACAGATACAGATACAGATACAGATACAGATACAGATACAGATACAGATACAGATACAGATACAGATACAGATACAGATACAGATACAGATACAGATACAGATACAGATACAGATACAGATACAGATACAGATACAGATACAGATACAGATACAGATACAGATACAGATACAGATACAGATACAGATACAGATACAGATACAGATACAGATACAGATACAGATACAGATACAGATACAGATACAGATACAGATACAGATACAGATACAGATACAGATACAGATACAGATACAGATACAGATACAGATACAGATACAGATACAGATACAGATACAGATACAGATACAGATACAGATACAGATACAGATACAGATACAGATACAGATACAGATACAGATACAGATACAGATACAGATACAGATACAGATACAGATACAGATACAGATACAGATACAGATACAGATACAGATACAGATACAGATACAGATACAGATACAGATACAGATACAGATACAGATACAGATACAGATACAGATACATATACAGATACAGATACAGATACAGATACAGATACAGATACAGATACAGATACAGATACAGATACAGATACAGATACAGATACAGATACAGATACAGATACAGATACAGATACAGATACAGATACAGATACAGATACAGATACAGATACAGATACAGATACAGATACAGATGCAGATACAGATACAGATACAGATACATCTTAGCTATTACAGATATCAATCAACTATTTTGGTACATGAATATACTCTCTCTACCTATTTGGAACAGGGTATAACAAGCCTCAGCATATTGCAATGCGAACTATTCGTAACTGGGGGTCATTCTGGCAGCGCTGGCAATATGAAGACATATGACAGCTGGGCCAACGCAGGCGTTCGTCTGCTGATGATGATGTACTAGGAAGAGTGAAAGAGCGAAAGAGAGAGGAAGGGAGAGGGAAGCAGGGCGTGTGTTGGAGCCCTATGACGGGCTCTCTGCCCTGCTGGCTGGCTGTCATACACTTTTAGCCTTTTGAAGTAATTTGCAGTTGCTATTTTCTGTTTTGTAATTGCTTATTAATGTCATTGTGCTCTCGGGTCTGGACCAGTGAGTGGGCACAGGGCTCTGCCATAGCTTCACTTGAAAATGTTTTTAACAAATTTATGCTAATGTGATTTTGCAATTAAAACGCTGCACAATGATTCCAGCGAACCAGGGACTCCAACTATTTGCCGTTGTATGTAGTTAGGGGCAGGGGCGTAATGCACAAGTGCCAGGCGATTTATAATGGCTCTGGCTGTAAGACGCTCAGACGCAACACGATCAACATTTATTCACATCCGCATTATGATCGGCGCGCGGCATGAGCTCTTAAATCATTTTACCATATGTACAAGCTCTACAAGTCTATGGGTGTCTCGATATTACATGGCCGTCCGCTGGCGTCCCCAACCGTCAGTTTATCTCTCAGACGCCAACCCAGTTCCCTTAAAAGAGTCGCCGACAAATGATGATGTAGTTATTGGCGGTGCCGGGGAGATAGCTCTCTGATGCTCAGACATTGGTTTTAGCATTTGGCATAACGAGCTGTCAGAGATTAGTTGCTTTTCCCATTCGCACCATGGTTGAATTGAGGCCATTTCAACCAAATAATATGAGAGACGCTTAATTACGCTCTGATCGAAAATATCGATTAAAATAATTGTTTTTTCAGATTTTTTTACGAATAATATGTTGAGAACGGGAACTTGGATTTTTCTGAAGAAGAGATGGAAAATAAATTTCTTTATGGTATTATATATAAAATAAATAAATTATATACAATAGAAATATATAATGTCGACAGTAAAATTTTATATACATATGTCTATAGTCTATATATTTTAATAATATTTTATTTTAAATTAAAAGATTATTTAAATAGAATAAGAATTAAGAGATATCATTTTCATGAAATTATAAATTAACTATTTAAATAAAATAATTAGTAAAATAATTATATCATCATATTAATACCAAATTAAAATATAATTTGTTGAACAAAAATTAATATTTATAAATAAGAATCAACTACTTTAATTACATTTAATTCAAATTAATTTATTATTAGTTTTAATATCTAATTTTATTTTCTGAGCCAATTTGTAATTTATTTGCATTTCCTTCCCAGTTTGTCCCACTGTTCGCTGTAGCACGTTAACGTTTTCCATTTGATGTCTCTGTCTGGCCTTTTGATCTTGTTGCACCAGGGCAAAAGGCTCTCTTTTTTATTTTGTCTTGTCAGTTTTAGTGCCGTAATGACTTCTATTGCGGAATATGAGAAATGTTTGGTAGGAACCCGTTCGCAGTGGGCAGCTCCTAGATGAGCCTAAAGAGAAATCTGTATAGATTTCTGTTCTGTGGCGATTTATTCGTGGATTCACCGTCTGTTAAATATTTAACGATTTGTACTTTATTTATATGTTTGTCATAAATTACTTTAATATTTAAAATGCACATTGCTCTCGTTTGGGCGCGCATACGCCCCATGTGGCAGCGGAATCACCATCGCCATCACCATCAGCATGAGCATCAGCATCAGCATCAGCAGGCACATCAAGTGGCAGCCATCACATGCAATGTGAGAAATCATGCATAAAAATTTATTATGTTCGAGCGCATGTTGCAACATCATGTTGCATGTGCCTGCGCCCAGCCCTGTGCCTCTGCCTGTGCCACCGCCTGTGCCTGCAACCATCATAATAATATCAATGGCACAGGCAAAAAAATTTCTGAACAGCAAAAAGGAATCGAATCATATATGCAAAGGGTAAACGAGATTTATAACGAACTTCCTATGCACTTTACAGAATTAAAGTTAACAATAACCATAACAGAGAAGTAATGAAATACATTTTAATAAATTTATTAATTATTTGCGGTTTATAATAAATGTAATAAATGTAAAATAAATATAAAATAATAATATAAACAATTTAATGACATACTACTACATATGGTTGAAAATATGTAAATGAATCCTAAAAAATTTTATCGTTCGTTGAGTTTTTCTTTTATTTTTTTCCATTTTTGTTTTCGACTTAAAGAAATTATTAAAAATTTCCTCATTTAAAAAATCAAACTTAATAAAATTCATCAAATAAATTACATTAATAAATATTTTATAAATTTGATAGTACTTCTGAATTTATTTATAAATATTTATTTACATTTTTATTAAATTTGAAAGCTTTAAGCGCTTTTTAAATAAAAAGTAAAAATATGTTAGAATATTTTCCAATATATTTCTATATATATATCTAAATAAAATTGGGTTATGCTAAGCTTAGATATTATATATATATATGGTATATATTTTAAAATAATGATTTCCAAAAATGTATATATTTTATTATTTTCATTTATTTAATTAAATGATATTAATTAAAATTTTTTATATGTAATTATATTTTGTTGTATTTAATTATGGTATATTATTAATAAATTTCAATTTGTTTTTATTTATGCCTTTTATTTATTGGTATTATATTATTAATACATAATAATTTTTTTTTAATTTATTATTACATATTAATTAATTTTTTCTATATACAATATTTTATGATCTTAATTATCTTCTGTCATGAGATGCAAATACTATATTTATATATTTTCAATATTCTTGCCTTGGTTTAATTTATTAATTGCTGTTACACAGCTAAAGGTGTAGCTAAGGTAACCGCTCCATCGGGTAAGAGCTGCATGCATTTGTTTGCTGTGGCACATTGCAAAGTGCAGCAATGCAGCACAGCAACAGCAACAGCAACAGCAGCAGCAGCAGCGCAGTCAATGTGAGCTGCAACTGCGGCGGCAACATCATTTGAACTGTCATTAAACTTTGACTATCATCCTTTTATTATTTGGAGCTACCGTTGCCTGGCCCATGTTGCAAGCGCTGCTGCTGCTGCTGCTGCTGTTGTCTCATTGTTGTTGCTGCCAATTGTTGCAGCATTTTATATATATTTCGTTGTTGCTTTTTTCTTTCTGCATTGCGCCTGCTTTGTTGCCGTTGCTGTTGTTGTTGTTGCTGTTGGCATTTTGTTTTGTTTTCTCTAACACGTGAGTTCACCGCAGCGCACGTTGCAAGTTGTTGTTGCTGTGGCCTTTGTATTGCTGGCAACAAGAGCAAAAGCGCTGCATGGCTTACAATATTTGTGTTATGAAGTGTGCGCGTATGTGTGTGCACACACACACACATACACACACACACACATGTATATATAAATATAAATTTTTTTATGCTTTGCTGTGCTCTCCGCTCTGATGTGTCGTAATAGACGTCCTTTATTATGGCCAGTTGCATTTTGTAATATGCATTTGTCAACACAAAAGCGACTGCGGCTGCCCCGCCGCCGCCGCTGTTGGCCAACTGCAATTGCAGGTGAAATGTTGGCTAACGAGCAGCTCAACTCCTAAAAGGCAATACAAACTGTGCAGCTTTGCCGCTTTTGGCCATCTATTTGTCATCAAATGAAATTTATGGCCAAGCGCAATGAGACAACGAACTGTTCCCAGAGCCAAGTGTCACTTTGGCTAAGGATCAAAGAACGGTTCCAGGCCATTCTTTGGGCTTAGCGCTTCATAATAAGTCAGGAATTCTTTTTGATTTTCCCAATATAATCTCAACCCCAATTCAAGTTTCTCAAGGAAACCTGCGAAAATTAGTTGTTGGTCGGGCGGAGTCAGGGATTTCGTAGTCCGATGAGGATTTAGTCTATTTCTCCAGTGCTGGAATCGGATGAACTGTAGTCGGGTACCAAAGTGAAGTTGCGCAGGGAGATAAAGCTGGCCTTTTTGGATTGCGGATCCCGGTAAACCATGTGCTGCATGAATGCAGCGGTGTTTGGATCCGGCTGCGTGTTGTCGACACGTTTCACCTGCGTGGCGTGCAGGGAGTGGCGCTGCAGATAGGCCTGTCGCAGGGTCTTCTTCGGCGACTCACTGTCGAATGGTGTCGCATCGAAGTGAATTTCAGGCACGTGCTGGACATGGCCACCGCGCTTGACGTACGCCGCCAGCTCATCCTCGGTCATATTTTTGGTTTTGATCAGCTCGGTGAAGGCGACCTTAGCCTCCAGCTGCTTGGCCTGCGATCGCTTCAATCGATAGAAGTCCTCACGCTCGAACTCCTCCAGCTCCCTGTCGATATATTTGGACGTGGCGGTCAGCTGTGGCAGCACCACATAGTCGAGAGCATTCACCCGCATGTTGGTCTGCAGCGAGGCGTAGTGCAACAGGCGGTACATGTACTCCAGCGACGCATACTCGACGATCTCTCGCAGCGCGGCTATGTAGTTGCTGCGCACCTTCTGCACCTGCTGCCCGCCGCAGCCGAGCCCGAGCAGCCGAAAGGGATCCGAGTCGGTGATCTCCAACTCAAAGTAGTTCAATGTGACGCCCACGAGCTTCTGCTGGCGCCTGCGCAGATATGTCGTCGCCACTCGATGGTCGGTCACAATTATGGGCTTGAAGTCCGTGCCCAGCAGATTGGCCTTGGTCACCGAGAATATGGCCTTGCGCATTATCTCGTCCAAATTGTCCCCCTTATCGGACATCATGCTCTTCAGCTCGCGCAGCTTCATATCGATTGCATCGCGCTTGCGCATCAGCAGCCGAATGCCACGCTTCGCGGCCAAAATCTTCTGATTCATAAGCACCGCATTGGCTCGCGATGGAAATATCTGAATCTTCATATTTCCGGGCATCTTGCAGCAGCATAAGCATCAGCATCTACGCCTCGTCGCTCCAAGCACTGGCTACTCCACCCAGCCGAACTACCCAACAATTCTGAAAAATACTTTAGATTTTCAGAAGCCTTGACTTAAAAAGCAATTTGTATGAATGAGGGTTTTTGGTGAATATTATATGGGGAACTTAGGCTGGAATTATGCATATAGACATTAGAAATAGATCACCAAATACCAAATAGAAAATCTTGAAAAGTATTTCCATCTCGAGTTAACAGCGCCAGCTTCAACTGGAACTGGAATTGAAACATGAAATAAATTTATTGATTCATCAACACACTCTGAGGACTTTTTTCTGAATATCTCATGAAGAACTTAAGCTGGAATTATGCTCTAAGAAATTATAAATAAATCACCAAATACCAAATAGAAAATCTTAATAGAGTATTTCCATCTCGAGTTAGCAGCCACAGTTTCAAGCAGGAAATCCATTTGTCTTTTGCTCAACACACTCTGAAGACTTTTAATGAAAATATTATATGGTAATTGGGAATTGTAGTTATGCTCTACGAAATTAGAAATTAGATCAGAATATACCAAACAAAAAATCTTGAAATAAGCATTTCTTCAGCTTCAGCTCTACCTCGAGCTAGCAGCCACAGCTTCAAGTAGGAAATGTATTTGTCTCTTGTTCAACACACTTGGAGGACTTGTAAAAATGTTTGCTTTTCAATTTGAACAACGTCTCTTTCAATATTTTCATTGCATTTCCGTTATGAAAGTATTTGCCTTAGTGGAACTTGGGCTTGTTATGATTTCAACTTGTTGCACGTGAAATGCATAACATAATTTTTAGTTCGCCTGCAGCCGTGTGGCAGCGACTGCGACTCTTTGGCCCTTGAATATAGTCCAGGCACGTAAAGCCTGCAGCCGGCGCCCCGCCTCTGCTCCGTTGCAGTTCCAGTTGCGGAAGTTCTGCCTGAGCGCCAGGAATTTCAATGCAATGCGCTTAAAGTGCAAGTGCCACAATTGTGGCTTTAATTGAAACTCGCAGGAGAGTGGCTTAGCTATGAGCACAGCTTCTTCCAGGAAACATATGGCAAAATGCAATTGCAATTGCAATCGACTTTGCCGACAGGCAATATTCTCCACAGTCAACATTAATTTTGTATGATTTGCATTAATATCGCCCGGAACTTGACATATATGTCAGTTCCTTGCAGGCAAATCCAATTGAATTGCCCACGCAGCAGCCAGGTAACTGCTCTCTGGGCCAACTCGTTTATGCAGTTGAAAACTAGAAAAGATTTGTTCAGCTATCTCAAGTGACAGCTAAATACCCTAACAATAAATTATGTACATTTGTTAGTAAAGAGTTGACTTGAATAATTTATTTATTAATTTCTCTTACAGCTGAAATGAATCCATTACAATATATAAAAGACCTAAATACCCTAACAACAAATTATGTAAATTTTTTTGTAAAGAGTTGAGTTGAATAATTTATTTATTTTTTATCTTACAGCTGAAATTAATGGTTCATAATATATTGAAGAGCTAACAACCCTAAAGATAAATTGATTCAATTTTTTAGTAGAGTTGATGCTTAGCAGTATTTTTTCATTCAACCTCTTAAAACTGAAACACCTTTTATAATATATGGAAGTCCTTCAATATGCTCTCCTACCTACTCTCTTTGTTACACAATCATCTCAGCAGCCTATATACCCTCTGCCTGTGCAGCACAGAGAGTTCAATCATTTCCGTATAAAATGCGATTTATAATTCAATTTTTTGCTGCACCTAATTAAAACTCGCTCAGTTCGCTTGACAAGCAGCCGCATGGGCGGTGGGAGGCGGGGCAAATTAACTCGGCCCACACAGCTGGCAATATCCGTTTTAATGCTAACAAAAATAAAAGAATAAAAAAAATAAAACAGTGGAAAATGTGGAAAGCGGCAGGAAAAGCGTAAAATTTGCTTGCAGCTATTAAACGCAACTTGGGGAAAATATATAAAAAATAAAAAGAACGCTCGAATTGGTGAACGAATCGAATTTCAATCAATTAATAAATGTGAAAATTAAATAATTGGCGTCACTCTTGTGGCAAAAGGCAATTTAAGAGGGGACATTCCTACGATATCATATTAAATATTCAATTAATAAAAGCATCAAAGGATAACGTTGCCCAGCAACTTGAAATGAGCATGCAAATAAATGGGATATATATAAATATTTTAAGTAATACTTGAAAAAATAAAATCAAATTGCTGCTGAAAAATTTGTATTTAAGATATGTAAAGTAACATTAATCAAAGGCCTCTCTGCAGAAGGGCTGAATAGTAAAGCAGCAGCCAAACTGTGTTTTAAGAGCTATGTAGAAAAATAGAAACATAGTTTTGCAATGTGAAAATATAGCAGAAGTAATGAATTAATTTTTTAATTAATTTATTATTATAATATATACTGCATTGCTCTCTAAGCTTGATGTTATTGTGTGACGCTAGTCTTTAGGTATATATATTAATTTCTATCTTCTGCCTATTTATGTTATAAAAGAAAAATAAATTGTTGACTTATTTAATATAATTTAAATTTAAATTGTTGTATACTAAATATACATATATATTTTTTATTAAAAGGGTAAACTATGACTATATAGCCAAATAATTGTTACATTAAAGCTGGTAAAAAAAAAAACAAAGTTCAACATTTAATTTGTGCAGTTTTTGAAATACAGTTAATATTATATTCAAAATTCAATTGAGATTTTTTAAATTTTATTATTTTTATATTTTATTATTATTATATTTTTATTTATATTTTTGATTATTATTATATTAGTTTTTACTTTTTATTTTCCACGTTATTTTATTAATATATTATAATTTATATATTTTTATATTACATTACTTTTAAATTATTTATATTTACCTTTGTTGAGATATATTATAATTTTTTATAATATTGAAATTGCTTTCAAATGTTATTCTCTAAAGTATTTCCACATAAATATACCTACACAAAAAAATTGCATTATTAAAAGATAACTGAGCATAATTTTGCTTAATAGCTCAGCAGATTTTCAAAGCTCCTCTTATGCTCTTTATATAGCCATCATTTAAGGCAGTTGCGTCTCGAATCACCTGCGTCTCTGGTTGACTATGCTACTCTTTAGCGTTAAAGGAACTCCTTTTTTTTTAAATATTTAAATTTCGTATCGTGCGTTGGGCTTGGGTCTTTAAGAGTTGTCGCTTACGAAATCAACTGAAATCACGACTGGGAAAAAATACATGCAGAATCTACTGTGAATGTGGCTATATTTATGCCGGCAACTGGCAACAACAACTGCCAGACAGACAGAGAGACGGAGAGACAGACAGATAGGCAGACAAGAGCAACTACAGTTCCCACCAAGTGGTGCTTGCCAGTGCTGCTGCTGCTGGTGGTAGCTAAACAAAACGTGTGCAACAAACTAAGCCATTTTTGTCGCCGCCCGTCTAAATACCAAACTTGGCTTATACAGCAGCACCCAGCACCCAGCACCCACCAGCAGCAGCAACAACAACAACAAAGTGAAAATGTCCTGCGCAGCAGTCGAAAAGTTATAGAAGCAACAAAAAAAGGCCAAATCCAAATAAATCATGATTCATGACCAAAAGCCACAGAAATGCCAAAAATAAAAGCAAAAATTGCATAAAACTTGAAAAAAATAAAACGAGAGAAAAAGAAGAAAGAGTTTTAAGTGGGAGAGGCGACGACACAAACTGTTCGTGATTCGAGCCTCTGAGTTTTGCCGAAGCTGCGACCGCTACGAAAATAATGCGACATATTTTCGAAATACAAAAAAAAAAAAAAGAGAAGAAGAAGAAAAAACAACAAGAAATAAATAAAAGCAACTGAATACAAAAATTGTGACTGAGTTAGCGTCGAGAATCGTTAGGTTTGCATTGGAATCGAGAGTTGCTGGCTTTGCCCTTGGCCTTTTGTTTTTGTGCCTCAGTCATGTTGGCCATGTTTACAAAATGTGCCGTGTGCTAAGCATTTTTATCACGCAGTAGTTCCCCCCTCCAGTGCAGCAGGCCCCAAACAGGCTCCAGTTAACATTTTTTTGTTTCGGTTTTATGCTGTCGTCGACAAAGTTCTTCATAAGAAATCATGTTGTCTGACGTCGGCCGCGGCTCCCTCGCTCTGGCCCATCCTAAACGATCGTTTTGTCATAATGCGACATTTAAGGAATCTTTATATGAATTCACTTAACGATCTGATGATCTGACGCGTTGCTCCTCGCTTGGCTACTCTCGAGGTGTGGAATTGTAATTATGTGATTGTACTGTGGTCAAATTGCAAATACAATGAAACTGAGTTTTGAAATGGGAGCAGAACGAATTTATGATTATTTTTTTTAACTGATTAATATTTTAAATACTAAAATAAGAGTAATTATAATTATAAGAATACATTTTACATAACCAATAAGTCATTATTATGAAATAAAATCATATATAATTATAATTTATATTAAGCATTTTTTAAAATATTATTTTAATGATTTTAATTTATGTCAAATATAAAAATATAAGTGGAAATATAAAAAAATATATTAATTGTTTTTTATATATAAATAAAAAACCCAAATATTTTTTTTTTATTTTCACTATTTACGTATATAAATATATATATATATTTTTTTTTAATTTGAATTATTTATTTTGCTTTGCCTTGAGGATAGCTATATATTATTATTATTTTAAGAATTGTTTATAAATTAAAAGTTCTTTTGTAATATATATATATTTATAAAATACGCCTAGTTTCAATAGAATTAAGAGTGCAACTGGTCATTTATTATAATTAAGAGATTTCGGCATTTTATGCCGTTTTCTTTTCTCTCCGCCTTTCGCTCTCACGGTGCTAGTAGAACGATCGGGTAGTGCTAGGTAGGTTCTTCTTCGATGCTCGTGCAATTTACACACTTAAATTCAATAATGGTTACCAAACAAAACACAATTTGTGAATACGGAAAAAATTCATGATTTATATATGTGTATATACTATATTGTTCTAAGGCTATATGAAAAGGCTCAAAAGCAATCAATAATATAATATTAATACAATCAATATTTTTTTATATTGATTGTTAATATTATTTGTATTTGAATAACAACATTTTCATTGTAGATTTATTCGATTTAGTAATATTAAGAAATATTTTCTATAAATATTATATTATATAAATATTTTTTTGTATATATAATATATAAAATATATTTTTGTAATAATTAAAATTCTAGTTTTATTGCTACTAATAAAGTTACTTATTATTTATTATTATTCTATTTTTATTATAATTATTGGTAAAACTTTTTTATTAATTTTTTTTTAGTATTATCAAGTAATCTCTATGCTTTAAAATTGTATTACCATCATTTCATTGATATAACTCTTCAACTTGAATCCCAGCTGACTCATAGTCATCATTTGGCAAAAATAACTGTGCTCACATTTCTCTCGCCCAATGGCCATTATTGAAACTTTCATAAAAAAGTCCGGCAGCATCCCACTGTGTCGCGGATTCATTGTCGGACGCATTAAAATGGCTTCGGCAACAATGCGAGCCACATTAACAACCAAAGGGAACATCAACAACTTACAACTTTGTCAGGGCTACAACTGCAACGAGGCTGGTGACGTTGAGTATGATGACGATTCCTGCTGTTGTCGCTGTCTTGGCTCCGCCTTGGGCCCGCCGCCCTTTCGCGCTCATCCTCCCCACACAGTCTTCTGGACTGGACGGGACTGTCCTTTGGCTACCTTGGGCAGACAATTAACTTGCTCGCTGACTTTTAAAAAGGCATTGGCTGACATTTTTACGCGTGTACATGATTTTATTTGCCTGGCTGTTCGCTCTGGGTAATTATGGCACGTTAAAGTGTTAATGTGCCACGTTAAGGGCCAGAATCTGCTCCATTCTCTCCCTCAATCTTGGGCTCTATGGGTGCAGCTGGCGCAAGCCTTGTTTAGGATTTGCTTGTGATAAAGCTATTTGTGGTTAAAATATACGACTCGACTGGCTCGGCCAGTTGGCTAACAGGTTGACACTCATATTTTAACAGTTTTTAGTAATATGGCCAATTAGCTTACCGTTGTCAACGAGCGGCAGTCAAGCAGTCAGACGGTCAGCTGCTGGCTGCACGTTTATTTGCCTTTGACAAACTGAAATGAAACTGGTTTCGATCCAATCCAACTGTAACTAAACGCACGGCTAGGTCAGGCTTCCCAGAGGAGCTCACCTGGACTGTCACCTGCTCCGCATCCATTGACGTTATTGATTCGCAGCCCACAATTTGCCGCTGCCACCCAATAGCCATAAGTTATTATGTCTGGCTGAACTGGTTCTCTCTGGCTGGCTATAGTCATGGACATGTATAGATTGCCATTGCCTATTGCCTATTGCCAATTCCATTTTTGCCTATGCCATGTGTGCCGCCTGCCCCATCTTCAGCAGCCAACTCGAACTCAGCCTCATCCGCCTCTTAAGGCGTTCGAGAAAATTGCATGACAAATAAGTTTTGTGTGTCGCAGACAGTTGACATTTTTTATATGCTGAGTTATACGACGCTGTCTAGCTGAATGGGGCATGTGCCTCGCCCTCTGCGCCGCACCACCGCCTCCGCTCCGTTCAGCGGCCAGGCAAAATATTGATTTTTATAAATGTGAGCCACATGCAAAGTTGGCAGTTGTTAAAGCGAACCAATTGCCGGGCCATCATCAAGAGTTCTCTTTCACGCTGTGGACCTGAAGCGAAGGCAGCTGTTAGCCTAATGGGCCCGATGTGTGGAGAGCCTTTCAGACGATGCTCTTTTAAGATATTGAACAAGATATTGTAAGAGATTATTAAGCGTATATTGAGGAGTATTAATAGAGCTGCTTAACTTATATGTCAATTTTAAAATAACTATAGACTTTAAATAATAAAAAAAAGTATTTTCCAATAAAAGGAGAAATTGGTTAATACAAACTAATAATAAATATATTTAATCTTATAAAATATTTTTAAATAATAAATAAATAAAATATAAAAAGTATATTAAATATAACATACATAATAAATAATTACAAATAACTATTTAATTTTTCAAATAGTAATTTTACATTAAAAATTCAAAAATCAAATTTAATAAAAGTTAAAGTAAAGTTAATTAATTTAAGTAATTAAGTTAAATACATAAAATATTTTGAAATATATATAAGGAACAATAAAATATAATACATTATTAATAACTTGATACTTATCTAATTCTTTTTATTATTTTAAAAATTATATTTTAAATAAAACAAAATTCTTCGTATGTATAATACACATATATACATTCATGTACATTTTTTTATATTAATTTCAATTAATTAGGTAAATGAATTAAATAATAAAAGTAAAATATTTTGAACCAATTATGAACAAATATATAAAATACAATAAAATATAATATATAATTAAAAACTTTATGCTCGTTTACATTCCTATCTAATTATATAAATACCAATTAAGTAAGTATATTAATTTAATAAAAAAAAACTAATTAAATTAAACACAAACTGTTGTTAAATTTTTCAAATATTTCTTCTTTAATCTAAAGTCATCTCCGAGGTGTTATTCTTTGATTAACTACTCGAGTACATAACACAGTTGCCGTCATAATTGTCCAAATGTTTTCATTAACCAATTTCCATTGCTCATTAGTTAAATTACTTGTCAGGCGTAAATCAATTAAAAGGTCTATGCGAATTTCTTGCATTTGCCAAAGAAACAGAGACCGACCCGCTCTCCCCTGTAGCTGAGTAACCGTCTAGGCATTTTAATTGAAATTAATTAGCCAGCACATAAGACATGCCTGGTTAACTAACAAACGAGACCCGCAAAGTTGAGCGTAAAATGAAGCCCCAGAGAGCTGGGGCGAGGTAAAGGGGTTGCTGTTAACGACAACAATAAGCTTCAACTACTTCACGCCAATTGTTGACAGTCAGTCAGAGAAAGAGCCTCAGACGGAGACTGAGAACCTAACTGGCGGAGGGGAGGGCATAATGACAGGCAGAGGCGCAATTGAAGTTGGAGTCGTTGCAAATATGAGTAGTTGCTGTGGCTGTTGTTGTTGCCGTCGTTTCTTCTATACGGAGGTGCGCCAGTAGGCAGCAGCAGCAACAGCAGCAGCATTCGTTGTATGTCAATCATTTTGGGGCCAACATGTGAATCTTTTCCACATGAGCATTAAAGGCGCTCAGTTGGAATACAGAGACAGACGTAGACACTGACACAGACACAGACACAGACACAGACGACGCACTGCATTTGCCATTTATGACAGTTGAAATGTCAAAAGAACAACAGACTGAAGCCAAACACAAGGCAGCCAACACAGTCACAGTCAGTGTGCAGCAGCATCATCAACATTTGCAAGTGTTAAGAGCACAAAAGATGACGAGTACGTCGCCGTCGTCATGTGCGCAGCTGTTTTTGATCTGCCACGGATGCGCTTCATTGCCCCCAAAAAGGCGGCGAAGGGGTTACGTTGACCCCCTCCCTCTTCAGCCACTCTGAAACACTCACGCGCAGTCACAGCCACCTCGTAATTCATATTAAGTATTCATTAAAGGGGTATTATAATTTATAAATGATGTTTGCAACAGCCAGTTGGACTTTGACTAGGGTATGACTAGGATGTAGGAGCATCATGCTTCTCATGCCCATTATGTTTATTTTAGTAATCTATTTCGAGGAAATACGTGCCATTTGTGTTTATTCTCCTACTCCAAGTCTACAATTTTATAATTGATATTTGTAAGTGCTTAACCAATATTTCAATAGACAAAATAAATAAATTATCCAAAATTTAAAAAAAAAATCAATAATTTTAACAATTTATTCTTTAATATATTATTTAAATATATAAAGGTCTTTGTTTTAATGCAACAAGTACAACAAAAATGTTCATATTACATTTGATTTAATAAACGGTTTTCATTAATATATATTTTATTTTAATTTATATATTTAAATATTTTTATTTATATATTTAAATATGTTTATTACTTTTTATCTACATTATAATATAAATATTTATGTATATTTACATATTCATTATTTATTATTATTGCATAAATATTATCACAGAATATTTTTGAATTAAAATTTGAAATAAAATTAATTTTTTTAAATAATTCATAATATTTGGAAAAGTTATGAGAGATCAAAGCAAATTTAATTTGGTCAATCACAGCGAGTGAATTGAATGTAAAATGAAAAGAATAAAATAATATAAAAATTGTTTATTGAAATAGTTAAAAAAAAAATAATAATAATAATAGATATGAAATAAATTTTTATTATAAAGTTCAATAATTCTTATCAGCTTATGAAAAAAATATATTTATAAATTAATTCTATTTGTGTTAAAAAAAGCATTCAAAAATTCTCAAAAAAAATGTATTTATTTTCTTAAACCTTTAATTTCGAGTCAAATCATAATTTTTATTTTGTATAATTAATTAATTATTATTTTTATTTTTATTTTTATTTATATTTATAATAAACTTTATATACTTTATTATTTTATTCATTCATCTTATTTAACAGCCAAATAAGAAATATTATTTTAAGAATATGCTAATATTTCCATGTAGAGCATTTGCTATTCGTTCAGCACGTTGCATAATTTTTCGCTTTTATTTTTCGGTCGGTTCTTAGCATTTTAATTGTGTGCAGTGTGGACAGATTTGTTGAAATGCTTGTTAAAAACGCATTTTTATGTCAAAAGGAAATAGTCGGTTGGCTGCCAAAACACACACACACGCACAGAGTCACACTTTGAATGTGTTATTTGAGCAATGAGAGCGAAAGGCGTAAAAATCTGCGTAATTAAATTTTATTTCGGGCTGTGCCACGCGCAGCTGCCAGCGATTGGTGTTGAGCGATTGCTGCCGTATGCTACGTTGGCTAATTAGCTGCGCTGTGGCTCACACAAAAAGTTGAAAGAAGTGAAATTGAGGTACATCAAAGCCAGGCACGCGACCCAACCCAACCCAACCCAACCCAACGCAACCCAGCCCAAATCGAAAAGCCCAGCTGTGGGCCGGCCGACCAGGAAATGTAACTGGAACACCTTGGCAGCAAGACAAATCCATTGATGGCTGTCAAATTAGCAACGTAAATTCCAAAACCAACACAGATACAAATGTATCTATGCATCTTTCTGCTTAGGTCTCTGTGCATAATTTTCGCAAACATATTTATGTCGCCTCTTTATGCAGCCACTTAGTTAGGCTTGTTCTGGCGCTCAAGTGGCTCTCGTTTTGTTTTGTTTGCTTTCAGCTGCTGCCCTTTTCGCAGCCCCAGCTCCAACTGCTTGCTTATTGCTGCTTATTCATTTCAATTCAGTTGATGTCGGCGCTGCGCTTTCATCTTTTGCTCCCATCCAATGCGTGCCACATGGTGGCAAAGTCATCAGCGTCATCAACGCCTCATGCATCCCATAATAAATAACATTGCCGCATTATTTTCGAAATTTTAAATAAATGCACAAGTGCATCATTGATATACTCATGTGTGTCAAGGGGTAGCTGATAATCGAAGCGAAAGCAAATATGTGCTGTGCTCTATCATTCAGTGTCAATATAAATGATTGGCTTATTGCCTTCGGATATTGGCTTGGCTAGATGAAATTTGATTTGTTTTCTTTACATTTTCATTTCATTTCTATGAAGTTGTGAGTTCGTGTCAATTTTGTCATTTATGAAGCTCTTTAAATTGCTTACAAATTATGAATAGACAAAATTATAAAAAAAAAATATGAATGGTCAACTCGATCGAATTTGTTGCTTTTGACTTATTGAAAGTTTAAAATATTTAAATTGTTAATAAATAAATCAATATTTAGATTGTTAATATAGTGTGATGTAAATTATAATATTTTATTATATATTTTATTTTATATATATTTTAATTATGCTAAAACATTTTAATTTTATTTTATTAAAATTAATTAGTAGTTTTAAATATAGTAAAATTGCTATAGACTTAAATGCTAAGATATGGCTAATAAAATAGATAAGCACTTTACTCTCTGAGACTTTTATACTTTAGTATATACTAATTCCATTTTATATTCTAATTATCAATGTGGTCGAATTCATATATTTTATTTATTAAAAATATATTAAAGCCGAATTTATAGTTTATTTAATAAACATACATTTTTATTTATTTTATTTATTTAAAATTTATTCTTTATACTAATAGAAGAAGACTACTTCAGCATTACTTGCTGAGCCGTAAGTCAACGGGCAAGTATGTAAGGCTGATTGCTTTTTATTAGAAAATTTAAAAAATAAAAAATATATATATCTTTATGATATATAATTATGTATATTTATATATATTTATCTGATATATATGAATTTAATATAAATTTATTATATATGTATCGATTTTCATACAACAGGCTCTCTTGCTATGTATATCACCTGCCCAAGTCTCAGTCAAGGTAGCTACTTTAGTTGCAGATATCAAATTAGTTTTGTCGACTTGGTTTAGCACACACAAAGCACAAGGTAAAGCACAATTTCACATATCAATTTAAACCGCTTTGCTCAAGTTTGTTGGCCTTGATTTAGGGGCGAAGTCGTCACATCAGCAGGTCGTAAATTCGTGCGATTATACATTTGGCCGGAAGGCTGCTTATGCAGTAGTCTGCGCTTTCTTTTCTCTGTTTTTTGGGAGGCGTGTTAAGTCAACGATGTCATCGACTATGATGTGTGTAATAAAAACGAGCTGCGTTGACAAATTCAAAAGGCACCGAAAACATATACATGTATATATCTATATTTATGGCATACGCACAATAATATTCCGCTTGAGTGGTATAAGACAACATTCTAAGCAAAATAAAAACAGAGCGAGAGGCAAAAGAAAACATTGCCAAGGCCACATCCCATTTATGAGTTATGCCAGAATTGTGAAGAGTTTTCACATGTGTGAGTCAGCGAGCGAGCGAGTCCAAAGATCAAACATCAACAAAACATATAAATACATATCATAAAAGTATGGAACCTGGCTGGACCACGCCTCGTGTCATATAAATTCTTCCAAATCCAGAAACATAAAAGCTGTTGGATTTTGTTGCCACGTAAGAATTTAACATGTTTTACAAGCAATCAAATTGCATTTTTCACATAATACACGAAGCAACACGAACACAATTCAGAGTTCAGTTCACTCTTCTGGCTCTCTGTGCGCTGAGTGGGCGTCATAAATAGCTGAAGAAAAAGGGGTTTTGCCGGAGCTGTTGGGGAGTTCACAAGTTGCCGCTAAAACAGCCGAACAGAGATTAATATGCAACAATGCGATGCTTTATGGCGGACCCGGACCCAGGTTAAGTTCTTAGGGTTTGTTTACCTTTCGGTCTAGTCAGTCGGTCTGCTTATATGGTCTCTAATCAGTGCCACAAAGAGTATATTGTCTTTCGAGAAATTTTGAAAAGAATTGAATTACTCCATTATTTCTGTTAGTTCTGTAATAGTACAAAATTTGTAATAAATATAAATAAATGCTTTTCCCAATAAATATAAAAAATAAAAATATTTTTATATAAATTAAGAATATTTTTATATAAATTTAAAGATAGAAATTTTCCTTAGTTAATAATAATAATTAATAAATTATTAAGTGTAATATATTTAATATAGTTTTCACTCCGACAACTATTAAAACAATTTCTTATCTAATAATATTTAATAAAATATATTAAAATTTGCAAATAAACTATATTCAAATTTTCATTTTTCATTTAATATTCTGATTTTTTTTTATTTTTTAGTTAAAGTGCTTCTTATCCATGCTCTTTTTTCTGTCGTAGCTGTAGCTTCAACAAAGGTCGCTTCTACATATCTGCTCTGCATGTTTTCAGTTTTGTAAATATAAAAAAATATATATACTCAATAAATTTGTATTAATACATAAAAAATAAATATTATCTTAGTCTGTAAATCTGTTTACTAAAATATTTTAATCAGTAAAATTTTTAATTTTTAATATATTGTTTTTACTCCAAATTACATAAATATTAAATTTATTACTTTTTGCTACACATTTTTTAAATAGTTCTAAAGTATTAATATGTTTTAAAAATTACTGTAAATTAAAAAAATAAAATTTTATGAATTTTATAAAAAAGGAATTTTATATAAAAGAAAAATATATAATTTATATGTATATAAATTATTATTATAAGAAATTATAAGGAAAAAATATAAAATTCATAGATTATTTATTTAAATTTACATTAATTCTATAAAATATATTATCATTTTATAATACTCTAAAAAAAATATATTAGAATAATTATAATTTCATATTCCCTATTTTCAAGCTCTATAGCACTTCTACCCTCGCTCTCAACTCCTCCTTCTTTCATAGCCAACGCTACAACATTGTTACTTCTGTTGTTTTGTGTATATATTATTGTTGTTGTTGCTTTAGCGTTGCTTCAATTCGCGCAATTTGACATTAGACAATGACGATTGATGGCCCGATGGCTGGCTCAGTTTTGGATGCAAAGCAAATGACATGCATTTAATCAAAGGCGTCGAGCAGTTTCATTTGTTTCATTTGCTGCTTTACTTTGTTTGTTTCTGTGTGTGTTTTTGGGGAAAGTTTTCAGCGCCAGCTACTGATAACGAGTTTTGCGCATTAAGCTCTATTATGGAGCCTACAATTTGAGTTGCCGCAGCATGTGTAAGGCGCGTCTCTGTCTCTATGCGGAATCCTTGTCGAATCCTTGTCGTTTATCTAGCCAAGGCAGCCAGCCTGCGACGCCCCAAAGCGATAATGGAACTTAGTGGAGGATTCTAGCTGAGCATTCGTGGGGAGGTTTGTCATCTGCGAAACACTCGTTTAGTGTAATTGGGCCAATGGCGCTGCGAGTTACACCCACGGAAACGCAGGCGGGCGGTAGGTAGGTAGCGGCTGTTGCCAACAAAAGTCTGGCAACAAAACTGCAAACTTTTTGGCCAAAAAATAAAAAAATAACAAAATAAAAATACCCACAACAACATCGACAGACAACTATATATATACAGTTATATATATTTATTTTCGGTTGGCCAAAAAGTTTTATATTTTATGACAGGCCAGACAAGCCAGACGCAGCCAGACGGACGGACGGACGGACGGACAGACAGTCGACATTTGAGCGACACTTGCAGTTTACAGAGATGAGTTCTGAGCCCAGCAGCTAAAGTTGGGGCTAGCATTGGCGTTTGGTGGGGCGGTAAACCGTTTGGATAAACTTGCAGACATTCGACGTGCCCAGCTCACTGCCAGACACACAGACAGACAGTCAGCTGTATATAATTACAGTTACAGTTACACTTTCACTAAACTGTCCGCCAAAAAATCTCCCTGCCTCCCTCTCTCTCTCTCTCTCTCTCTCTCTCTTTCTTCTTCTTCTTTCGCACACATGAGTCGCCCTGCCTCGCCCATAAAGCTGAAAGTTTTTTGGTACAATTTTTGAGAAGTGCTCTGTGACCCCTTTAAAAGTGTCAACTGAATGGCATTTGGCCTGACGTCTGTCCGTTTAGCATAGTTTTATGGCCATCATAAAAGTAAAAACTATGCTGACTCACACAGCGTTGTCTAAGAGACGAATTAGTTTAATTACAATATGTTTTGAAGCAGTTGAATAGAAATTTAACTGCACCTAAGGCAGTAATGTGGAGTGGGAGAGAGATATTTGCAAAGTAAATTTAAAAAATTAAAATGTTGGCCATTAATAGAATTAAATATTTAAGAAAAAGAAAATTTTAATTTTGACAAAAAATTTCGTAAGAAGCAGTTGAATGTTCTTTGAATGCAGCTGAAGTTATAAGTTGTTAAGAACAGGAAAAGATAAAGAAGAGAGGATATAAAAAACTTGAATTATTAAAGTGATTGGGTTGGCTCTGCTCACTTACAAATTATAGAGAATATAAGATAGATCTACTCTTTAAATTTATTTACTCTTTCCTTCTCCTAAATTATTATTAAAAACAAGTAAGAAGGCTCTAGTCGAGTGTGCCCGACTAGGAGAACCCATCGAAAAATTGATATTCCAAAACAAGTCTACTTTACACACATATTGCAACATTCAGGCGATTTCCCGTTTTTAATGGGTTCTTTGTATAATAAAATTATTATTAAGACATTCTCATAAAAAGAAACATTAAAAACTAATACAATTTTACTTAAGATACCTACTATATTACTAACATATTACTCTGGCAACAGTTGAGAGTCGGGCAGCGGTAGAGACTCGGGCAGCAGTAGAGAGTCGGACAACGGTAGAGTGTTTGAGAGTCGGTTAGCAGTATAGAGGCGAGCAGCAGTAGCGAATCGGTTAACGGTAGATTGGCAGATAGTCGGGCAGCAGTAGAGAGTCGGACAACGGTAGAGTGTTTGAGAGTCGGTTATCGGTAGAGTGAGAGTCGGGCAGCAGTAGAGAGTCGGACAACGGTAGAGTGTTTGAGAGTCGGTTATCGGTAGAGTGTTTGAGAGTCGGGCAGCAGTAGAGAGTCGGACAACGGTAGAGTGTTTGAGAGTCGGTTATCGGTAGAGTGTTTGAGAGGCGGGCAGCAGTAGAGAGACGGGCAGATAGAGAGTCCAATCCAGATAGAGAGTCCAATCCAGATAGAGATTCCAGTAGCAGGAGAGAGTCCAGCAGCGATAGAGAGGGCAGCAGAAGAGAATCGGGCAAAAAAAAAAAGAATTATTAGTAAAACATTTGCTTAAAAAAAAAATATAACTAATACAATTTTGCTTAATATATTTCATACTAAAATTATTAACTAAATACTTACCAAATCCAGAAGAAGAGGAGGATGAGCAGGAGGAGGAGGAGGAGGAGAAGACACTACACTACACTACACTGGACTGCACTGCACAGCACGACTGACCATCAGGGGGTCAGGAAACCAACTGAGGAACTGGGCAGACGGCTTGCCCTTATATAGGGCAAAACTCCCGCCAAAAATTGTGCTCAACTCTTTCGAGCTGAGCTAGGTCGAGGTCATGACTCGATTCTTACAGTCGATCATTGAGTGGGAAATATAAATGTTTAGTTCGGTCAGCAAAATGATCATTAGCATAACAATCATTATCTAACTACTACCATTATTATTCTACTTAATTCACAAACAACGGGCGTGGCATCAAAAATTTAACAAAAATCAAAATTGTATAAAGGTCCCATTAAGCTAAATACAAAATTTGCAGTCTCTATTCAAGTCTCTGGCTATTAAAGGTTCTGAGATCCACGCGTTCAAACATACATTTAGACGGACAGACGGACAGACAGACGGACAGGGCTCAATCGACTCAGCTTGTTGTCCTGATCAAGAATATATATACTTTATGGGGTCTGCCACGCCTCGTTCTGCCCATTATACACTGATTACCCAATTTTAATGGATTCAGGGTATAATAATACACTCTATATTACTCTTAAAATTTACTCTTTTATAGTCACTATTTAATATAATATAGTCTATATAATATTCTGAATAATATTTTAGAAGCAGAAATTTAAAGAATACATTTATTCTATTCTATATTGTCTATAATTTATAAGATCTGTTAAAATAAAATTAAAATTTTAATTTTAGTTAAAATTCGATATTTTTAAATTTATAATAAATGCCTGCATTACATCCATAGATATTTAAGTAATCAAAGCAAGCTTTAATCTTTGACTTTTTATTCAAAAATAAAACTAAGCATCTATTCTCTAGAATTAACAGCTAATTTCTAAACTAAGCAAAATATTCAAAATTTAATTTAATTTAATTTTGCTGATCGCCAATTTTGAATTATAAAAAATTTGTTTGAAAATTAAAAAAAAAAATTAGTGAAAACAGAAAAATAAAATAAAATATATAAATCACTAAAATACACTCGAAAATTACAATACAAAAATTATGTAAATATATATTAGAACTAGAATTAAGTACACAAAATGATCTGAAGTATGCAACATTCGGATGGCGCTCATAATAAACAATAAAATATGTTGCCTAATGAAATCATACTAGAGAATAACAATTGAGCTTAGCTGATTTTGAATACTTTGTAAATAAATAAATTTTATTCTTTATGCCATTTTTATGCGTTCAGTTCTTTCCACTTTGGTCCACGTAAATTGTCCTCAATTTAGTTAAAGGCTTTGTCTTTGAAGCTTGCTTAATGAGTTGACGCTGACTAAGCCGCTCTGTGCCCTTTGACCCACTAACTGATCAGCATTGCAATTGCTTTTGCTCAACTTTCACTTTTGCTGGCCGGAGGTCAGCTCCGTCGGCTTTGGGCAGCAAATTCACAAAGAACAAAGGGCTGATAGTTCTCAGTGCTCCTCGTTCAGGTAAAAGAATCTTGTTTGGCATTTGAATTTTGTGCATTTGCAGTTCTCGAGCTATTCAAGGACGATTTAATTATTCAGCCCCATTTTCGTTTCTCTTTTTTTTGCCTTTCTCTTTTTTGGTGTTCTACAAACAGCTTGCACTTCCGTTTCCGCTTCCGCTCCCACTTCCGCTTCCGCCTGCCCCTTGGACGCCATTGTTGCACTTGTCTTTAGCAGGCAGCAGGCAGCAGGCTGTTGCTGCCTTCGGCATCCGCGAAATGCACGCAGAGAGAGAGAGAGCAAGAGAGATAGAGAGAGAGAGCAGCGCAACTAGGAAAAAGTTTTTCCATTTCCTCAACGCTCAACGCTCGGCTGCTGCAAAGTTCGCTGGCGCTCTAATGGAACTTTAAGCTAGATTAATTTTTTAATTAGTTCTTTTGTTGTTGCGCCTTCGAGTACCGTCTAGCAGCCAGCCAAACCTCGCGGCCCCCGCACACCCGCTGCAACTGTCTTTTGCCTAAAACATCCTTTGGCAAGTTTTTCTTCGGGCTGCGCTCATTTGTAGTCGTATCCATTTCAACGAGCAGCGCATGCAAACTAATTTTTAGAGCACTTTCTGTATCTATTTTATTTATATATGTATATATATATATACATATATATGCACAAAGCAGAAAACTAATTTTAGGGTCTGAGCGCAAAGATGCTGAAGGTTATCTTAAATAGGTTAACATTTTAAAGTACCTTGATCATATCAGGGTATCACATTTTTGTCATGTTGCAGACCGTGAGAATATAGCGAGTTAGTCAATGCGAAAGCTTAATTATTTTATTTTTATTTTTTATCTTTTTTAAATCTTAAAGTAACATTTGTATTATATTCATTTAATATATTTATTATAATTCTAAAATGATGTAGAATAAGATTTGATTTGTATTTTATATATTTAATCAGCATTTAATCATCATTATATATCATCATCAAATTACTTAATATATTTTTGAATATTCTAATTAAATAATATTTATAGAATTTTAGAGCTCAGGCTCAGGTGAGTATTGAGAATTCGTCTAAGTATTCTATATAATTTGTATTTAATAAATTAAAACAATTTTATTTTTTCATTATTCATTTTTTAATATAATATTTAATAAAATAATAAATAGTTTTAATTAAAAAAGTTCAATTGATTTATCCTCTTTCTTGCGCATGTCAAATTGAAATTAATTTATAAATTATTTAAGAAATTTATAGAACAATTTTTGTTTATAAATATAATAAACATATATATACCTAATGCCTTTTTTTTTAAACATATTTATAATATATTTTAGAAATGTTTAGCAAACATTTTTATAAGAAATATACTAAAAAATATTTAATACAATTTTTAAAATCATTTTTATAATAAATATAAAAAATAAATATTTAATATATTTTTTAGAAACATTTTTTTATATATTTTACAGAAATAAAAAATTATGAAATTATAAAATAAGAAATATAATAAAAAATATTTAATACAATTTTTAAAATCGATTTTATGATAAATATAACAAATAAATATTTAATATATTTTTTAGAAACATTTTTTTATATATTTTACTGAAATAAAAAATTATGAATAACGAATAAAGATAATTTTCACTAGTATTCTGTATCTTAAAATTCTGTCGTAGCTAATATAATATGCTCTTATAATACGAAATCTTTTATGTAGATCCGGTTATCCTTGTGAGAAACCTTTTGGGCAGTCAGTGAGGCAAGTGAGCAGCTGCCTTTTAAATTTTGCGGCCAGCTATAAAAAGCACAATTTTATTGAAAAGTGCTAAGGGGAAAAAATGCAGAGAACTGAAAATACTTAATTAAATTTCCGTTTCAATGTGTCAAAGTGTGAACAACACAATAATTTGGTTCTTTATTAACAGTGGCCGCTGTCGTGGGGGCGTGGCAGCTGGCAGTCAGCAGGCGGCAGCAAAGGCAGCAATCTAGGCAGCAGCTGCTGCACGAAATCCTTAATAAAGTTAACGTCCATGTGTGTGTGTGTGTGTGTGTGTGTGTGAACGCGGGTATATCCTGCCACCGGAGGTGTCAATTTAAAGCCAATTTAATTTGTGCGACTGGCGGCGGCTGCCCCAAAGAACTTGCAACACGCAGTTTAAAGCCGCGCTTGCAGCTTGCAGCAAAAGCAACAAAAATCAATTTGAAACTGAATTCGAACTCAGCAGAGCGAGAGCGGCAAGCAAAGAGGGTGGGGCTGCAGGACTGCAGGGAGTAGCTGTTCCCTGGCAGCAATGGAAATTACAATTTTTAACTGCGTCTGTCTTGGCCAACTTGCTGTTGTTGTTGTTGCTGTTGCTGTTCTTGTTGCTGCTGTTGCTCTGCATATGCCGCTTTCAATTAAAAGGCATTGGCCAACGCCACGAACACTGGACATTCGACACGATGCAGTTCCACATGCATGTTGCCGCGTATGTGTGTGTGTGTGTGTGTGTGTGTGTGTGTGTGTTGCTGCCTTTGGCGAACGCATTCGAACCAAATGTGACAACAATGGCAACAGCCCCCATCTCCCTCCTCCAACAACAACAACTCCAACAACAACATGAGCAACAACCAGTGCGACCTAATTTGAAAGCCAATTTAAAGCTCTTGCGAAATGCCAGAAGTGCCAAATGCGCGGGGTGCCTGGAGGGGCTCCTGCATGCAACTGCAATTGAACTGAACGGTAAACGAGCCAACAGTGCAGCAGCAGCAGCAGCAGTGCTGTAAGGCCCGAGAGCCTGGCTGGAGGTGAGAAGTGGAGAAGCGAGAAGAGTGCTAGCAGCAAATTGCAAGCTCCATTTTCTAAAAATTTAGAATTTACGTTTTGTGAATTTTAGCTAATATATTAACTAATATACGTGCATATAAGAGGTAGAGAATGAAACCTGAATTTTGCTTGCTGCGCATATAGAAATATATACGTATATCCTCTGCAGCTGAGTTTTTAATATTAAATAAATATTAAAATGAATATTTATATTAAATAAATATTAAGTAAATTTATATAATTATATATTATATATATTATACATATTTAATTATATATTATATAATAAAAAATAAATAAATGTAAATTACTAAAATCAAACCATCCGGCTAATTATTTAGAGTGTTGTTAGAAATTTGCTTATTTCTATAAAACAGAATGCAAATAAAATAAATAATTAAATAACAATAATAAATAAATAAAATATGTACAAAAAATATTTATTATATATATATATATATATTTATATAGTATTTATATATATATATTTATAATTTTTTTTTTTATATATATATTTTATATAGCAAAGACATTCATTGCATGAGATTTCTAATGCTAACTTTTTTCTTAATAATTAATTAATATTAATTTTGGGCTGTTGAGTATTTTTATACATCATAGAACTATAAAGTATATAATAAAAATTTTATTCGGTATTCACAAATTTACTTTATGGTATTGTTAACATGCATATATGTATGTATGGATGATTGAATGTGTGAAAATTGCAGAGCTGCTACTGACACTGCCCGATCGATCAACTGCTGAGGCCCGTGAGAGCAAGGCGGAGAGCAATGAAAGCGGCACAGTGTTGCCTAAATCTCTTTATTGTTAGAAGCACTCTTAATAGTAATATCTACTCTATATCGGCGTAGTAAATATGTAATAGATTTTGAGTTATTTAATTTTTTTTTGCCATTTGTGTCCCACTGCAAAGTATTGTTTAAAATAGATTTTGGCATGCCTTAAAAACAAGTATAATTTAAGCTGATATTTTTCGAATTTCTATATAATTAAAAATATTAAAATAAAAATTTAAAAAAATTAAATGAAATTAAAATGTATATTATATTAATATATTAATTGGAAATTATTTAATCATTCATTATTTTTTATTTGATAACAAAAATTAGTTGAACTAAAAATAATTAAATTAAAATATTTATTAAATTAAATTAATATTATTATTATTTTAAATTGATGTATAATAATGTGTATAAATTAATTATTGCTTATTTTTAATGAATTAAATTATTTTCACAAAAAATAAGTCCAATACATAGTCTTCATTCTTTAGGCAATATAAAATCATATGAGACATATTTAATTTTTTATAATTAAAAATATTAAAATTAAAATAAAAAAATTAAATTAAATTAAAATGTATATTATATTAATATATTAATAGGCACTTATTTAATCATTCATTATGTTTTATTTGATAACAATAATTTGTTGAACTATAAATAATTAAATTAAAATATTTATTAAATTAAATTAATATTATTATTATTTAAAATTTATGTATAATAATGTGTATAAATAAATTATTGCTTATTTTTAATTAATTAAATTATTTTCTGAAAAATAAATCCAATACATAAACGTCTTCATTCTTTAGGCAAAATCATATTACAAAATCAAATTACAAATGCCCAAATTACAATGTTTCTTGGCTTTTAGCATTATAATATTTGCAAATCATTCAAGATTCATCAAATTTGAGCAAAATGCATTGTTTATATCTATCTTTATCTCTATAATAGTTATCAGCAGACGTCCTTTATTTGAGCGAAGGCAGCCCTGAGAAATTGACTTATCGTTGGCTCCGCTCCACTTTATCCGCACAAAAAATCCCCAGACATATGCGCATCACAATAAAAGTCTCTCTATATGTGGCACGGGCTTAGTCCACGCCATTCGGCAACTGCTAAGCTCCTCGACTTACTCTCGCTTGTCATGTAAAACACAAAACTTGGAGCTGCAGTAGTCAACTGCTGCTGCAGCTGCAGCTGCTGCTGCGAAATGGCAAATGGCAAATGGCAAATGCTGCAAGTGGCGACAAGTCGCAGCCTTTGCACATTTGTAGCGAGTCGCAGATACTTGTGCATTCGTGAGGCACGGATACCTGGCTAAGTTTTCGTTCTTTGTTGTTGTCAAAGACAAACTGCCGTGTATTAAATTCTAGCCCAAAAAGACAAAATGCGGCGACACGTAAATGGAGCGATGGGTCGGTGGGGGCTCGCCAGGAGTGGGACGAGGGCGAGGGCGAGGGCGAGGGCGAGAGAGAGGACTCCAATTGGATTTGCTGTTTTGTGCATGAGATGGTTCGTTTGCCAGCACAAAAACTTATCTGGCCAGGGCAGAGCTTTGCTCTGAAGCCGGGACATAATGCAGCAGCAGCAGCAGCGGCAGCAGCAACCTCCTCTCCAGTGACATAGTTTCTAGACAGTGAGTGAGGGAAGGGGGCAGGGGGCGAGCAGTGTGCGGGGGGTGGCTATATTAAAATTTCTAGCCGGACAGTTTTATTTTTATGCCAACCTCTACACCCGGCCACCTTTTGCAATGTGCTACATTTTATTTTACTTCAACTCCTGGCGCCCTATTCCTCTTGTTGGCTATGCAAAAAGCCAAGTCTCTGGATCTGTCCGCCTCCGCCTACGCCGCCGCCGACCCGCTCTGCCTCTGTGGCTAACAAAAGTTGTGCGCAGTCAGTTGACATAAATTTTGTTAGCCTACTTTTGGCCAAAATTGCTCACAGACAATGCACAGAAGCAATGCGCTATTATTATCCATTTTGCGCAGCAGCGCAGGCACAGAGTAGTAGGCGTGGCTGCCAAAAAAATACACCCCATTAACTGCAGATAATTGTTGAATTTCACTTTTTATGGCGCTGCGCGTGAAAGTGCAACGACTTTTACCCGAGCAGATTACACAGATTTAAGGTAATAGGAAATTGCAAGCAATTTTCGGCTGGAAAATAAAGGGAGAGATAACTCTTTGACTAGATATAATACTTAAAGGTCATACTTCAGTTTAACATCTTTGCAAGTTTTTGAAGACATATTCGGATACAGTCTGAAAAGTGTTTAATTTATTTAGTATAATATTTTATATTATAAAAACCTTAGACAGAAATGTTCTTTAGAAACTGTAGCAAATTACTTCATTTTTGTTTAAAAATATAATTTATATATATTTAATTTTAATTAAAATACATTTTTAAAATCCCAAAAAATATATATAAAATGTAAAATTATTTAATATTAAATAAAAATATAATATAAAATATAATATTATGAGAGTCTATCAAATTTTATTTTCCGCTTATTTTTGAATACAGGAAAAGCATCAGTGATAAAAAAAAATAAAAAATAAAATAAAATATTTAATGAACTTTTTCTTATATTTTATATAAAAATTAATTTCTTAATTTGATATTATTTTTTTATAATTATAGTCATAGCTTATTTAGCAAGTGCAGACAATTTTATTATTTATTTCAAAATTTATTAAAATATATGAATATGTGCAAATATCTTTATAATAATTTTCTACTAATAATAATAATAATACTAATAATAAACCAATAAAAAATATTTAATGGAGTAAAATGAGATAATAATTAAACGTTCATTTAAAACTTTGTTCTATAAATATACTCCACAATTCAAATAAAAAATAGATAAATTTCTATTTAATAAGATTTACAAATATATTTAAAATTTTTTTTTTTAATATTTTATATTACGTATTTTTAATTTATATATAATTTCACCATTCTCAAAATATAAATTAATTTATATACATTCACTATTCACAAAATATAAATTTCAAATAAATAAATTTTAAAAATATTAATTAATTAAAAAACATGCCTCATTTATTTAATAAATAATAATAAATAACAAATAAATAATCTTTCAACTTACACAAATTAAAATTAAAATAATTAATTAATTGTTAAACTTTGACAATTTTCAGCTACGAGCAAACTAATTGCTGTTAATTTAGAGCATTTAAAATTCGTTTTAGATTTGTTCTTTCATTTGAATAAAAGTAATTTTAATTAAAATATTACAGGTTACTTTCGGCAGGGGGCGGGTGGCCACCTCCGACGGTTAACACAGCTCCACATTGTGGCGCATGCGACGCGCTGCATGCAACTAAAAAATAAATTTAATTATGCAAAAAGTGCGCGCTGCACTCAGCTCGAGGGGAGCTGCCAGCGCCCAGCAGCAAATTATTTCAATTGTATGCACTTGAATGAAATAAAAAAGAAATTTATATATATATATATATATATATATGTATATAGGTAACCAGCAGAAGAAGAAGAAGCAGAAGGAGAAGCAGCAGAGCCGAAACGAGCATTTCAAGAAGCAGTCAAAGCAGAGGCCAGCAGCAGCAAGTGCCATACTTAGAAGCAGCTGGGGCAGCCTGCAGAGGCCATTTGAATGAGGTGCTGACTGACTGACTGACTGACGTTGGCCTGGCCAGAACCAAAACGAGCTGGCCAAAAAAATGTTGGCAAGCAGCGATTTTCAACTTGAAGTGCTTGAAGCGAAGGTCGTGGGCGCGGGACGGCCGCAGGGGCGACGTGGGACACTCGTTTGGCGGTTTAGGCTACCTTTTTGGCCAGGCTGAGTGCCACTTTTCGGAAATTCAAATTTCCGATTCTTGATGATTTTATTTAAATTTGCGTATTCGAGTGTTTGTTGGAGCCACTCGAACTGCCGACTGACTTCAGCTACAACTCTCCACCGCTGCCTGCCTGCCTGCCTGGCTGGCTGCCTTTTGCCTTTGTTTTTTGGCGCAAATTGTTTAAATTGGCAGGAATTTGTGCGTTGCAGAATTGGGCACGTCTTTGAGGGCTTCGGCTTTTAGGCCAATTAACATAGTGCAGCTTAGCCATGATTTATGTTTTACGGCTTTGGCCCCCAAAAACGCAACGTGGAACCCTCATTATCATATCAGTGCGGCAGCTGCAGAGCTTGCCTCCGCCATAGGCTGCAGCCTGCAGCCTGCAGCTCGTAGATAACACAAACACACGTGTGTTGCAGCCCTTCCTCGCCTCGCCCTCCGCCTCCACCTCTCACAGGGAGTCTGTGAAACGCACGCGTGCAGCATTCCCATTAGGCAAATGCGCAGCTGCCGCTCGGATTTTTGCCCGACTGGAGGCGTGGTCGAATCGAAGTTCGCCTCAGTTATTTATGACATTTCGTAGCGCTAAGCGTGGCCAACTTAGATTTGAGATAGTCTTGCGTTTCATTAGTCGATCCCTAAGCCTTGGTGGTCATCATGATGTGATGTGGCCACGTTTTTGTCTCTCTGCTGCTGCTGCGTGGCTTTATCATTGTTAGGGCCTCGTGTTAGGGCGTGGCAGCTGCTGCCACTGATCCACACAAAAGTCAAATAGTTACCCTTGTTACTTCCGCTCTCCCTCTCCCTCTCTCTCTCTCACTCTCTTCTCATGTAAAACATGAAACAATAAATTTCCCATAGACGATGCTATCGCCGCTCAGCCAACTCGATTGTTGCTGCCCGCTCAGGCAGAGGGGAGATTCACGGATTCTATTACATGACGAATGGAATCAAGAGTCAGGCTGAACAAGCTAATGCGTAAATTAAAGTCAATCCTGGGTAGCTTAAGAGAGTCTACGGATTAGGCATAAGAGCGGAGCCATGATTACCTGCAGATAAGATCTAGGTACAGCATTATGAATGTACCGAAATCTGTAAGACCAGCGTTACGAGATTTAGCTATAAGAAAAAAATGCAAATTCATTCTAAAATTGACTTTTTAATATATAAAAAATTATTTATATGTTAAATTGTTATTAAACTGATACAATATCCCAGCAACAATTATGTTGCCATACAGAACACGATGCAAGAAGTTAGCAACAATGCTGCCAAGCAACAATGATGTTGCCATACAGAATGCAAGATGTTACGCAACTTACCAACAATGCTGCCAGCAATTCTCTTAAGTTTACACTATCGCCAAGCAACAAAGCTGCTAGATGTTGCACAACAGCAGAAGTAGCGAAGGAGCTTCACTCAGCGACAATGTTGCGAACAGTGCTTAGCAACAAGGGCAGTCGTCATATGAGAACATTATCCATGATACATGATACTGATCTGGCATTGCAAGATGTTGCTAAGCAACGTCAGCAGCAAAGACACGCTTAGACTTGGCAACAATGCTGCTCAGATCATGCATGAGCCAAGGAGGTTTAACACAGATGTTGCTAAAACTCATGCATAGCAAGATGTGTTGGTCACGATGTTGCCAAGCATCAACAGTAACAAAGCAGCTTCACTTAGCAACAATGCTGCTAGCAGTGCTTAGCAACTTAAATTTCTATTCCGATTCGATTATACTTGTAGAAGATTAATTTCTAGATACCAGCATTTACCACTATCTACCTGCTCAGATTGTCTTTGGCTTCTTGCATTTAAAGTCTCGAAGACATCTTTGGTATCGGCGCGCTATATCACGCATGCCTCATCACGCCGCATGCAGCATGTTGCGTCCAAATAGGGGCAATTGCAATGCAAATGCTGCCACTTAGACACATTTCGAGTTAGTTATGCCACCAAAATGGCCAATCAGAGCCAACTAAGTAACCCGCTCATTTGAGCGAAACAAACGCCTTCAGTTGCACGTTTAATTGCGGCTGCTGCCACCAAATTGCATTTGAATATGTTGCCAGAGTGTGTCGCCCTCGCTCCCTCCCTCTATCCCCATCTCTATCTGTGTGCAACATAATATAACAGACCAAATTATACCACTTATTGCAGAGCCCGCGCTAGGCCCCACTTCAAAGACTTAACAAGAAGGAACTGCAAAAAGAGAACCAAGTGAACGACAGGCCGAACCAGGCCAAAATCGTTGTTGTTGGTTGTTTTCGGCACTTTTCGCCTTGGCGTTGTCAGCATAGTTAGCGCACAGATCCAGATCCCCAAAGATAAGTTTAGTCGGGCACAGCTGCGCCGAAAATTGTTGGCATTTCGCGCATGCGTCTCCCCGCCGCAGCAGCCAACTGCAACAGAGGCCACGCCGATGAGGCAGCAATCACAGCGCACAGTGGGCCGAACAGCTGGAAAAGTGCATCAGTAAATTTTCCCTTTATATATATTTTTTTTATTGTCTAAAAATATTGTTTTAAATATAGAAAAGGGAAAAAATATTAAATTAATTTTTTATTTTTCAATTTTTATTTTATATTCAATTTTATTTTAATTTAAAATATTTTATTATGAAAATATTTGAATAATTTTGTTGGCTGTCTTCTCATCTATGGCAGTAAAATCAGCCCGAGGCGCTCGTCGGTTAAAGTTTAGCTATCTGATGAAAGGCAAGAGGACGCGAGGCCTAGCTCTGACGACATATAGTTGCTCAAAAAATATATATATTATATTCTCTCATTTCAAATACATATGAGTTATTTTTAAAATGATTTCTGAATAATTTAATTACAATTTTTAATTAAAAATCTGTATAATTCGATTAAATAATACACTATCCTAATCCTAAAAACCATTAATATGAAGCGTTAACCAATTATTTTAAATTCTCCAAAAATTCTATAATTTTAATTATAATTTAATTAAGTTATACTTTTAATTATTCTCATTATATTTTATATTATTGTTAGTATTATTATAAATATTTAATATTTTAGTTGACAACTAAACAGAATATTTTATATATTTAATTCAATCTTTCATTTATTTATAATTTAAATTCATTTAATAATTAACTTAATTTAAGAATATAAATTTGGTTTATTTCATATTCCATTTTTTTACACTTTGCACCACTGTGCAACAATTTGAATTCAGTTCTGCGGCTTAAGCAGAAATTTTCAGCACCTCAGCACAGGATTGAATTGGAGTCAATGTGTGTGTCTCTCCCTCTCTATCTCTGTGTGTGTGTGTGTGTGTGTGCGGTGCATGCTTTTTTGCAGGCAGTGTTGGGCTGCGTTCAGCGAGTGTGGAGTGCTCGGCTGAGTAGTTAGGGAATGTGCCTGGAAATTAGTTGAAATAGTTGTAGGTACAAATTTTAGGCGCTGTTTTTTCTGTGCTGTATGTGGCGGCTACTCGAGGTCGATCGTGTTGCGGCTGTTGTTGTTGTTGTTGTGGTTGTTGTTAGAGTTGTTGCTGTGCGTGTTGTCAGGCACCGTTACCCAGGCCCGGCAACAACGTTGTCGGTTGTATGTGTCAATTGGTTGAACTTTGCCAACAGTTGTTACAGTTTTTCCACAAAAAAAAAAAAAAAAAAAAAAAATGGAGAAGGAGAAGAAGCAGAGGAGCTACATACATTTGTAATGAAAAAAGCAGGCGATTTTTGCAGCCGGTGCGCATAATTTATTTGACTATAATTACAATTAATTATGGTAATTATGTTGTTTTTAGAGACCAATGCCAACTCAATTATTTGAACGCACAGCACTTTTCCGTAGCTACATGAAAACTTTGCGGTTGGAAAATTCCCCAACGCATGCACAAGCATACACACCATGCCCCTAACCCCCACCCACCCACCACACACACACACACACACACCAACAGCAGACCGCCCCCGCTGAAAGACAAAAACAGCGTCGAAAATAACATTTGCCAAAACTTTTGCCACGTTGTGTGTGCGTGTGTGCGTGTGTTGTGTGTGTGTGTGTGTTCGTGTGTCTGCTATCTGCGTGGGCGTGCGACATTGCAGCGATGTGGGCGTGGCTGGCAACACGCTTCGGCCAGGACGCCAAATTGCAGGAAGCACAAAAAGTTGGCGGCCAATGTACATAAAAACATCTAGCGGCGGGTTATGAGTGTGTGCGTGTGTGTGTATGGCAACCGCAATCAAAAGGGATATTTAATTGTGCCTAATTAGCTAATTTATGTTGGTGCTGTTGTCATGAGTGGCAGCAAAGTGTTTCTCTAAGCATATTAAACTGCTCGTCCTTCGTCTGGTCTTCCTGCTGCCGCTGCACGTCTCAGTCCTGCGTCCTGTCAGCGACATTGTCATGTGCAAACTGAATGGGCTGCACTGTGTAGGGCTGCGTGGCTGCCTCGCTGGCGGGTGGGCAAAGGTAAGCTTTGATGAACGCCCGCAGATAGCCAACAACTTTGGACAGTGCCCAAGGCGAGTCCTTAAGGAGTTAACTCTGTCCAAGAGCACATGGCCCAGCTGTTATCATTAGCAGCACAATATGGAAATTGACTAAAAGGGGAATTTAATTGCTTTAAAATGCAAGCAAATTTTCAAGCTCATTTTTGCAGTGAACAGTGAGTGGATGATGAGTCTGAGATACTACAGAGTCTCGTTGCTGACTGATTGACTGAATATATAGGATATATATATATATATATATATATATATAATATGAACAAAAATATTGTCATATATATATATAGCAATGATATATTGATAAAAATTTTTTTTTAATTATTTATATATTTTATATATATATAGGTACGATAGATCTATATAAAATATAAAAAAAAAATAAATCTATATACAAAAAAAAAAAGTTAATTACATATAAATTTTATTGAATAGCTGCGATATATCTATATCAAATATATATATATATATATATATATATATATATATATATATATATATATATATAGCAATGATATATCTATAAAACATTTTTTTTTAATTATTTATATATTTTATATATATATAGGTACGATAGATCTATATAAAATATAAAAAAAAAATAAATCTATATACAAAAAAAAAAGTTAATTACATATAAATTTTATTGAATAGCTACGATATATCTATATCAAATATATATATATATATATATAACTAATTATGCCAATATATGACATACGTTTTTAGCAAATTTTGGGCGAAATAAAGCGTAGCATCCAAAGTTTAGAAAAAATCAAAGATGTATTAAAGTTCCATGAAACAAAATACAAGATTTGAAGAGTACAAACTAAACAGATAAAAAAGAAATAATTTTATAACTGAATTTCGATTTTAGTTTCTAATCGATGACAATAAAACGGATATAGTTATCGAATTTTGAACATAAACTCAAACAAGGGAAATTACAAAAAAAAATCTAATCAAAAAAATAAAAATAATATTTTACAATAATAATAATAATAATATTAAATATAATTTGATTAATTAATTAATTAATTTTATTTTATTTTTTTTAATCCAAATTCTGCTTCAGCCATTTCCTTTGTTTAGAGCAGCTTGGTCCAATGCAATTTGGAATTGGGCCTCGTCAATTGTTTATCAATGGATATTGATTTGGCTTCTTGGCTGCTGACAGCTGCTCGTCAATTGGGCAGGCGCAAGGACCTGCAGTGGCCTGCCGTAAGCCTCGCTCAGCCGGAGCCTGACCCAGTTGCAAGCCAAATCAACACCACAGCAACAAGGCCTAAATGTGCACTGTAAGGCGCTGCTGTGGGGCAGGTCTGCTGCCGCAGGCGCCTGCTGTCAGTTTTGCATAAATCGATGAAAAATAAAGCCCAAGCAGCGGCAGCTTTAAAGTGACGTCCATTGTCTGGGTCCCTGCCCAGCTGGAGGATAGAGTGGGGCAGCTGGAGAGGCCTTGGCCTAATGCGTTTAATTTTTCTTGTGCTTCAATTTGCTGACAATCTTCTTCCACTGTTCCTGCCACCGCCCCAACCTCAGCCTCATTGTTTGCCTTGTGCACGTCGCTTGCGCATTTTTTCCAGGCATTAAATTTTATTTCGCGTTTTTTTTTTGTTTGGCTTTTTTGCTCTGCTCTGCATTTGCATAGAAAATTCATTAATTTTGTCGCATTCTGTGTGAAAAAGTTGAGGGCGGGCGGAGCCGAAATTGTTAGACAAATTTTTGTGGCTGGCTGCGGTAATAAATTTTCGACTCGAGTGTGCGGCTCAATAGTTCGCTTGATAGAAAGTGAAAGAGGCAGCGACGAGCGGCGAGAGAGTGTGACCAGAGCAGCGTACAAATTTGCTTATCATTGTCTATCTTTGCCTTCTCGCTGAGGCAATTGACTTGAGCCATCGATTCGTTTCTTGACTTGTCATTGCCCCCAACAGCTCTCCCTCTCCACATCTCTCTCTCTCTCCCTCTCTCCTTCTCTCTCTCTCTCTCTCTCTCTCTCTCTGCACTTCAAGCTGTCAGTTGGCGCATTGTAATCGGCGTCTGACCCGCATTAATTATAGCCCACTGACATGTGATATTCACACATGCCGCACACACACACACACACACACAGAGGCCAGTCCACTCGGTCCACTCGAGTCCACTTAAGCCGACTTCTCATATGGACAGCAATGAGTTTCAGCTGCCTACGAGCGTCTCGTTAATCGATATATCTTTTCACTGCTCTGCAACTCTTTCACATGCCCCTCACCAGCTCTGCTCTCCATCTGTCTCTTGAAATTGAGCCGTGTCCATGTCCGAGCTGCTCTGTCTCTATCAATTTCAGCTCTTTCAGCATCTTTTGTTATATTTATTTTTACTCGCATTTATTGTTATTTATTTAGCTGTGAAAAAACGAAAGTCGTTTCACACCTTTTCCACTGGCTTTGGCTCCAAGTGCAGCCTCCTCTCTCTCTCTCTCTCTCTCTCTCTCTCTCACATCTCTTCTATATGGGTTAAGTTCAATATCCAAACACTTTAGAAATACTTTTAACATAGTCTCTCAATGGCAGTTGGCTTTTCTCAAGTATTTATCAAAATTTCTACGTTGTCTTCTAAACGGACGTCGCTTTACTTTCTTTTGTCTGGCGCAAAGTGCTCGCTTTCTGTGTCTAGAAAGCGATCTAGATAGCGCCAAGAGCGTGGGATAAACTGAGGGCGAATAGATTCTGGCAGGGGCATTCCTCGCTGAAGATCTATGTTTGATTATCGCCTGAGCATATCCCAGGACGGCATCTCTTAGTATATGATATTATATATTAACCCTCTCATTGCGGCTATTACTCAACTCATTAGCTGCGATCGCTGATCGCTTGATCTTCGCTTGAGTTATTTTGATGGGTTCAGGTAGACGAAACTTTGTCATTGTCTTCAGATGAACTGAGAGCACTTCGCTGGAAGACCTTCAAGCCTCTCCAAGCAAATCTTTTTTTCTTTCAGTAGAATTCGCAACTTGTGGCTGCTGCTCTCTGAGCGCACAACTCATTTGCCTCTGGCTATAATTTGAAAATATTTTTGTTCTGTGACTTAGCAAATTTCTTACTGGTCTTATTAAATATTCACTTAAAATATATCATAAATATTTTGAAGAAGATAATATATAATATATAATATATAATATATAATATATAATATATAATATATAATATATAATATATAATATATAATATATAATATATAATATATAATATATAATATATAATATATAATATATAATATATAATATATAATATATAATATATAATATATAATATATAATATATAATATATAATATATAATATATAATATATAAATATTTTATAAATTTCTCAAACTGACTCTTTACTTAGGTCTTGGGTCTTAGGTAAGCATCTCTCTTCCCCTCTCTATCACTATCTCACACACTTGCTATTTCACTCTCTCTTTCCCTTCCTCTTTTTTATACAACCAATTATATATATATGGAGCATAATAGTATTGTATACATATTTTTCAACCTATTCACATCACGCTGAGAATTTTCTTAAGTCCTAATTTCTTAAACTAACCTTTTACCTACACCCAAGTCCCTTCGAAGTCTATTCATGCTCTTGTACATACTGGCATACTTGCCCACAAATAATTTAGGGCTTAGAGAGAAATGTGTTGAAGAGTTTCAGAGAAAAAGCCACAAAAATAAAACTGAACTTAAAATGCAAATGAAAACTAAATAAATAAAAGTATATTTCTCTCAAACAATTCACAGTTTAAACTGATTTTTTGATTAATTCTCTTACTAATTTGTCATACTGACTCCCTGCCTATCACTAAACCCCTAAATACGTGAAAAATATATTCGCTTCAATATAATTCTTTTTGTATTTTAAAAAATATTTAAAATAATCTCTCTAATCTTAGCTCTTAAGCACAACTAGCTCATAATAGTATTATACATATATCTCAGTTCAAGCTGAGATTTACTCTTGCTAATTTGACTGATTCTACCTAGACTGGACTACCTGCTAACTCTCTTAACTTCTGTCTTAGTGAAAAAGAAATTATTGAAAAATGTTCTCATCTTTTAATTTATACAAAATATTTAAGCTATTGCGAGAGTCTGCTTTCATCTTAATTTTTAAGCAAACCTAACTCCTGCTACTACATATTATCCATTTAAAATAATTTAAAATTATTTATTATTTTAAACAGTAATTAAATAAATTAAAATAAACAAAAGTATACTTTTCTTATACTACAAATGTTTCTTACTAATTTCTCATATTGACTCAAAAGCTCTCTTTACTTCTGTCTAAGTCAAATATAAATCGATAAAAAACATCCTAGTGTGGATTTATTATTATTAGTATTTATTATTATTATTATTATTATTATGCATATTGACATTATTTACGTCATCTGACGTATCCCACGTTACTCTGACTTCTTCCACCTCAAATAGTCCTAAATATCTCTCAATCTATTCAGTTCAAGCTGAAAGCTTCTCCCAAATGCAATGCAAAATTCATTCTCTCGTCTATAAAGCCTTGGAAGCCTGATTAGTTGCAGCCACCTGTTGGGGGAGCTTATTAATTTTCAATTGAGATGCCAATGCTGCTGAGGAATTTGAGGCAAATCAAAACCCCATTTGCCGATTTAGCAATTCCAGTTGGAGCAGCAGCTCGAGCTGCTTGAATCCAGGCGCTAATCTCAGCGCTCGAATGCAATGCAAATGCTGAAACTGGGGGAAAACAAAAGTAAAAGCAAAAAGAGAACGAAAATGGAAATGGAAAAAAAAAGGAAAAGGTTGATAAAGTGGGCAAGTGGCGGGTGGCGGGTGGGCGAAACACGAATGAAAATTCGTCGACATTCGAGCAGCAAAATGAAACCTTCAACTTGAGCACTTTTTTAGCATTTCCACAGCAATTTTCCGACATTTTCCGCTGACTACTAAAGTCATTATGTGAGCAGGTAAATGGGTATATATATATATACTATATTGAGGTCTATATACATGGCGACGTTTTGTCGTTCAGTAGGTAAGTAATCTCATTATAATAATGGGAACAATTGATTTCTGTCTGGCCGCAGCTCCTGGCAAGGACTTGACTGACAGGCTCGGCCTTCGCATCGTTGTCTGCTGTCGCTGCCAAAGCAGTCAATAAATGTACAGCGCGCTATGTTTCCGGCCATAGACAGGCAGCTCCTCCACTGCTGGCACTCAATCATCGCAGCATTCCAACGCTGCCAGAAGAGCTTCGCTGCTTTCCGGACCAACCGCAACAGACAGAGAGAGGGGCAGAGAGAGGGAGAAGAAGCTCCTGCTCCTGCTCCTGCTCCTGCTCCGTCTCTGGCTGTCTTCGACATGCCCGTGATGATGCTTTAGTGTTGCCGCTGATGAAATTATAATCAAGGGAATATATAATTTCTTTCACCTGGTTACATCTGCAGCGTCCGCCCAGCCGAGCTCCCAAACAACAAACAAAGCCATCAGTAGCTGCCTGCCCACCGCCCCGCCCCGCCCCGACCGACTCCTGTTTGGTCCTTCAACTTTCAATGATATGATAATTTGCTTTTGTTTTCTTGCCAGCGAAAACTTTTGCCTGTCTGACGTGTGGGTGCGGGCCGGGCTGTGTGTGGGCGTGTGGGTGTGGCATGTGGCACTGCATCGATTTCTTCAGCTGTTTCAGCTGCTTTAGCTGCTCAGTTATTCAACTGCCTTGCGGCACAGTTTGTGGACCCTAGACACCAAAAACATTTTTGCCCCCTGTCTTCGAGTTATCTCGTTTAGCAATTTTCATGCTCCAAAAAAATACAAAAAAAAACGAAAAAAAAACAAAAAAAAATATTATAAAAATCGCATTCAAATGCAGAAGGCGAAGCGCGCGCGCTCTCTGAAATCCGAAATCGACCGCATAATGTGCCACAATTAAATTACAATAAATCATACTCAGATCTCGCCCCCAAAAGCCGTTCTCTCTCTTTCACTTTCTGCCTCTCTCTCTGTCTTTCTCTTTTATGCTCTAGCGTAATTAATCATTTCTTCTTACACACACTCACATATTTTTTTCTTTTTGAACTACATTTCTTTCGGGTTTATTTTTATGCTTTATCGGTAGTTAGTTGGCTGCTAATTAATACCTCATTTATTGTTGTGGAGCTCGTTGGGGTTACCTTTGAGTTTAGATTTTCCGATTCTGATTTCGTTTTGATTGGCTTGCAGATGTGAATAACCGCGGCTACGATTCTCAGCTCGACTCCGCTCAGCTCTGCTCTGCTCTGCTGTCAAAGGTTATAGCTAAAGCTTTACAAGTCGCATTCCATTCAAAGTTCGATGCACTTTTTCGTGCACTCGAAATAAAGCAAAATTATTTCAGATTGAACTGAACTGAAAAGGTGAACACAGGTAAAAAAAAAAAAAATAGAAAAATGTCTTCTTAAAAAATTGGTAACAAAAATATTTATATATTTAATGACTACAAAATTAAGTAGAGTAACTTAACGTAAATAAATAGAAATATTGGAAAATATATTAAAAATAATATACGAATAACTTAAACTTAATTAAAAAATTGAAACTACAAATATTAAATATTTAATTTGTGTATTAAAAATAAATAAAATTTATTAAATATATATATAAATTTAAATATACAAATATAAATAAATTAAATGTCAGAGAGTCAGAGAAACCAAACTTATTTGTACTCAAAAAATAAATATTTCAACTACTAGAATATTTTTAAATACAAAAAAAAAATCTTAAAATATTTAAAAAATATTGAAGTTAAAATAAAATAATGAAACTTTAAGATTGATGACTTAAGGCTTTCGTTATAGATAAATGTCAAATTGCAGATAACAAAAAAACAAATTTAAAAAATATTTATGTTCAAATATATATGTAATTATTAATTTAAAAATAAATATATTAAAATACTTGAGATTCTTATAACTTTTCTTTTCCATAAGTTATAATCAAAGATTTCAATAAGCAGAGACAAAATCATTAATTTATGCGAATAAATAAATATTTTTGAGAACGTATTAGATTATAAAATAAACATATTCTTTATATATATATTTTATATTATATATTTAATATGTTTCTAAGTTAAATATAAATATAAATATACAATTTCTTAAAAATAATTCAAGTTAATACGCATTTTAACTTAAAGATGACTATTCATCTGAATCTTTGGCTAATTTTGGATGGCCTGTTCGCGTGTGCGTCTGTATGTGTGTGTGCGCGCGCTTTGAACTTTACCCTTACAGTTGGAGCACACGGCAGGCACTTATTCATTTGACTTGGCAAATTTGTCTTAGGCAATTTGATGGCTTAATGAATGTCCGCCTGCGCAGCCAAACAATTCAGTCTCCCCAGCCAGCCAAAAAGCTAAACAGCTACCACTTGAAGGCTTCATAATCAACCTGAAAACGGCAGCGGGCGCTCTGCCATTGCCACGCCCCCTTATCCAACAGTTTGGCTGAGTGTCTGCTCATCCGCTTGGCTGCTGATAAATTAACTTCATAATCTGCACAGTTATAAGCGCTGATGTTTGGCATTACTCTTCCATATTTTGGGCAGCCCCGCCCGCCCAGGGTATATCCCAGGCTTCTATCCCCCCCTGCTCGCTCTGTTAAGCATCATTACAACAAAGCATGGGTCAAAAACAACAACAGCAACAACAACGACGATGAGAGCAACACGCACCTTATTGCACAGTGTTACCTCCGCTGGCAACGGTTACAGTCAATGGCATAACTTTTCACCTTTTCGGAGGGGGATTTGTGTGCTTGCTCGCGGGTCGACTGATTGTTTGGGTCTGGGATTCCAGCAGGTGGCCTGCCTTTTGTACTCCAGACCGACATGGCTCTGGCTCTGGCTCGCTGTCTGGCATGCCGGAAAAATTGCACACAATTTAATTGAATGTGTTTAATTTTGCTTTTAATTTTTCGGTGCCCTTTTGTCTGCGGCACATAATGAGGCGTTAAAGCGTTTCTTTCTTTGCCCAAAATATAACCAGAAATGAAATGAAGCACAAGATTAACTATGCACAGACTTCCACTGGGAACAAAGCGCAGCAGAAGCGAGTGACAAGCTAAGAATCTAACTTTAATTCAACTTAATTCTTTCACTTTTACTTTTATTTACTTGGAAGGAAAACTTTTGAGTACATTATATATATATATATATATATATATATATATATATATATATATATATATATATAAATAAATATGTATTTATATTTTATGAATATAATATATATTTGACTAATAACTTTAAGTTGCCTTTCTTTTCTTAATTTCAACTTAAAAAAGATACTATTTTAGAGTGAACGCGACAAAAGCTAGTTGCTACAGCACTTGATATAATCAGCATCTGGCGCGGGGTTTTCCTAAATAAGTTTTTTCTTCAAGTTAATTTGACAAAATAATATAATAATGTTTAAATTAATGATACAGAGCTGTAATTGCTTCCTGTAATTGCCTTCCCATACAATGACAACCCACTGAATGCCAGTGTATTTGTCTGAAAATATTAAAATAAAATAATATAAACACAAAATACCAAAAATAAAAAGAAATCAATAATATAATATACATCAATAAAATAAAATAAATGAAAATATAATAAATACAAATAAAATAAATACAAAATAAAATAAAAACAAAATAAAAATATATAAAAAGAAAATAAATATAAAGTAAAAATAAAATACAATTAAAATAAATAAAATAAAATCAATGAAAATAAAATAAATACACAACGAAAATATAAAACGAAAATAAATATAAAGTAAAACTAAAATACAATAAAAAATATATCAAAATAAAATAAATTAAACTAAATAATATAAAATAAATTAAATAAAAATTAAATAGAAATGATATAACAATAACATAAAAAATACATTAATTAATTAATTAGAAATAACATAACAAAAATTAAATCAAGATTTATAAAACTAAAAATAATACAACATATCAGTTTAATTTATATCTTTTATATTTATATATATTAAAAAGAATATCTAAAAATTAGTTTCTCGTATTATCTGGTCTATTTAACATTTTGTTATAATTTTCATATATATATCCCCAACCAACCTCTGCTGAGTGTACATTTCCCGTTCAGCTGCTTAACTTCCTCAGTTGAGGAACAAAGCACTTTCTTCAACTCTTGATTTATATACATATGTACGATATATCCTCTATTAGAAGCAGCTTTAAGCTAACTGCTATGTCACTCCATATGGCTGGCGTCTGGCAGCAGCTGGCAAAGTTTCTTTGGCAACTTTATTTTTGGCTAGAGCAAGTGTGCTGTGTGCTGTGTGCTGTTGCCTTTTTGCGCGCTTGCTGAAAAAGAAAGAAACTGAAATTCCAGCTTCAATTTACTTTCAACATGCTTTTTCCTCTCGAGGAGTTTTACTTTTTTGTATACCATAACCCAACTCACACACAGCCAGGCAGCCTTAACGATATGGCGCACGCACAACCAACAAATGGGAGGTAGTGGGGGGAGTTGGCTGTCGTGGGGCTGGGGCTTGTCGCGTCTGCTGCGCCGTAGACATTACCGCAGCCACGCGCGTGTTTTACGTTCATCTGTCTACTTAGCGTTGGCCCCGCCCACTACAATGCCGCCACCGCCACCGCCACCGGCCCCCGCCCAAGCTGCAGCTACCTTGCCCACAGTCGCTCTTCCTTGGCATTCTCGTCTGTGTTTTAACGTACTAATCCTTGCTTTTATCTCTTGTTTGACTTTTGCTACGCGCACTCCATATACACCCGCTCATTTAATGTCATTGTCGCTGCCAAGGCAGCCAGTCAGACAGTCGCTGGCATCCTCGCAATCCTTTCTAAATATTTGTCAATTTATATGCGCGAGTTTCATTCAATTCAAGTGCGCTAAGCACACGGGGCGTATGCGTGTCATAAGCGTTTCTTAAAGTGTTTACTTCCTCAACTTGTGCTTTGATTTCCCAAGGCATTTCCATTTCCATTCGCATTCGCATTCGCATTTGTATTTGTTTTCACTTATTTCAGTTATTTTTCATCATCTTCCACTAGCCGTTGGCAGCTCGTTTTTTTTTTCATTAATCAACGGCACGTGACCAAGTTTAAATTTTTAACCAATTTAATTTTCCTCTCAATCTGCTGTGCTGGGCTCACGTGTCGTATGAGCACTGAGCAAACAAACTCGATGGGTGGTTTCTCTTCTCTCTCTCTTCTCACTTTCTCTCTCTCTCACACTCTGTGCATGCTTTTACTAGATTCAATTAATTTTTGATGCCAGTTACTGTTTACTCTTACTCATGGGCTTAGCCAACACGCAATAGCACTCGAAATTACTCCAGCAAGAATTTGGAGTTGAGAATACGAAAAGAACTCGAGGTAAATATTTCTGAAGGGATGTATGAAGCATATTGTATAAAGTTTGATCAGGGCAGCTCTATTGGATTGCTTGTTTTTTAGGTAAGTAGAGAAAAAAATGTAAAAATAAATTATAATTATAAAAAAATAATATTAATAATATTTAAATAATAAAGACAAAATACAAACGGAGCTTAGCACTGCACATTAATTATATTTAGTGAAAGTTCCAAGTACAAATAAAATACTTTGATGATATAGACTGTATGAAGTATATATAAGACAACTTGATCAGGGAAGTGGACTTGACAAAATATTTATTTTAACTTATTTATTTTTTAATCTATAATGATATTCATAAATTCACAAATGCAAATAGTTTAATATATTATATACTACATGTCTGAGCCATAATATAATCATAGCCAGGTCTGCTATATTTTTTATTTTGTATTATTTTCTAATATTTATAGACATTTATTGAAATATATTTCTAAATAATATTTTCTGAAATTAATTGATGTATTTAATAATTAATATTAGTTTTATTAAAAAAGTATATTTAAATTTTGTATACTTTTAAATTTTTTTGTATAATTCAACAGCTTAAGAACAAGCTGATTTAATTGCAAATATATTTATTGCAAACTGCTGAAACTGCCTGAAAACTGATATAAATATTTGAAAAAAAAAAACTGATATAAATATCAAAAAAGTTGCTTGCTTTTATTTTTAGTTCAGTTAATATTTGATATGGCAATTCATGGAATTAGCCCTCATTGATGCCAGCTCTACTTGTATATTTATTTTATATTATTTATCTTATATGTATATTGACATGACTATTTATATATTTATATATCTATAGATATATCTCTGGTCTTTCCTGTGTTTTAAAATTTGAGCTTTCTCTTGATTAACTAGTAAATTTCACTTTTTTTGTGAAAAAGCTAGAGCATCATAGGCAAACTGTAAGTTGTATATAATGACAGCAGACATTTCAATATTTAAGACTCATAAATTTGTCAGTACTGCAATTGCAACTACAAATGTAAATATTTATTAAATACAAAAAGTCAACTTGCTCTTAAATATCTCAAGTATTTTCCCAATTTCCCAAACTGATAATTTGGCTGCATTGTTTAGGCTACATCAATAAATTCAAATTAGTCTGATAAAAATGACAATGGGCAATGTGAAGCAGTTGAGCAGCTGAGCTGTGCTTAGATGACTTCCTGCTTAGCTGCACTTGTCTTTATTATAATTAATAAAAAAAGAAAAAAAAAACTGAAAGGGCTAAAATGGTGAAGTTGTGCTTGCGAAGCAAATGACGTTCATTAGGAAAAACAACAGAAAAGCAATAAAGCGGCGCGGCCTGGGGCTGGGAAGGCAGCCAAGACACATGAGAAAAGTCAACTGACAAGAGTGTGTGTGTGTTTTTATATAATAGACATTATCAGCGCTAATTCAGTTATGTCTTAATTATAAACTACTTAAGCGCGCCTCGCTGCTGCTGCTGCGAGCGTAGCAAATTTTCTAAGTCTGCGAGACTCTGGATGCTGCGTCTGGGCACGTGTGACACTTGCTGGCCTCGTTGGGTCGTTGTCTCAGTTACAGCATAATTACCAAAGTTATATATGTGCGAGTAGTTCTGATAGCTGCGATTACGGCGAGCAACTTTTAAGTGAAACGGGCACGGTGAAGCCTTGGGCGAGGCTGCAACTAAAGGGGTAAGGGAAGGGCGCTCTCCCTTAGTCGAAGTCGACACCCACTCGAGGGGGCAACCAAGCAGCGAACTTTGATTGAAATATACAATTTTAATGAGGCAACAACTGAACGCAACTCCGCTGCGAACAATACACACAGAAAACAATTTTTGCTCATTGAGCGACGAATAAACAAACAGACCGAGAGAAATCAAAGTAAAGTCGCAAAACGAAACAACGCACAAGAAGCTTAAATTGTCTGAAGCGTGGCAGGGCGGCAGGGTGGCAGGGTGGCAGGGCGGCATGGCTGCTGGGCGGAGAAGGGCTTGAGGGGGAGGGGCAAAAGTACACAAGCGACTCACTAGTCTAGACAGCTTGTAAGGCATTTGAAATGCATGCCAGGGGAGCACACGGAAAACAGACAAAAGATAAACAAATCACTTTACCTAGTTAGGCTATAAATTGCCAGCTGCTAGCGCCGCTCTATGCAATTCTCAAAAATACTCTTTTCACTCTTTTGTTGCTGCGAGTAAATGTTTCTGTGGAAATCTGAGACGTACGCAAACGAAAGGCAAAGCCCGAGTCGTTTCTCTAGTTGATGGCAAATGCCGGCGATTAAAATCTTGAATGTCAAGCAGAAAATTGTCAAGCCAAATGCCGATAATGAAGTTTGATGCTGATGATGACAAAAGGCAAGAGATAGCAAACAAATAAAAACGCATCAAAGGAGCGAACGGAGCAAATGAAATATGAATCTGAAACCGAGAAGGCGACGACGGCAAACAAACCGCGGCGACAAAGATGACGGCCAAAATCAAAGAACCTTTGCTGCTGCTGCAACCTGCAATTAAGCGACAGGATAGCGGCGACAGGATGCGGCACGCAGCAAAAAGGGTGCGCGCCACCTCCCTCCGTCTCTCTCCCTCTCCATCTAAGAAATTCGAGGCAATATCAAAAAAATAAAAGGAAAAATCTACATACTATAAAGAGGAGCGCACGTTTTAGGGGCGAGCTTCTGCTGCTGGGCTAAATGCAGAACGCATGTCCTGGCGACGCCTTAACACACGCTCCTGATCCCCGACGACGACAATACGTGTACAAATAATTCGCACGAGTAAATCAACAAACAACGCAAAAGGGAGCAAAAATAGAAGAAAACCTGAACGCCGCACACATCCTGCGCAGCAAAGCTGAACAATTTTACGGTTTCAATTATCAAAGACCGAAACGACAGGACAAACGGTGACAAAGCAAAAAGGTTGATGCTCCTGCTCCCTATTCTAGTTGCTGTTGTTGTTGTTGTTGTCGTTCTTGTTGTTCCCAAAATAAAGGCGATTAGCATTTCTAAGCCTTAGATTACCTGAAGTAGTTTATATAACGCAACCCCAAACTAGAGCCGAGGCTCGATAACAAGATTGTCCCGAAAGGAAAATGAGACGCAAGCAGCACAAAAATAAACAGTTTGTTTTCTCAGCCCTACCAAGCCAAACCCTCGCCAGTCCTTTTATCTAATGCAACCCTTAAAGCCTGCCCGGTCCGTCCTCGGCCCCTGCCTCGCAGCTGATTTGATCAAAACGCCTGAGTGCATTCCATAAGGCATATAGCTGGTTAATTTATGCTCTTGTATTCAATATTGGTTTCGATTTTGGTTTATTATTGGATTCGATGTCTTACAGTTTTTTGTTCGACTAACCGCAAATTCCCAGGCAATTGAGTCTCGAGTTGCCAAAAACCCAAGAAAGAGCAGCTTCCACCTCTCCGAGAAGTGAAGTGGCCCTGCTTCCTCCTCTTGCCATGCTGTGCCACTTCAATGAATCCCGAAAAAATGAAGTGAGAGTTCATAAATTTAATGAGACAGCCTTCATGTTGACTCGCCTGGAAGCTAATGCAGATTGAGAGCTTGTAATATTTCTTCAAAAAAATTAATGTGAATTAAGGTGTGAAGCATGGGAAGGACATAGCTTATGATTTTAATTGTGATATGCTCTGGTTATATACTGAGACATACAACGTTGAGTTTATGCACAGAGGAGTAGCCCTGGAGCTGAGGAAGAACTGTTGATTGTGTGCACAGCTACAGCTGGAGTCCTTTCAGCTCTATCACTAATTGATTTTTTATTGAAAATGCAGCATTAAAGTAAAGTATATGTATTCTTGATCAGGGCGAAAAGCTAAGCTACTCTACCTACCCTACCAGTCTGCCTGACGATCTATTCAACCGTCCGTCTGCCTTCACGTCTGTCCGCCTATCGGTCTGTCCGTTCGTTCTTCTATTCCGTTCCTCCGTTTATTCGTTCGTCCTTCTGTCCAACTGTCCGTCCGTCGGTCCATCCATTCGTCTGTCTATTAGTCTATCTGTCCGTCTATCCATCCATTTGTCGGTCGTTCGTCCGTCCTTCCGTTTATCCTTCTGTCCGTCCGTCGGTCCATCCATCCATCAGTCTGTCTGTTCGTCCGTCCTTCTATACATCCGTCCGTATATCCAACCTGACCGTGCTATCCATCAGTCTGTCCGTCCATATATCATTACGTCCGTATATTCATACATCTATCCGTCCGTCCGACACTCCATCTCTCCGACCGTCTGTCCGTCGTATATCGGTCGATGTGTCCGTTTGCCCGTTTATCCGTCTATATATTCGTCCGTCTGACCATTCGTTCGTCTGACCGTCTGTAAATCGTATGTCCATCCGTCCCTCTATCCGTCCGTCATTCAGTCCATCTGTCCGTTCGTCTGCCTTCTATACTTTGTCCATTTGTTTTTATATCCGTTTATCCGTCTATATATCCATCTGCCTGACCATTCGTCCGTCTAACCGTCCGATCGCCCTATCCGTACAGCATTAGAATCAATAAGAGCTAGAGACATACAATTTTAATTGGTTCTCCTATAGCATTTGCATATCAAGTTTGAATTAAATACTCAATAGCTATTTCCTTCTAATTGAAGTATATTTAATATGCAAAACGGTCTAGCTTCAAGGTGTCTCTTTTTTAAAGACTCCTGTTTAAACATCCTATGTTTAAGGATTATTGCAAGCAGAGACATAGTAATAATATCTAGATTTTTTTACCTGCCAAGGATTATTTATCTAAAATATTTTGCTTATATAAACTTCAATTTTGTGAAATCCGATTAATTCTTCTCTGTTATATATGTATAATCATAAGCTGAGGAGTCCCACTCTGTTATCACACAACAAACTAACTAATGGCTTCCTGCAATTACCTGGCTAATGTTAACCTTTGTGAGCCAAAGTCTCGATATGCTCAATGCTGTGCAGGTTCTCAAGAATCGAGGCAATATATCTCTGAGTAATTTTGCGCGTTCATGTTGGCTCGTCCGTTCGTCTGTCTCTTAAGCTGCAACGTCCTAATTTACACTTGACTCCGCCCTGAGAGAGGACCACAAACCCAGCGAGCCACACAAATCCACAGTCGCTGAGCTCGAACGAGCTGGCTGCTTGGTGGTTTTTATTCGAGTGAAAAAATTAACGCAGACACAAATTATATCTGGCGCTGATTAATCACTTAACAAGGCTTGTACGCGAGTATTTCGCAGATATTAACTTCACACACTCGCCTTGCCAGAGGGGTGTTGGGGGGTAGGTGAGGAGTAGGACAGGTGGGGCAGGTAGGGCAGGTAGGGCAGGCAACTAAAATAAAAGCCACGTCAATTTCATGCAAAGGTGCGCAGTCGTAAATTTAACTGGACGCGTAAATCCTGCGCGCAAAAAATATGTTTCAAGTTCGCGCCGACAAGTCGAGAGTCAACCGCTCGCTCGCTCGCTCAGCTCAGCTCAGCCCAGCCCATTGCTGTCCAATTGTATTTATTTAGGGTCCGTCTGAGCGGAGCTCTACTGCCCCTCGCGTCTGTTTGGCCGCGCTAAAAATTTAAATTCATACACGATCGTTGGCCCCAAAAAGACTAATGAGCACAATTATGCATTATTGCAGCTCGTTGCATCGAAAATGAACTTTAACAAGCCTCAGCAGGAGTGAGGCCTGCAAACTGGAACTTGAGTCGGAGTTGGCGTCACAGTTGGACAAGGGGCCAGGCAAGGCAAGCCAGGGCAAGGTGTCGTCCGCTCTTTGAGTTGGGTAAGCTGCACAAACTAGTTTCTTGCCAATGGTTGTTGCTGCTGCTGCCGTTGCTGTCTGGCCAAAAGGTTGTTAATGCTGTCATCTGAACTTTGTATTTCAAGGTCTATCAAGATGATAATTGGCAGCCAGTTCAATTGGAGCTAGTTCAGTGAGTTAGTTATGAACTATCGATTGATTCATATGGCAAATGCATGAAAGTGCAGCCAAGTCATGCTTAGCTTAAGGTAATCTATAATTGAAGAAGCTCAGGAGTTATTGATTACTATACATAAGGTATACTCTGCAATATTCTAGGGTCAAAAAGACCAATTTCTTGACATAAAGTCTAATTTGGAGACTTTTCATTTTGCACATATGTAATTGTGTAAAATTAATATAGAATTTTGTATTTTATTTCTTTATATATCAAATAAATTAAAATTGTATCTTTCCACTGAGAAATGCAGATATAGGCCTGAAACGTGGTCCAGTCTATGGCCATAGCATATATAATGTATAAGCATTTCAGACCGATCGTAGCGATGCCTACTTCAATGACCCACTATATAAGTATATATCCACAAAATGTTTTTAGATGGGAATTAAAATGCATTCATAGAGGCATTAATTAATTAATTTTATTACTAATTTAATTAATTTTAATAAATAATTGATAATCGAATGCTTTTATTATTGGTAATTAATTAATTAATTAGTTCGAAATAATTTATAATAGTTAATTAATAATTAATAATGAATAGTTAATAAATTAATAATAACTAATAATTAAATAATAAATAGTTATTCATTATTATTAATAAATTAATTTATAATATAATAGGAATAATATTTTAAGTGTAGTCCATCAATATTTATATCTAAATTATTTGAGATGCTGGTCTTAAAAGTTAGTAACTCCTACCATAACTACTTTATATATATATATATATATTTTTTTTTTTATTTAAAATTTTCATTTAATCAAAATATCAGTATTTTTTACTAAAAGATTTTACTGTAAAAAAGTTATATTTGTCTTAGCTTATGCTTTGGCCAATATAAATTATTCAACTTGGAAAAAAATCGAATGAATTAAATAAACAAATTTCATAAGCTTTAAAAAATGTTTTCATTAAAAAAAAAAAATGTTAGTAGAACATGGGCTGCTTAACCTAGCCCTATCCTGTATTCATATAGTATAAGTATAGCTAAAGTATATAGTATAGTATGGCTAACAAATAGCATAAATAGTATATTCAAAATATATTTATTCCCTGTTTCGAGCTTTAGGATTATCAAAATTGATGTTGGCGACAATCGACTGCAGCTTGGCAGCCAAAAGAAAAATAAAGTGGAGTCTTATGGCATGCGAGATGTTATTTTAGATTATCTGCGGTTAGGTCAGAGGCAGAGGCAGAGGCACAGCCACGCCGCGCCGTTTAGGCCACGAGACTGGCCAAAAAGCAACAGAGCTCAGTGTGGGGGCATTGGCATGCAAATGTGCAGGGAGTCGCGGAGGGGGTGGAGCGAGGGTCCCACTATAGATCCTATTTGGGGCGATTGCCAAAAGTGTAGCAGCCGTCGGAGCAGAGCTCCTGTGTCTGCGCTGACAAATAAGGCGGTGGAAATTCACTTTTTTTTTTTTTTCCTGTTGTTGCTGTTGCGCATGAAATTCAAATCATTGACAAGCCGCAGACATTGGGAATGAGCTGCAGCCGAGACAGCAGCAACATTTGCGTTTCATTGCCAAAATGCCAATTTGGCAGGAGAAGAAGATGCTGCAGCCGAAGAACAGGATTCTTTCCTGTTCTTGACTTTTTATGGCTTATAGATATGGTCTCAAGATGTCTGCGCTGCTTGGATAATCTTGTTATCGCGCCGCTCGTTCAGTTTAATTGAGTAAAAAAAAAACTGTAAACTCGACAAATTAATTGGTATATCAAAGGCATTTGAATTTTAATGTGTTTCGCTGTGGCCAGCGATTAAAGAATTTCCATTCCCATTCCCATTCCCATTCCCATTGCTCCCATTGATAATTGGCGCTGGGCGTGGCACTCATTTTCATTCAATTGCACTTCAGTTCAAACTGAATTGCTTGCTTTCTATGCCATTTTCTAGACGAAGCTGCCGTTGACATTTGCCATTGATAAAGCGAAAAATGCCCAAAAAAAAAAACAGAAAAAAACAGAAAAATAGAATAAAAGAAGAAGAAAAAACGAATTTCTAAGCACATCCAAATGTTATTCAATACTTTTGCCTTAGCATTCATCGAGTGCTTTCATTGTAGGCGCCAGAGAAGGAGAGCGGGAGGGAGCGGCAGGGCGCTGGAGAGCCCGAAATTTGTCGCATAATATTACAAAAGACAAAAGATTGAGGAATGCCTCTCGATTTGTGTATTTGTGCGCACTTTTCATTAATAGAAAGAAATCTATGCCCGTATTTTCGTTTGACAACATTTCGGGGCAACTGGGCCGGGGCCTAGGCCCAGCGCTGCGTATTCTTTTGCATTTCCCTTTATATTTGGGCATTTGAATTGCCCTTTGATTCGGCTCCCTTTCGCCGCTGCCTTATGCCTTATGCATATCAAATTACAGCACTTGATGGCTCCATTTTAGCCATCCTCACATTCCCGCTCTAATTGTGCCGATAATTTCGTAGAGCTTTTGGCAAATGGTTCCTCCTCAGCTGTGATTGGCTTAGGGCTGTTTGGGCAATGGCGTCAGAGATCGTGCCTCCTGTTCGCCAATCCATAAGCCTCTTTTCGTCAATTATTTCTCAAGTCCTTTGTGATTGGCATCTAATTGTGAAAGCACAAATCAATTCCAAGTATTTATTATTATAATGATTCGTCTATTGTGTGGCGTTCGTAGAGGGAGAGGTTGAAGGCCATATTCCACCCCATCACACCTCTACCTTTGCCTCTACCTTGACTAAAATCTTTTAAGAATTTACAAAAATTCATTTTTAAAAAATGTTTTCAACCTTCTTCTAACTTATTTCGTTTAACTTGTTTTTTTTTTTTTAATTGTGTCGGCATTCCTTTATAGCGCAAGGCAACATGCTTTGGGCAGGGGCTAATTGTTTTTATTGGGCCAAAGGCTTGCCGCATTTAAGCAATGCCTTTAAGAGGCCACAACTGTCATGTCGTTAGCCCATTCCCGGCCAACATCTCGTTTAAGCGCGGCCCACCAAAAAATCGTAATATTAAAAGAATCTGCAAATGACGCGCAAATGTTTCAACACTCTTTGACAAGCTCTTCGGGCAGCCAGCACAGCCAAGGAGCCAAGCCAGAGCCAGCAGAAAGAACGAAAGAACGAAAAATGTAATAATAATAAAAAAGAAAATTATTGCACGTCACATTCACAGTCATCGGACAGTGCCATCTTTTGCCTCAAGCCTTCCACGTCGACCGAGGTCCGGGTCCGGGTCCGGGTCCTCATCATCGAGCGCGTCTCCTATGCAGGCGGCATTAAAGATCGCGTTATGAAAATGCAACGCGCATTGCGCAAGACAGAGATAGGCGGAGGAGAGAGCGCGAGAGGGAGACCAATGAAGAGACGAACAGAGTCCAATGGCTGCTCGTTCTAACTAGAAGGTGATATAAGTGGTTCGATTGTTGCTGCCGCCATCGCACAGTGCAACCAAAGTGGGAAAACAACAAATGAAATTATTAGAATCAAATGAAATTATTATTATTTTTTTTAATACTTAAATTCAAATAAAATAAATTAATTATTATAAATTATTTACTTAAATTTAAATGGAATAAAATAATTTAATAATAAATAATTAATTCATTATTTTTAATATATTAATTTATTTATTTATTGTGAATTAGAAACTGAACTTAATTTATGAAATGTTAAAATTAAAATTCAAGAAAATTATTAAATATCATAATTATTTTTTTTTTATATGTATTATTATATATAGTTTATTTCTTAATGCTCAAATTAAATTTATTATTATTTATTGTGCATTGGAAACTGAATTTAATTTAATTTTAGCAATAAGAAATTAAATAAATTTAAAAAATTAAATAAATTTTATTTTATTTATATATAATTATTTTATTAAATTTAAATTTAAGTACTTCACAAATTTCTTTCCTTGCATATTGCGTTTTGCACCACTGTGTAGCTTGCAGCGGTTTTGCAGTCGGAACTGAAGTCAGCGGCGCGTTAGCGCTAATAAGCAATTGCCAAATTACATTCGCGTGAGTAATCTCGCGCCCCGATGCAGGTCTCCCCCTTCACCTTTCCACTCTGTCCCTCTCTCTGTCTCTCTCTCTCTCCCTCTCTCGCTCTACCTTTTTCTACTTCTTCTGCAGCTGAGGCAGTGGGCGTCGCTTTTGAGCGCACCGCAAGCGCAGATACTTAAGTTGGCCATTGCCCATGCCACTCAGTCAGTCAGTCAGTCGCTCACTCACTCACTCACTCACTCATTCATGCCATCATTTATATCAGGGGCAGCGGCAATTCCCCTTCCCTCGCCCTCCCACCAATGCAATGTGCGCGCCTTGAAGCCTGTAATTTAGTTTTTTTTTCTCGCTCTTTTGCGTCTTCTCTTTAGCTGCTGCTTCTTCGCTTAGCTTTGGTGTTGTTGTTGCTGCTGCAGTTAGTTAGCGCTGCGCCGATCGTCATAGCTGCTGCTGCTGTCCCTTTCCTTCCCATGGGCAGCGAGCTCAACTTTTATGCTGGTCTCTCTTCGGTTTTTGGGCTCGGGAATGTCTTCCCTTTAACACATTTTGGCATGCAATTTGCTGAAATTAACTTCAATTGCAATTTGCGCTGTTGTTGTTGTTGCTGTTGCTGTTGCTGTTGCTGTTGTTGCTGGTGTGTTCTCATTGGCATTGTTTCATTGGGTTATCATTGCCCCATCTTTAATAGTATTATTTTTGTTGCACTTTTCGCAGCAACTGACATGTGCATGTGGGGGTACATGGATTAGAGTGCCAACTCGTGGTTCGAGGCTGTTTATAATTTGATTGGTGGGTTCGCTCTGAAACGATGCCCGCCGGTCTACGGTAACTGTAAATGACAACTGCAACTGTAAAGCCTGCCCAATAGCCAACGACGGCTGCAACTGCGACTGCACTCAATAAGCACATTATGAGTGCGAGCGAAACACTAATTGGAGTAAATTTTGCATAATAATTAGGCTTTCCATTAGAAGTGGCACTCATACGACATTTACACAGAATCGATCCCAGAATAAACAATTTAAATTCTGTGTAAAATTCGAATTATTAGAATATATTTAGAATTTTAAATATGAATATTTTATGGTTGATGACAATTTTTTAATATTTAATTTTTAAATATTTAAAAATCTCAGATTTGAAATGAATATTTATATTTATTGTAAATATTTGATTTATAAATTTATAAAAATTTATTTTATATAAAATTATTGAATATTTTAAAATGGTAAAATCTCAGATTTTAAATTTAAATATTTTAAATATTATTTATTAATTATATATATAATATTATTTTATTTCATATATTTTACTTATAAATTTATAAAAGTCATTATTTTTTTATTTTTTATTTCTTTTTTTTTTATTTCTTATTTCTTATTTCTTATTTCTTATTTCTTTTTTTTTATTTCTTATTTCTTATTTCTTATTTCTTATTTCTTATTTCTTATTTCTTATTTCTTATTTCTTATTTCTTATTTCTTATTTCTTATTTCTTATTTCTTATTTCTTATTTCTTATTTCTTATTTCTTATTTCTTATTTCTTATTTCTTATTTCTTATTTCTTATTTCTTATTTCTTATTTCTTATTTCTTATTTCTTATTTCTTATTTCTTATTTCTTATTTCTTATTTCTTATTTCTTATTTCTTATTTCTTATTTCTTATTTCTTATTTCTTATTTCTTATTTCTTATTTCTTATTTCTTATTTCTTATTTCTTATTTCTTATTTCTTATTTCTTATTTCTTATTTCTTATTTCTTATTTCTTATTTCTTATTTCTTATTTCTTATTTCTTATTTCTTATTTCTTATTTCTTATTTCTTATTTCTTATTTCTTATTTCTTATTTCTTATTTCTTATTTCTTATTTCTTATTTCTTATTTCTTATTTCTTATTTCTTATTTCTTATTTCTTATTTCTTATTTCTTATTTCTTATTTCTTATTTCTTATTTCTTATTTCTTATTTCTTATTTCTTATTTCTTATTTCTTATTTCTTATTTCTTATTTCTTATTTCTTATTTCTTATTTCTTATTTCTTATTTCTTATTTCTTATTTCTTATTTCTTATTTCTTATTTCTTATTTCTTATTTCTTATTTCTATTATGACCTCTCATGGAAGTTCTGGATCCGATCAAAGCTTTCAGTTCTGGTGCAGTACATAAATTGCACTCGATGACATTTGAGTGGATATATTTCTAGCACTCAGTCATTGTGGCTGTGGCCCATCATTAACTCGAGCAGTCAGTCAGCCAGTTAGTCGGTCTGTCATACTCGTGCACTGGCCCCGGTCCAGTCCGTTGCCGTCTTGACTGACATGGCCATGGCCAGCGCCAACTCCAACTCCAACTGCATGGGGGCCGCAGCCGTCGCGCATGCGCGTCAAGAGCAGCCACCATTCAACGCGCTGAGCAGACACCGCTGAGAAGCAGACATACGGCCAGGGCCAAAGCCAGAGCCAAGCCAGAGTCAGAGTCAGAGACGGAGTTGTAGTCGAAGCTCCTTGAAATGCATTGGTAGACGTCAGCGGCGTCGTTTTGGTGCAAAATGTTTGCGGCAAAACCTGCAATTACCATCGCCAGCTTTGATAGCCGCCTAGTGCTGGGGCTGTCTGTCTGCCCGACTCTCTGACTCTGTGTCTCTCTGTCCGTTTGGCTGGCTGCCTGGCTGCCTGCATGAGCCCTGTTTAGGTTTTTAGGCATTTAGTCTTTGTTTCGACAGCGATCCCTGGCAGTCTGGTAGCGCAGCAGTTGATATGTTGTTGAGTACTTTTAATTTGCATGCTGTTAATGGTGTTGCTTCATATTAGGCAAGAGCCGAGTCGAGCCGAGCCGAGCCAGCGTCGAGGCCAGAAGCCAGCCACAGAAGGCAATCAATGCAGTTGCTGTTGCTGTTGCTGTTGCTGTTGTCCTCAGGATGTTAAAGCCATTGAACTGCAGCAAGTCTTGGAGTTGGTCTTGACTTGGTCTTGGGCTCCATCCAGCTTGGTGTTGCCTCTGGGGGGCAGAGCTGGCATATTAATGGCAGGATTGAAATCAAACGTTGCCTGGAATGCTGCACAGACTCCAAAATAGACGTAATGGAGCGAAATTGTTTTGCGATTGGCCTTTTCGTAATAAGTATAAATGCTGATCGTTTATGACGTAAATGGCATAAATATTAGCTGCGAACTAGAGAACATGCATATTGAGTCTTTTTCTGGGCCGTTTATAAATGATGTGCGCAAATTTGCATGCGGAAAGGAAATTATGAAGCAGTGGCATATAGCAAATAGGAAAGGGTAGATGAGAAACAAGCATAGAGAGCGACAGCTCACAGTGCGACAAATTGGAGATAAAATCTAGGAGGTGATCAAAAAATATGTGGACAGATGATGTTGGCAAGTAGGTACAACAGATCATATCTCTGCTAGGCTGCGTACCTGGGCTAGGAGAGAATACTTAGATGACTCCAGACCTACTGTACAGGCCTATGCTCTATATATATATATATATATATATATATATCTATATATATATATACTAAATATAATATATAAATACTACAAAAATATAGTATATATAATATAAAAATAAATATTTATAAAAAAAACAAAACATTTTAATATTTCTGTTCTGTTCTGTTCTGTTCTGTTTATAATTTTTAATTTTGTAATTTTATAATTTGACTCACGAATGTAGTCAATTTTCTTTATATAAAATAAATAAATAAAATTATTAAATAAAAATATATAAAATCAATATTATTATATATATGTTACGAACACTTTAAATATTAATTTAATCTTTTATTTAAAGTGTTCGTAACACATATATAAATATCAAATAATTTATATAAAATAAATGTTTTTATTATATATATTTAATATTATATATAATTAAATTATTCAAAAAATAATTTGAATATAATATGGAATATTAAAAAATATTAAATAAAAATATATAAAATCAATTTTATATATGTTACGAGCATTTTAAATATAAGATTTAATTAAATATATAATATATATACAATTTCAAATATATTGTTTTTGCTTTTATTATTATCAATTTATTTTGTAATGTAAATGCATGTTATTATATAAATAATATTAAATAATTGTATAAATATTATTAATTATATATAAACCAATACATTTGTTTATGGTAACTTAAATTATTTTATACAATAATAATGCAAAAAATGTAATGAATGATATTTTTAAATTGATAATATTATATATGTAATATATTATTATATTAATATATATTCATAATATAATATATATTAATATTATATATGATCTACACCGAAATGATTTTGCCTAGAAAATACAGGTGCATACCTATTTGATATTGCTTAATTGCATGATGTGTGTAAATGACATAACTAGACAATTTAGCATTCCAGTAATTGCTTAAGACACACACATAGAGAGAGAGAGAGAGAGGGAGAGAGAGGGGGGAGACAGTCTAGCAGGCAAATGTGAATCATGTAGAGGTCCAAACATGACTCGCCTAGACTTGTGTGTGTGCATTGTAAGTAAATGTGGAAAAGTAACTCAAATAGACCAGAGAGACTAGAGAGACTAGAGAGACAGAGAGACAGACGGAAGAACTGTTGTTGTGGCTGGCTTTACCTGCCGCCTGTTTGTCTTTTAGCTGTAACAGCTACCGCACAATTTCCCAAATGACAAACATGCCAAAATGGTTAGGGCCCATAGACACAGACAATGGCAACAATAGCTGGCTGCAGAAGGCGCAGGACAAGCTGAGAAACAGGAGCTGGCTGAGGAACCAGCCAACAGCCAACAGCCAACAGCCAGCAGCCAGCAGAGCAGGAGCAGCACATTAATCACAATGCTCCAAAAGAGCTTGACAGCTAGCTACATGGAAACCTCTCCCTGGGTGTCTCAAGACAGTCTCTTTCTCTGTCTGTGTGTGTGTGTGTGTGTGTGTGTGTGTGTGTGGCATCCTTTGGCATAATTCTTATTCAATCGCTAAGGACAATGCCATGTTGTAGTTTCAATTTGCGGTGGGCATGAGATTTGTGCCAAGACAATTGCCAAACAGGAAGCCAACGACTCTCGACTCTGGACGCCCGACTCCGAATCCGGCGGCCATCAATTTAAAAAATGAAAAATTTCCCTTTTTGCTTTTGCCGGCGTCCGGAAAATGGAAAATTAAATTAACCTTTGGGAGCTGTTGCTGCTGCTGCTGCTGCTGTTGCCGTTGTTGCTGCCAAACAATGTTGCTGTCTGCGCTGCTCCCGATAGCATCTACTGCCGAAATATGTTAATTTTCAATTTAGTAGTTTGGCCTCCGCCTCCAATACACACACACACACACATTCTATATATCCATCTCTGTTTATATATATTTGGCTGGGTTTTTAATTCGCTTTTCTTTTGAGAGTTTTCGGGCTGGTTTTATTAAGCGCAGCAGAGCGCAACGGTAATGGGTACCAGAGAAAACCTATTATCACATATAGCTAATCTGCTGCATATCATTTCGTATTTGCCCATGCCAGTGCCACACCCCCCTCCTGAGAGGAAGTGTTTGCTTGTTAGTTGTCGAGTTCATAAACAATTTGTTGACCACATTTCGTTTGTTGAGGAAATAATTAAGACATTATAAATTATTTGAGGCCTCTCGAGTGTTGATTGTTAACTTGCGGTCTTTGCGTTTTTACTTATCTATCTTACGTCTCTCTCTCTCTCTCTTTGAATCTTCCTCCCTCTCTCCCTCTCTTGCTCATCCATGCAGTGTTGCCCCCTAATGAGCATAACAAAATATTTTAGTTTATTTTGTTGATAGGTATCTCTGGGCCAGTTTTCAACAAATACGTATTTAATTTGATTTATGCTTTAGCCCTGCCCAGCGCTACATATATTTAGCATATTAAAAGAACTGTAATGAAATATATATATTTTCAAAATGTAGTTGCCCCTTGAACAATGTCGTACAAATGAGAAAAAATGCGATGCAAACTTTAGATAAGTGTGGAGAGGAAGGCCGTGGAGAAGGTCGTGGAGAAGATCTTTAACAAAATACTAAAAAACAATATTTAATCTGAAATGCATATTTAGTAAACAAATCTGTGAATTCTTATAGAAAATTCAAATATATTTTGAGATGCTTACATATTATATATGTATAATAATATAATAATAATAATAATATAATTATATAATATATATCATAATATATTTTATTATTATTATTTTTTTAAGTTTAGTAAGTTTTAACCCATGACATAGTTTTTGTTTAATTTTATTTATTAGTACTAACTTATAATGAAAAAAAAAAAAATAAATAAAATAAATAAATAGAGTTTGGCAAAAAATAGTACAATAGCAGACAAACTAACTATATATATGTATACCATTACATATATGTATACCATATCTCTAGTCCTTAAGCGTAGGCCCAATTGATTGTCTTCTCATGCTATATTCCCCAATCAATAAGCAATTAACCTAATTCTCTAGCCAATGTTCGCCCGTGACCTTCAAGCACTTCGCCGTTCAAGCCATTCATTCGAACATTTATAGTTCTCGAACCATTAGCTTATTACCCGAATCATTCTAACTGCCAGAGACAGCAATTTACAAATTGTTGCATTACTTTTTCAGCATTCACTTAACGCAATTGGGACAACAACGAAAAAGTTACGCCCTGTGCCGGAACGAAGGTCAAGCGAGGCTTGAAGAGAACGCTTTACCTCAAAAGTTGGCAGCTGTTATGGGCCCACTAGAGCTCTTCTGCCTGCTCTGCTGTCATTAGCAGTCATGTGCAACAATATTTGCCACAGACTAACTTTCCAACAACAACAACAACAACAATTGTTGTGCAAAAGTTGATAAAATTTTATAAATTACATTTTCCATTAGATTGGACATGCAGAGCGCCGCAGAGCTGCATGAGATGTGCATACGATTTGAATTGATGCAGTTGCGAGTCAGTTGAGAGCGCGCCAAATGCCCAAAAATGCGAATTTGCATTTGCAGCAATTAAATCAAAAAGTTTTTAAATCAAAACTGTTCAGCATGTGGTCTGATTAGGGCAGGGATCGAAGGCAGGGAGCAGGGAAGGGCAACCAAGGGCTGTGGAGTGGAGCTTAACTGACAGACAGTTGCGCGCTTTAGCCGATTGAAATCAGCGAGAACGCTGCTTAAATCAATTTCTCAATCAATGTCAGACAGCGAGCAGCGTGAGGGGGAGTCGCGACTGAGGCCGGCTACTCTCGCGAGTTCCTGGAAATGCGCTTAAGCTGGAAATCGTGGCTTACACTCTGGCCCCAAAAACCAGAAGAGGAAGAAACCACAACAAAAACCAAAAGTAAAAGGTTCAAATTGTGTCCAAAATGTCAAAAGCAGACGCTCAATATGATCGCCCTATACACAGCGATCCATGCACTGAGCGAAAAGAGGCGAATGTCAGAGAGCCAAGGTCGAAGTTGAGCCAGAATATTATCAAATGATATGACGATAAGATGACAAAATGTGAATGTGAAAATAAAATATATAAAATACTTGTAAAATCAACTCAAACTTACAAATATTTTTAATACATTTTAATTTAATTTAATTTAAATTTATTTAATTAATAATCCCAAAAAGGTTTTTTCATTTAAATTTCATTTAACTTTATTATTTGTTATTTTAGTTAATTTAATTTTAATTTAATTTTTTGCACTAAATATTTAAATAAATTAATTAAATTAATTTTATTTAAAATTTATTTTTTGTATATTTTTTTAGTTTATTATTAATTATATTTATTATTTTTTATTTTAATATCTTATATATATATTTAACTTAACATTTGTGTTATTATTTATTTTAAATTTAATTTCTTTTCTAATTTAAATATTTTTATTTATTTTTTTAAATATTTTATTTTTATGCCTTTTCGTTTTCAACAAATTAAATTTATGTTTATTTATTATTATTTTTATATATCATTTTTGTATTATTTTACTCTCGTTTATTCTTTATTTTTTGTAAGGAATTTTTGAGCTTTCAATTTTTTCAACTTATAATTAGATTTTTTTCCCAAAATTAATTTTAAGCTTTCCCATAAATTATTTCCTTGAAGTTTTTGAAATATCTTGACACTCATCAGTAAGGCGTATAGCTTGTAGGTTTTTCTCTCAGTGTAGCTGCTCACAACAGAAGCCCTGGAAATTTGATCGCATGCAGATAGCGCTGCCTGCCCTGACTAAGGCCTGCCAACCTGTCTGTCTGTCTGCGTGTCGCTCCGGCTGCCTGCCTGTTTGTCGGTTCTGTCTGAGCGCTGGGCATGCAACTGTTTTGTCTTTTTGGCGTGCGATAACTGAAGTCAATGACTGGAGCTCGAGCGCAGCTTCCAGCGCAGTGCATGAAAAGTGAACTTGAGCTGCAGTTGCATTGTTTTGGCCGCTTACGGGAGCCATCGACATCGACATGGCCATGGCCGTGGCCAATGCCAATGTAGTCGCTAACGCTGCCGCTGCCGCTGCTGCTGTTGTTGCTTTAAGTCGCATCCTGATCCTCATCAGCATCATCATCGCTGCATACAATCGTCGATAATCTCACGCTTGGCATCGCCAATATCACAGACAGCAACAGCAACAGCAGCAGCAGCAGCAGCAGCCTCTAGAGCCTCCACAGCAGCTTCTTCTTCAGAGTTCGTTTTAGTTTAGTTTAGTTAGCCGGGCAGTTCGTTAAATTACATGAATGTATAACCATTTTAATTTTGCCTCGGCTTTTGTCTGTCTTTCGGTCTGTCGCACACTCGATGCCTTTTGAATGATGACCTTACAAATCACGTTCCGCAATGTGTTTGCGGCCAGATCATCAAGATGCTTGAGTGTTGATAGCACTGCCCATGCCTGGAGCCTGTGAGAAACAACTCGATCAGTTGCTGGAATTTCGGAATAGTTGGCTCTTCACACAGACGGGCCTTTGAAAACGTTGCTTTGATACAATTTCCTTCCTGGATGGATATACTGGATTTCTAATATCTTGTACATTGTATGCTTTGCCCAAATTTTAATGCCAATAAAATTTTTAAGGCGAGTCTAGATAGTCCTCTTAGTCAAGAATCAGAGTAAAGTTCAAGCTTTGATTTTTCCTCTAAGTATTATATTAAACTATATATATTCTTTGATTAATATTTTTATTAAAGAAAATCAATTATGTGTTCTCTGCAACATATATGTTAATTAAGGATATTTTGGAATGTCGGGTTTACAGAGGATTTAGTAGATATCGTCTAGCCTCGACTAGAGCTTTCTTATTTATTATTAAGTAATATTTGTCTTAAATAAAATCAATTTTGTGGACTACACAAAAAATTGTGTAACTGTGCAGATTAACTAATTAATTTGGGTGTGCGTTTTTCGAAATTTTGTATTGTCTTTATTTAAAAAAATTAAAAAAATAATTTCTTAAATGAGACAAAACCTAATTTTTTTTAAGAAGAATAGAACTGAGTTTCATAGAACATTAATTTTAGGCATTAAGCTTGAAAGATATTAGAAATGGGAAACGTACGCAGTGCAGCTAGATAAATTATAAATTTTTAATTAATTAATTAATTTAAAAATATTTCTTTTTAACTGGGCAATTGATAAGATTCATTTCTCTATGAATCTATCTTCCTCCAATTACTATCCATAAAACATTGACAAAGTCAAATATTTATTTGGTTATTGCTGCCCTTGGCTGATAACCTTTTCTGGCCATTAACACCCAATGGGCAATTGCAGAAGCATTTCACACGCCTCGCTGGCAGCAAATCATGTTGATTACACAGCCAAAATACAGGGAATGACACATTTGGCTTATGGATGCGAGGGGGCGGGCGGCAGTTTAGTTAATTTCAATTTTGAACACGATACGCCCCAGAGGAGAAGGATAACTCGTGTGACAAAAAACAATTAAATGGGAAACGCGACACGAAACGCGGGCAACTGTGAATCGAAAGCGCGATGTTCAGGAGACCAAAGAGCAGACCCAAATGAAATTCACACATATTCCTAAGCGCTCCGAATGGAAAAGTGACACAGAGAGATAGGGAGAGAGAAGGAGAGGTGAGTGGAGACAATGAGAGAGAAAGCGTGAAATGGAAATGAAAAATCACGGTCCAAAATGTGCTACACACACACACACACACACACACTGACACTCTCTCTCTCTCTCCAGCGTTAGGCAGAGGGAGGTGCATGCGCCGAGGCATGCACAATTGGGCGTTGTAATTGAATTAGTCACACCCACAGATTGCACACATGAATGACTTGCCGAAGACAAAAGCGCCAGATAGAGAGGGAAATATTATGAAAGAGACGGCTAAAGCAAAAAATAGCGAATTATTTATTAAACTAGGTTACCAGGCAACGGGACTTGCTGAAACAAGGTAACCGCTATGCAGAGCGAGAGGGGAGAGCAGGAGGAAGCAGAGAGTTGTGCATATGAAAGTCGAGGGTGAGCTCTCTAGCTGGGATTATGTGTGAAGCTACCTGAGTATGAGTGCATTGCCCAACCAGCCAGTCGAGCTGCTTGATTGCTTCATTAATAAAGAAAAACGGTCTAAAAAGTGAATATCTATAAATCAGAACTGAACTACATGGGCTATATATATATATGTATATATGTAATATATGTTATATATTTATTTACAAAATTATCTATAAATCAGAGATGAGCTTCATGTATTACATATATAGTTATATACATACATATATGCAAATAATATGTTTATATAATTATATTTATTTAAGCAATTATATATAAATTAAAAATAAAATTAATCTATTACTTATGTAATTATACATATGAATATAATATATTTATATTTATTTAAAAAATGATATGATTCAGAATTTAACTAATTTAATTTTATACACATGAATAAAAATTATTTGTATTATTAAATTTATTTAAAAAATTGTATGCAAATTAGAATTAAACTTCATGCATTACATATGTAATTCTAGGTAGGAAAATGATAAATATTACATTTTAATATATTAAAATATATATTAAGTTTTTTATTTTTGCTGTTGTACTAAAAAATATCTGATATGAATTCTGTTTAATTTCCTCTTACAAAAATAAAATAATAATAAATTATCTAAGAAAACTTATATTCAAAACTATTTCGAGAGCGAAATTCTTTCTATTCAACTCCCATGGCTCAATAAGTTTTTTAGTTTTTTGCATATTTAAAATCTCTCATATATGTACTTAGTTAGTTGAGGTCATAAACGAGAGTTTACATTGGTTTAATTTAGGAAACAGAAATTACCACAAGTTCTACAAAGAAAAACCTTGCATATCCGAAAGGTACATTTGGATTGTAATTTGTTGAAATTACTACGTAAGCATAGCTATGCTATGCTATGACCTATGATAGGTGTGCAGAAGGTCAAGAGAAATTCAGTGAAACAAACCATTGCATACCCCTCGAGGAAATTCTGGTTGGGAGTCGAGTTTTCAATTGGAATTGGGCTGCAGGTAGCTAAAAAATTAGATTTTTAACAGCTGTTAACTAACATATTTCTGTTAACATAATATTTAAATGTTCAGACACTTTACATCTGATAAACTATAAATGTATCTGTTCTAAACTGTTAACTTAAAGATTTCGTAACTGTTAACTTACAGATTCTTTAAATGTTAACTTAGAGATTATTTTAATTATGGAATGTTGATACGCTCATCTTAAAACAATTGATGAAATACAAATATATTTTATATATTTTATTCTACACATCGATATACTCTATATGACATTTCTATAAACTGTAATTGTTTGTTCAATGTATTAAAAATAATTAATATTTTAATAGCTGAACTTAAGCAGAGAAGTTAATATTTTAGCAGAAGATAAATTTATGACCGAAACTATATATACCCTATAATATATATATAGGAATTTCACCTTGAAACCTCTGGCTTATAATTTGTCCGATTTGCCTTGGCCTCATTTCCTGCATCCAGCAGAAGTGTAAAATCAAGGAAGACTCAAACACACTCCAGTGAGCAGTATGAAAGGTGCAGGGACTAGGTATAGGTAATAGTGATCGTAGAGCAGTCGACTTTGCGCTGACAGGGTATGCTGAGTTCACTCTTACTTTTGTGTCTCGAGTGGCTGCAGCTCGCCACTGAGCCGCCGCTCAAGTATTTGCCCACGTGTGCAAACACTGCGAGGCCAATTTGCATAATAATCGTGCCGTCGAGCGTCGAGTGCAGCGGCAAGAGTTTCGAGTCACTTGACCTTGTCCCAGCCAAAGAGAATGTAATCTGTTTGTGAGTGTGTGTGTGTGTGTGTGTGAGAGAGAGAGTAGTGTCAACTTGTGGCCCGTTTGCTTCGGCAACACTTTCTCGAGCACTTTTTTCCGCGCCGCCTAAAAGTATGCTTTGAAATGTGAAATGCGAGCCGAGAGTCGCTCGTAATTAAACATGTTAACGCAGCTACAGCAGCGGCCACTACATTAAGGTTATTTATCGTCGAGTCGGGCTGCCTTTGCTTCTAATGATAAAATGCAAGCTGACCTCAGGCGAGCGGGAGGGGGCGAACGCCACGCACTCAACTCTGTAATAAAATCCAAAAATGTGTTGCCACAAAAATGTTATTTCCTAAATAAACACAGAGCAACAGACATACACAGGTATACACTTAAGCCAGGTAAGACTCTTCAGTGTTTGTGAAAATTGCGACTGTGTGCTAGATAGCTGGCACGTCCTTGCACACGGCTCACTCATCTAGCTGGGAGTCACTCATGCGGTTTTTACTGGTAATTAAATTAAATTTATTTAAGCTGAGTTACGCTTGCCCAGCAAGTAGTAGTAGCAGCAGCACTTGACGAAAGAGAGAGAGAGAGATGGTGAGAGGGGGGAAGGGGAGCGGGAGAGGCGTTATGTTGCCAGCTGTGCGGCTGTCTTGGCTTGGGTTACGTTGGTTTTCGGCAACAATGTTGCGGCGGGGCAACCACAGGACTTTTCAATGAGGCAACAAGGCTTCAGGTGCGCCACGCCAGAAATCTAGTAAAAAAGGATAGGGCTCTCCATGGGTGGGGCGGGGCGCACTTTGTATTGCATTTAAAGTGACAGTTTTGTTGCTTTAAATTGTGTAATCGGAGCTGATAAAAGCTTTTGCCATTAAGTGCGCCACTACAACCAAATGCCAGCCCTGCGGCCATAGAGACAGAGCCTGAGAGCCAGAGAGCCAGTGAGCCAGTGAGCCAGCCAGACCGAAGCTTTGCTAAAAATAACCAAAATTCTTTGTTTTATGATATAAGTATAATGCGCTCGCACACACTCTCTCCCTCGCCCACTCACTGTGAAGCATGCTTCAGGGCAAACACATCCTCAGCACCAACTGCGTGCGTGTGTTAGCTTGTTGAGCTGTGGGTTACTCTGCTCTTGCTGGCTTTAGCTTACGAGCAGCGCCTGGCACTTGTTGGACAGACAGTAGCTGCAAGCGAGGCATAAACTAAGAGGCCATCATCAATTGCTCTGCTGCAGAACTATAACCCAAGCCAGCCAGCCAGCCAGCCAGCCAGCCAGCTAAACGTAAAAGTCTGCAAATACATCACGGCAAATAGTTGGAAGAGCTTTCGGGTTGTCGGTTAAACACCGAACATACTTCAGTTCCAGCTGTAATTAATTGGCTAAAAATTTAGCTATTTCCCAGAGTAAGCTGATTAGGCCAATTTTTAATCGGGATTGCAATTTTTGGTAAAAATGATGCGAGGAAACCTCTCTGGAAATAACAATATGATTGGACTAATAAAAATCATTATCTTTGCCTATAATTCACATCTATATTTCAAGCCTGGCGTTTAGAAGCATTCCCAATGCCAAAATGATGTAGTAAGAGAATAAAAGAAAAATAATGATGGCCAAGGCTCTAAGGCTCGTCTAATGAGCAAAAAATTATAATAATGAGAAAAAATTAATCTGCCAATGTTTTTTTTTTTATAATAATTATAAAAAAAATGTATTTTGTATGTGAAATTTGTTTATTTAATGAATTAGCATTAATTAATTTAAGTCTTGAAAATGATATCGGAGAAGTCACCGCCGCCAGAGCAGATGGCCAATTGAGGCCATCACTTTTGCCAGAGCTTCGGGCCAGAGGTGTGAGAATAGAATATTATTATTCTCCACAAATATTAATGGACGAGAGTCCACGTCTTCCTCAACCCGCGACCATAAAAAGAAAACAGCAATGTTTAAATCTTCTGATCTCGCCAGCTGGTGCAACTCATCAAAGTAGTGCTCTCTGAATTTATTATTTGATGTTCTAGCTTAGTAAATCGATTCGAATCATGGCTTATTAATTTGTATACTGATTTTATTTAATTTAAAAATTAAGAAACCGAATGTACAATTGAATTCACTTGAAATAGTTTTTAGCGTTTTCTAATTGGTTATTTATATTCTAGAACTATTATTTAATTATTTTTGTATTATTTTAGAAATATTTTAAACTATTTTTGCTTTTGAAATAAAAGAAGCAATTCAGCTGCAAACAAAAATTTTTAAGTCAAAAATCTAGGTTCATTTTGGATCACTATAGCTTAATCAATAAAATAATTAGTACTGCACTCATAGCTCATTTAAATATTAATAATAAAAAAAAAAAATAAATTATTAAAATATTATTAAGTATAATAAAAATTTTAAATTAAAATAATAAAATGATTTATGTGCCTAAAAAACCTATTTTATTTTCTTAAAAATATAAATAACAAAATGGAATTTTTGGCGAAAATAACATATTTCATTTTATTAATTCGCTTTCCGTCAGTTCGCAATTATTTTCTTCTTTTATTTAACATCTATTAACCAGAATTTATTTTAAAATAATTTTAAACTGATTTCAAATGGCATATTCTTACTCTATCTTTATTTAAATATTAAAGAGTCTTAACAATATATATCACCATTCTAGCTCTATCACAGGACTTCAATTTGCCATTTGCTCTGGGAGTAATGAGCCTTTAAATGGAGCAATAAAGCGATATGACGATAAAATGATTTGTCGCATGATTTGTAATTTGATTTAGAGACCAATAAGCTAGCCATTAAATGTAGCCTTAAAGAGTCTTTTGCTGAAGTCTTAATGCTATCTTATTTAATATTTGTTTTTATTGCTATATTAGCTTTAATAATAATTATATATTATATATATTATTGTATATAGTTAATAATTTTTTTTCATTATGAGTTTTCATTGTAAGTATATACATACTTAAATCCAGCCTTAGTTAGCTGAAAGAAAAGCCTTCATAATTTTATTTATACTTATATAAGCATTTTATTTTCCCAAGATTTTTTTAGTCAGCTCAGGCTTGTCTGAGGTGCCAAGCTAAAATACTGCATAATATAATATAGCTTAATATACACATATATATAGTTAGATATAAAAATATTTACTTTCCTCCACTTTTACGTAATCACAAGCTCTGCCAATAAAAAATTTCCTATTTAGCCAATTTTTGTTGGTGGCCGCCTCGAAAATTGTCTAAGTTCAAAAGTCAATCAGTTGCGCTTGGCCAGTTAAAAAAATGTCCAATTGCCTAGGAAATTGAGAGCGTGGTTTCTTTGGCTACTTTTATATAAATATTGCTGCAGTTGTTCCCATTATTGTTGCTGTTGCTGTTGCTGTCGTTGTAGTTATGTAGTTATTATTTGCAGTTTATGCGCATTTATTGCACAATTTTCGGTGTGCCATATTCGGCCGATGTTGTGTTGGCTGCCAACTTTATTTATAGGTCAATTGCTGTGGCTGAAGGAAAGGCCGAAAGGAAAAGCTGGCAAATAATACAAATAAATGGAAGCAGCAAACGGCAGACGGAAACAACAACTGACGCGCCAAGTATGCAGCTCTGCATGTGCATGGACTACATATATAAATATATATTTTGTATATGTATATATATATATATGTTTTTTATATATATATTTTTTTTTCGATTCCCCATAGAGCGATGGCTAAAAACTATTTTGTATTTGTTCAATTGCTGCAAATGCTTTCAAAGTATTTACAAACGTTTTCAATTTTGTCTGCGCTGCCAGAGACACGAATTGCAATAAAAACAGCAACAAGAGAAAACTACAAACAAGCCAAGAAATAAACAGAAGCTTGTCTACAACGAATATTAAATGCACTTATTGATGCATTATATTAAAAAAAAATAATTAATATTAATTTTTACAGAATTTACAATTTATTTTTGGATTTCTCAAATGGAAAAATCTTTTATATTTTTAGTTGTCAATCAGACTGGAATAAATAAATATTTTTTTATATTATAATAAGAATTATAATAATAATGAATTTTTAAAATAATTATTAGTATGACAGGCAATACTCAAGAAAAATGATTATAAAATTATTTTTAATTATAATTCTAATTATAATATAAAAAACTATTTATTTTATGTAAAATTAGGAAAAATGTTATATATATTTATATTTTTAAAAATATTTTTCTTGTAGAAAAATATATTATTAAAAAGTTCTCTTAATTAAAAATATATAAAAAAAATATATATGTATTATAAGTATAACTCAAAACTATTTCAGATAAACTTCACGCGCTGGCCCTCCCCTTCGGCTTACTCCCATAGTCGACCAACTGGTAGCCTTAGCTAATCTACCCATTTGGGCCCTATATGAGCAGCAAAAGTGTTGGCGCTGCCAAGACCATTTCAATTTCAATTTCTGGCGCTGAGGCTGGAATCGTGCCGTTAATCGCTTTAAATATGCGACAGGTTGCTGCCAGTTTTCCCCCAAGCCCAGAGCTGGGCTGCATTGTTGTTGGCGTTTGCTTGGCAGGCTTCCGTCTGGACCGTCTGCGGCTTCCAGCCGCGCCAAGCCGCGCCGCACCGTGCCGTGCCATGCCGGGTAGCCTTTGAGCGAAGGATTTCATAATCCGCTGCATTTGTCTCACTGATTATGCAATTTGGCTCTGCTTGTGTTTTCTATGTTGCTTTTCTCCTCTTTTTTTTCGGCTTTGTGTTTGTTTGCTGGCTGTTTGTTCGGGCTGTAATTCAGGAAGTCATTTGCTCAACCTATTTGTGCCTTTGTGCAAATAAATGTTTATTTAAATTAGGCGTCCAAAATAAATAATAAATAAATGCAGCAACAAATTCAATGGCCGAGCGGACAAAGCGCGCTGCCAAAAATATAAACGGTAGCATTTTCGATTCGATTTTCACTTTCAGCTCGCAACTGTCGCTGTTTACTTTGGGGCGTATTCACATTTTGTTCGTTGTAGTTTTGTTGTTTTGTTGTCGCTGTTGCTGTTGATGTTTTATGCAAATTTCTGCATGTCAGCCTTTGACAGAGATATTATTTGTTGATCTCTTACATTAAGAGCGCAAACATAGGTCGAATACAAAAGAAATGTGATTTGAATTAAAAAGAAATAAATACAATGCAAATTATAAACTAACTTAATTGGAGATGACTTTTGATGGTAGTAAATAGATAAAGAAATTTTTTAATATTCAATTTCTGGATTGGGCGTATGTCAGAATATTTATAAATTAATGATTTAATTTATATTTATCTATGTTGGGCACAGCAACGCCTTACTTCAATAGCATTAAGAGTGCAACTCGCCAACTTATTATAATTAAGAGATTTTGGCAACTTGTGCCGCTTTTTTTGCTCTCCGTCTTCGCTCTCACGCAGCGGCTCGTAGATCGATCGGACAGTGTCAGTAGGTTCCTCGCTGTCGTTTGAGGCGGATGCTCGTGCGCTGCAGCTCTGCACTTTGCACACATTTACATACACGCATATGAAAAGTGCAATAAAATGAATTTGTGAATGCCAAAAAATATTCTTTTACTTTATTAATGATTATGAATCTAAGAGTCTAAGCCAACAAACTGCAAAAATTGATCTTGAAGTGGCAAACGTGCGACAATTGTTCCAGTTTCTTGTTATATCTATTTTAAATACAATTTTTAATTTTCTTTAAATATACAATATATATTGTATATTTAAAGAAAATTAAAAATTAAATATATATATATATATATATATACGTTTAATTATAATTATATAATACTCAATTATTTAATTTTATATTATTAATCACACAATATAATGTTATTATATTAATTAAGTTTTTTTATTTATTTAATTATTACAGAGAATTAATTCCAAATAACAATATTTGTTAAAGCCAGAGCAACTAAGGCCTTCAGGCAGATATTATATTAATTATTTAATAATATATATTAAAAGTAAAATATTATTTATGTAATTAAATTTTAATTTATTAATTATGTAATAATGTATATAATTATGTTATACTTAACTCTTTAATATTATAATATTATCTAAATAATATTAATTTATTATATTAATTATTAAATAATATTTACCAAAAATACAACATAATTATATAATGCCCAATTTCTGATTAACACTATATCTATCATATAACTTGCCTTTCTCCCAATCACATTCAGTTTGAAGACGCGTCAATTGCCACAATTAAATTCGTACACAAAAGGCAGCCAAAAGATACAAAAAAAAAATACGCAGCAAAAGCAAGCAAACAAAAAAAAAATAAATAAAATAACAGTTAACAGAAAATTAAATTTTAATCAAACATATTCGTAATTGAATCAACTCGGAGCTGAGCCGAGCTGAGCTTTTGTGCACTCGCCACTGCATGGTTCAATTGTGTGCGGCAGGGCGCAGGCAGGGCCCCGCCCACAGACACACACATACACATGCAATGATATTTTTGTAAATATTCTGAGCTCTTTGATAATATTCTTTCCTCTTCCATTTACAGTTTTTGGCAAACTCGTAAAAATCAATTCGTGCACACACAAAAAAATGCCAACATTTTAATTAAATTTTCAAGCAATTCAAGCAAAAGTTGAGGTGGTGGGGGCCTGGCAAAGGGGGCGTGGACAGAGGACAGAAGGATGGGGCTGCAACATGTAGGTGACTGCACTTTTTGTTGACTGCACACGGTGTGCAGAGAAGTTTCACACATAAACAGAGAGAGGAAGAGAGAGATGGAGGCAGCTAGACTGAAAGAGACTGTGCCCCCTCCCTCTCACCCTTTCTCTCTCTCTCTCTCTCTCTCTGTCTGTTCACGTCGCTGTCCTAGCCAAGCCATTAATTAACTAGAAATGCCATTTTCCACAATTATACGTTCCCGACTATATAGAAATGTAAAAACTAATTACATTGCAATTTGCCAGCGTAATAGCTCGGGCTGAGGCGCTCTGTCTCTATGTGGGCGGTGGTCGTGGTGGGCGGCACAAAACTGCATGCAAAGCAAAATTTTTAAAGGGCCGCGCATGGAGGTTCTGGCTAACAAGCTTCCGCGCGACTTCCTTGGAAATACAAAATCAATGCAGCAAAGGACGCAGGACGAAGGACGAACTTAAAGTTTGCACACGCCCAACTAGAGCACAGCTCGCTCACTCTCTCTGTGTGTGTGTGCATTGAAGCCGTAAGTCGTGGCATAATATCATAATTTGCATGCACAGCCATTTGCAGCAGGCACAGGTGGCTCAGCAGGTGCAAAAGGTTGAGCAATAAAAAACTCGCAAAATTAAGCTTGAGATTAATAAATTGATTAATAGATATACGATCATTGAAAATCCATTAAAGGCACGCACTTTGTGCCTAATTTGTATCTGATGCATGCTGGTATCGTTGTTTTATATAAAACTTAATTTTTTTTTTAAATAAGAAATTTATAATGTATAAATCTGCAATTATTTAAATATGTAAATATGGTAATAAATATGAATATACTTACATGTATGGGCAGATCTCATTGGAGCCCAAAGCAGATTGATAATAAAACAAGTAAGGAAACTCTAGTCGGAGGTGCCCGACTAGGAAATACCCTGAACCCCGCCTATCGGCGGCTTTAAATGCACTTCAAAGTTTATAAATAATTTTAAATTAAATTAAAAAATTAAAAAAAAAAAAAAAGATTAGTAACTTGCATAAAAAAATTTTTGACGTCAGCTTAGAGAATCGAACCCGAGACTTTATGTCGGCGATCATCGCTTCTATCAACACAGCCGTTGCAATACATAAGAGTGAGATAGCGAATTCCTAAGTACAGTTATTGAGCTACTGAGCTGCTGCTACTGAGCTGCTGAACTTCTGCTTAAAATTCATCCCCAATTTGTCTTTGTTGTTGTTGTTATGAATTCTTCGAATTTTCTAGAGCTTCTGCTGCTGTTGCCATGCGCGTGTGTACGTAAACGTTTGGTAAACGTTTCGTTTAATAACATAATGCATTTCATCTATTCATATGTATGTATGTACATACATATGTATATTATATTGACTTTATTTAAGTTATATCAATGTTACTCTTATTTTATATACATGTATACATACATATATACATATATGTAAATATATACAGTATGTACTTGTGTACATACATATGTATGTATATTGCAAGCAACGCATACATACACACGCATACGCTCTGCTAACTGCGCAATTTACTCAGCGACTTCGCTGCGCCAATATGTGCGTGTTATGGAAAATTAAATGTTTAATAACTTTTTTTGTAGATCGAATTTCTTAATCAAACTTGCGCAGCGTAATTATATCATTCATATGCGTGTATATGCAAAAGCACAAGTCTGTAGTATTTGAAATAAGTGGTTTGAAAATTTGGGCGAAGGGGGCGTGGCATCCAAAATTTAACAAAAATCAAAATTGTATAAAAGTCCCATTAAGCTAAATACAAGATTTGGAGTTTCTAACTATAAAGATGTAGAAGATATAATTTTAAAACTGAAAATCGATTTCGTTTTTAATCGATAAAAAAAGAACGAGAAGAGTTATCGAATTTCTAAAACAAACTCGACCTGCGCGTGATATACACGAATCTATAAAAAAAAAGTTCAAGTCTCTAGCTATTATAGGTTCTGAGATCCACGCGTTCAAACATACGGACAGACGGACAGACGGACAGACGGACAGACGGACAGACAGACAGACGGACAGGGCTCAATCGACTCGGCTTGTCGTCCTGATCAAGAATATATATACTTTATGGGGTCTGCCACGCCTCCTTCTGCCTGTTACATACATTTGGGCTGCAACAAAACCATTATACCCTGATTACCCATTTTTAATGGGTTCAGGGTATAAAAATAAAAAAAAAAAATAATTATAATAAAAATAAAATTAATGTATAAAAAAGAGCGAAGTTCAATTAAATTTTAAAACTTTAATTTAATTGAATTTCTACAAAAAAAAACACAAAAAATCAGGACAAAACTAACTGTATATTTTTTGTTTATGCTAGAAATAGAAAACAAATTTTAGATGAAGCAAAATATTTGAAAATTTTTTTATTTATATTTTATTTTTTATCTGCAAAACTGCAAGTGCCTTTAATTGAATATCGATGAATGTAAAATCCTAGTATATATAGAGAGAGTATATATAATTATATAGAAATCTGTTAAGTTTCATTCGTTTTTGCTTAGCTTGCGTCACACTGTGCCTTGCTACACAATTAACTTGGCCAAGAGGCGCGCGGTGGCCCGATCGATGGGCGCTATAATTTGGGCTTGCAATGTTGTCCTTAGTGGTTATTCAATCTTGGTTTAAATTCGCAACGGGTCAATTGTCGCCAATGCAGAGGGAGAGAGAGAGGGAGAAGGAGTGAGTGAGAGGCAGATGTTGCGAATTCCATATCTATTGTTACGTATTATCGTTGCTGTGGTTGTTGCAGGCAACACACACATTTTGATTGATGTGGGATTTGTGGCACTTGCCCTCTATATATGTGTGTGGAGGCCTGCACTCACGGCCATGTGAGGCCAACCAATTCCTGGAAATTGCAATTGTTGTAGGCCTCCATTGATTGCCGCTGCAACTGCAGCCATTGCCAATTAGGCAACATTTAAATATTTATTGACATAACCATATTTAAGTATAGCCTCTATATTTTGATGATATGTTGCAGCTAGTCATTAAAAATTGCAATTACATTTTAATACCTTGAAAGCGTTTCGCTGTGTTCATTAGAAATAGTATAATGATCAAAAATATATATAGATTTGCAAGGCCAGAGCAAGGTCAAGCAATGAGTGAAATTTGTGGCATTTGCTAATCAATTTTGATGAGCTTTAGAGTGGACCTTAATGCAGTCTAATAAGTGTCTTTGATAATGGGAATTAGAAATGTTAGAGCTTTGTGAAAATTTATGTAACTGGCAAAAGGAGGCGCGGCAGACAGCATAAAACATATATATTTCTATTCAGGGCAATAAGCTAAGTCTATATAGTTATGTCTGTAGACGCGTTGAGCTCAACACTTGTAAGAGCTAGAGATCTTGAATTTTGAAGTTTTATTTCCAATCATCGATAACTTCACCTGTTTCAAAGTTATCGAATTTCAGTTATTCAATTATAAATCATAAATCTTTGAAGCTAGACTCTTTAAGCTTACATTTAGTTTTAAGTTTATATTATAGAATTTTGGTATTTATTTAAATTTGAATGCAGACTAAAAATTGTAAGTTAAATATCAGCTGTAAATATGGGTAATACACGGTCATGCACTTGAATGGGGACAAGCATTGGAATATATTTAATTTATTTTCTCTTAATCTACTTTTACTATTGTCGTGTATATAAAAATTGGCAAGTGTTACATAAAATATTTGAATAGAATCATAAGCTGGAATTTGATTCAATGCGTTAAAGAATACAAAAGTTTTTATGCAAAAAAAGTTGAGAGCATAAGCAGCGCTAGCTAATGAATGACTGATTGGACTGACTTGACAGTGTTATTTGAGGCCTTTCTTATAGACTTAAAGTTTCGTAAGTGACGAGAAATTTAGGAGGAAGCTTTGAGCTCCAGCTTAAATGTAGTGTTAACAGTCATGTTAAAATAGTGGTGTTAAAAGAGTAATGTTAAAAGTAGTAGTAATGTTAAATTAAGTATTAAGAGAGTAGTGTTAAAAAAGTGGGGTAAACAGAGTAATGTTTAAAAAGTAATGTTAAAAGAGTAATGTTAAAACAGAAGTGTTAAAATAGTAGTGTTAAAAGAGTAGTGCTAAAAGAATAATGTTAAAAGAGTAATGTTAAAACAGAAGTGTTAAAATAGTAGTGTTAAAAGAGTAGTGCTAAAAGAATAATGTTAAAAGAGTAATGTTAAAAGAGTAGTGTTAAAAAAGTAATGTTAAAAGAGTACTGTTAAAAAAGTAATGTTAAAAGAGTAATGTTAAAAGAGTAGTGTTAAAAAAGTATTATTATAACATTACTCTATGTTAAAAGAGTAATGTTAAAGCAGAAGTGTTAAAAGAGTAGTGTTGAAACAGTCATGTTAAAAAAATAATGTTAAAACAGAAATATTAAAATAGTATTGTTAAAAGAATAGTGTTAAAAGAGCAATGTTCATATTCCTTAAATTTCTAGGAGCCACTGATCAACATTTGACTCTGGACAAAGCGCACAGATAGCTGGAGCGTCCCGCGGCCTAGGCGGAGGCAGCCTGCATGGCTGAGCTGCCTAAGACCACACTCAAATCAACATTTGAGAGCATATTCTCCTGCTTCCACAGCCATACAAGCCGAGTCGACTCATTCTAACTCTTCCAAAATGACAACCTCGAACTGTGCTCAAAATAACTTTGATATTTGGAGCCTAATTCGAAACAATATTCGGGTTAAACGATGCTGGAGCGTGGAGCATGAAGATTATTTATTAGCCATTCGCGAAACGTGGCTCGGCTCTGATAGAGCTGCATTTGGGCCATAATGAAGCCTGGTTTGCAGCAGCTTGCACAAAAAATTATGGCCACAATTTGCGCGAAGAGCAAACCAAACAATTTGTGGCTGCCTCTAATGCACTCACATATAACCCGAGCAGCAGCCTGGCCTGAACTCAAAACCCAACCAGAGGCAACGGCAACGGCAACGGCCACAGCGGCGAGAGCCTGCATCTGGCCAATAATTACGCAGGGAGCGGCTGAGCGGGGGACGCGGTAAATTATGTGCGCAAGTTGTGCGTAAAGTTGCAGCCGATGCTAAAACTTTAGCACCGCACTCAAGGACATTCACAGGTGAAGGGGGCGTGGCGGCGGCAGTTGTGCTGCGCGCTCTGACAAAGTGGCTGCCTACACAGTTGCCACTGAGCGAGCGTTCATAAAGTTTATCAGAGGAAGCCGCGCGATGCGTTTCTTAACCATTTTTGGCCAGCATCTTGGCCATTGTCTGTCTGTCTGGCTGGCAGCTCCTTTTCTATAGTTTATGGCATATTATTGGCATAAACCTGGAGCAGGCAGCAAGGTGCACTGCGCTGGAGTCCAGCGCCTGATTTATGCCAAGTGTCTGGCCAAAGCGTTCAATTAGCGTCTTAAATTGTGAGTGGAGCGTGGATCGGCCGCCTAGACGCGCTGCACACATGTGACCCAGTTCTGGGTGCAAAGGGCTTGCGCTTGACAAATTACATCGAACAGCAGCAGAGCAATCAGCAGAGGCTAATGATGAGCCGCCGCGGCATAACTCATGCGTGGCCAAAACATTTTGCACAATTTGTGGCCCATTGAGCTCCATAACAATACCTCATCTTCAATAAAACATAAAAAGAAGAAGAGCAGCGAGAGACAGACCCAGATCCAGCTACAGATGCACCTCTACAGATGCGGCTTTCCGGCTGCCCGCTCTTGGCCATAATTGATGATACCGAATGCCACTAAATTATCAATTGACCATAAATTTGCTCATTACGTTCAGTTTGTGGTCTCTGGGTTTTCATTCAAGTTTTCTGTGTCTGCCAAAACGTTCGCTCATCATCATCATCGTCATCGTCATCATCATCATTTGCCAAAGCGGCTGGCGTTTTAAATAACTTTTTTATAAGCGCTCGACGATCTGGCCAACTTATGGGCATTTCCAGCTATATATATATATATATATATATATATATATATATATATATATATATGTATGTAGTATATACTATATATATATATATACATATATATATATATATATATATATATATATATATATCTTTATTTGTGCACGTTTTTCGCTGGTTTGCTTTCTTCCTCTCTTCGTTCTTTTTCTCTCTCATTTTTTTTTTGTGGTCTAGCAAATTGTTGTTTACAGCTGTCGGGTGTTGGTATTTCATGGCTCTGATCTGTCTGCCCGCTATAATTGCTGTTTATGCTCTGGGAGAGCTGTCTATTGCCTAACTGCAGCTGGAGCCATAAATGGCCAACAAATTCCTAGCTAAATATGGCCAAGATTAAGACTGATCGGCTTATGATTAAATGCGATGCTTTAACTATGTTATTACCCAGCGAATGCCCGAAATTACATACAAACTTCGAAATGATTGAGCCAAATTTAAGCTGATGGCACTACAGGGGCCAACTGTGGCGTATAATAGGTCAATCTATGAATTAAGTAAATAATTTGATGGCTGATTTTTGAATGAATTAAGTTTGCGAAGGGGACTTGAGGTGAATTATCCAAATTTGATGGTACAAAGTTAGTTGGCAGATTGCGGTAATATATGTAGATCTGAAGAGCCAAGACTGCTAAGAGATCTGTGATGGTTCCAGGCCGCCACACATAGATGGCGCCAACAATAAGTATAAGTTTTTAGTGGAGCTACAGTATTGTACATATCTATATCATACTATTTACTGGCTGGTTGCAGCTTTAAATAAAGTAACACAAGTTTATAGATTTATATTAGATATGCACGAAACGAAAATGTATTAAGTCGTAAAATTAAACAATTAAAAAATATTTTATTTTATTATTATTATTACTATTATTTTTCATTTTTGTAATTAACTATTATTAGTTTTAAAATTATAAATTATTTTATTATTTTTATCACTATTTTTTATTATTATTATTTTATTACTTAATAGTTAGAGCTTCAGTATTTGATAGATCTATAGCAGAACGTTAACTGCAGTCTTGAATAAAATAATACAAGCTTATAAATTTATATTATATATGTAGAAAACTAAAATTTATTTGGATAGAAAAAATTAATAATTAAAAAATTTTATTTTAAATAAAATAATTAAAAAAAAAATCTTAAATCAAATTGATAGAAAAGTATTTGTGTAAACACGATTTGTTGTTCCTCAAATCAGCTTGACTATAATTCAAATATATGTTCTTTGCTGAATAAGTCATCTTTCATTGAACATGTTTGACTGGAACTTAACTTTGATATGGAATATCGTTGGAGCAAGTAGATATTTAAATTCAAAATATATTGAATATGCGAAAAATTACTTTTCTCGACCAGGCAGACATATTTGTGCAACATTTGCAACCAATATAAAATAATTGAATTTTATAAGCACAAAAAATAAATGTCTAAATTTTTTTTTTATTATTTAATTTCGAAAATAAGTGAATTATTTTAGAAAATAGTTTATAGTTTAAAACTTAATTCGAATAATAATAATAATAATTTTGATAACTACCTATATATATATATATATATATATATATATTTAACATATATATGAAACTGCTCGCCAAATGGAATGTTTGTTTACTTGACCTCCGAGCATAGCTATCGCAGGAGTATTTGAGCTACAGTCGTAGTTGCTAACAGTTTGACATTTATGCCTTGCCACTGTGTTACGAGTTTGTAGCCACAAACTCCGCTCTCGCATGGCTGCAATGTGTTTGTGCAGCAAGTGCTTTGGCTTCGGCTTTGGCCACATCCGCATCCTGGACGCGCAGCACATGCTCCATGGCTGCATGATTAACATATCACGTAGACGTTGCCATAACATTTCACAAACTCCACAGCAAATAAACTGCAGCACAGCTCAGCTGCCAAATACCCCTCGAGCCCACCCACCCCCAGCTCGGACCGTTGAGTGACGTACGACTTGACTGGCAGCGGAGGCAGCAGCGATTCAGTGAGAAAAACCTTTAGCCCCGCACATTCGACGCTCGCTTGGTAGGGGGCGGGCGGTAGGTGGTAGGTGGTAGGTGGTAGGGCCAGGCGCTTGTAATATTTAACACCAGCTGAATTTTAATGCGATTTGCAGCTGACTAACTGACTGACAGAGAGACAGCCAGACAGCCAGACAGACTGACTGGCTGCAGGAGCGACCGCAGGACCGACGAACTGTCTGTTTGTCTGTGCGCCTAATGGCCAACTAATATGCGCAAAATGACTTGCAGGCAAGTCGCGAACTGCCAACTACGAACTCTCTCGCCTGTCTGCGGCACACAGATCATGCCCAAGTGGCGTGCACTGCAAGAAAAACTAGATCAACATGCTTTAAATTGAAATGAAAAAAGAGATAATGAAAGGAAGTGAAAGGGAAGAAGTGAAAGAGAAAGAGAACAGAAGAGTTTGCCGGAGGCAATGAGTGTATATTTTATTATGTATTATTATTTATAATTATAATAATTATAATATAATAATTAGAAATTTTATTATCATTTTAGTTTTTATTTATTTTATTTTTATTATCTCATATTAGTATTTAATATTTAATATTTAATATTTCCTATTATTTGTTGGGCGCAGCAACGCCTAGAGATTTCGGCAACTTGTGCCGTTTTCTTTCCTCTCCTTTCGCTCTCACGGCGCAGCGGCTCGTAGATCGATCGGACAGTGCCAGGAGGTTCCTCGCTGTCGTTCGAGGCGGATGCTCGTGCGCTGCAGCTCAGCAATTTTCAAACATACATAAAAAACATAATAATTATTATTATAGTAATAATAATATTATGGTAATAATATTTATTTTTTATTATCGATTATAATTATTAAAATTACTATATATTTATTATTTTTATTTGCTGGTATTAGTGTTTTGCTTATTTTGTATTATTATTATTATTTTATATTTTTGTTATATATTATATTATTGTTATTTATAATTATTAATATTACATATTTATTTTTTATCATATATTATATTATTATCATTAATATTATTTTTTATTTGATTAATTATCATTTATTATTATTATTTATTAGTTACTATTTTAATATTTTTAGCTATTACTTTTTGTATTATTATTATTATTATTATTTTCTTTTTTTTTTAATATTTATTATTCTTAATCTTATTTCATTAAATTTGCTCAGTGCATTCGCCTCAGACATTGCAACACCTTGTGTGAGAGTTATGGCCCTGGCCGAGCTGCAGTTGGCTGGAAGATCTTTAGCGGCTGCCTCCTCCAGCTCACGATCGGCGCGAGTAGGTGTCAATAACTTTCAAATGCTGGTCCAGGATCTGCTGCATATTATCATATGGCAGTTACATGCACTCAGCCTCATGCATAAGCAGCTAAATCCCGCCTGCCTCCATTTCCACCCTTTACCCGCCACTGCAGCTTTTTCATCTTGCGAGCATTTCTGCAAATTTATGCATTTTTGAAGTTTTAATAATGTAGCTCGTTAGCCACGGTTTGTTAAACTTTGTTTTCATTTTCACTTCACTTAACTTCAATGCAAGGCAGCTCCAGCTCCAGCTCCAGCTCCAGCTCTAGCTATAGCTTCAGCTACAGCGTCAGCTCCAGCTGAGTCGCTCCACATCTATGAAAAAACCCGTCACGTGTTGCTGCTGGCCTCCCCTTTCGGACTCCGCCTCCTTCAGTTCTTCATCGACTCTGGCTGCAGTTTTCGGTTTCAATATGCGCGTCGTGCATTTGCTTGGGGTCATTGTTGTAGTTGTTGTTGTTGTTGTTGTTGTTGTTGTTGTTGTTGTCGCTGTTATTGTCAGCTATTTGTTGCCTTTGGTCATATTGCAGCTGGCCATGTCTCCTTGTGGCGCTTGGCACCTACCCAGCTACCCAGCAACCCAGCAGCCCGTCCCGACCCCTCCTATTCCCAGTCAAATCGTTTGATAAACGTACAAAAGTGAAAACACATTTTACATTCGGTCGCAATGGCTGGCTGCTGTTGCTGCTGTTGCTACTTTGCATAGCGCCCCATCGCGGCGGCCCCGCACCACGCATCTCCCACCACAGAGACCGACATGTTTAGCGCGTACAAATAATATGGCATAGAGCCATTGTAAATGGAGACTAAGCTCGAATTGTCATGATATGATCGGGTGTCATTAGTAATCGGACTCTGTTTGGACTCGGATCAGCGCCACTTTATGCACTGGCATTAAAGTGACCATTGTCCGGTCTTTTGCCAGCTTTGCACTATGATTTATTGAAGCAGAAACTATTTCGTAGTATTAACAGTACGCTGTTAAGTGATTAGCACTAGGGAAGGTCGAAAGGATGGAAAGGGTTTGTTTGAAGTTTGGTTATATGAGAGCAGAATGGGTGAAATTGAATAAGAATAAGATATTGATTATTTTAGTGAACTTTTTTATATTAGTTATAGAAATTTTCATATTTAATCATATTAAATAAGTGCATTTTATACAATTTTTTACATCTGCTATTATCCAGCTTAACAATTCTATCTATGGTTTCACTCTACTCATGACTCATGTTTTGTTGTGCGGATATTTAATCAACTCTTCGTTATTAGATTCAGCATATATACGGTTTTTTTATAAATAAATAATTATTAATATATTAATAATTTTAAAAATTTATTTATATTAAATAATATAAAATATTGAAAATGTCCTTCAAATGATGGAAGCTTATTCCAAACTAGAATATGTTTCGAATTTATAACATTTATATTATTTTTCTCTCCCGCACATCTGTTTGCTTGATTTACCCCATAAAGAGATCTTTCTTTTTTTATTCTTCAATCAACTCTCCTTTGCTACTCACTCATATCTTTAATTTCTATACTGCGGAAAAATATATTTATTTATTCTTATCAGTATTATTAATCAATATACATAATATTTTTATCTTATCAGCAATATTAATCAATAATATTATATTATTGAATATAAATTTGTAAAGAAGACGGTGATAAAATAATATAAAATCCATTAAATAAAATTTTCGATTGTTCCATATTATTTCACTTTCAAAATACATTTATCGGCAAAGCCCCACCTCGTGCCCACCTGTTAGTTGTGCCTGATGTCTGATGGCTGATGAAGTAATACAATTAAATGTCGTATTACACAAAAGGAAATCTTGCGCTGCGCCGTTGTCCAGGCACATGTCTGAGCCATTAGGCAAAATGGCCAAGTCGTGAGTTGGTGTTAACTACAAACGAGTTGAATTCGTTTTCATTTCTTGGCCAACGTAATAAATAGACTTCGTTATGGCCAATAAATTGAAAAGATTTTGTTTCCACAGCGCAAAAACGTTTTTCTCTCCCTCTCTCACTGGCTCTCTCCTTCTCTGAAACACGAACATATTTTGATTAAATATAAATAGCCATTTGTTATGTAAGCATATCCAAGGAGAACTCGATATCGACGTATTTTACAGGGTATCTTTGTCTTCTTGGCCAACTTCAATATAAAATATTAAAAGCAAATTCGATTATTTCCGAACTTGTTGTTGGCTTGACAAACTCTGCGTTAATAAAGTTGCGAGCCCATTCATCAGCATCATCATTAGCTCAAAATTTGTGGTCTTTTGGTCTAATGAATGGAAATCATTTGAAAGTTTGCCCTTCGCTAATAAGACATATTGTCTAGCTCGACGGTAACTGGACCCAAAAGGTAAAAGTCCGGAGATTCTTGACTACGGTTCGTATTCAGGAGTTTGGGTTTACGTGTAATGCGAGACTCGTTGCTGTTGTCGCAAGTTTTTGGCAACTTGTTCGCTTCCTTGGGCTAACCGTAGCACATTACAACTAATACACTGAGACGATGATGTTGTAGCCCAAAAGTTTGCGTTCTTTGAATTTCACAAAGCGCATAATTACCAACAACATGCGAAAGAATAAGGAGCAAAAAAAAAAAGAAGGGAGAAAATAACAAGAGGAAAAAATAAGGATGGGAGACAAAGTTTTCGACAAAATTATTTGTGGTAAGAACGACAACAAGTAGACAGAGAAAGAGAGAGAGAGAGAGAGAGAGAGAGAGGGAGCGAGGTAGGGAGAGGGGCTGTTAGATGAATAGCGAGTGGAAAACTTTCACATAAAGAAAAGTTTGCGCAAACCGACTTAAAGAAAATTATAATTACACGCACAGTCAGCCAAAATGCCAGTCGAACGCTGTCTAGGGTTAAGGCGGAGGCGGGGGCGGGGGCGTGGGCATGGGCTGGGGCTGGGGCATACAAGAAAATACTTTAATTGCCACTAGTTTTGGTAACTTTTCGATTTGCAATTTGTTTGTGCTGAGGGCAGACAAACAAGCGCCGCAAATTATGGAAAAATATGCTAAAAATTGCTATGAAGCATGAAAATTTTACTGAATAATTAGACCACCTGCAGCAGCGGCCACCCAAACAGCAGCACCGCCAACTACAATAACAACAACAACAACAAAGTGCACAAAAATTGAATTGCCTGGAATTGAATTACGTGCCGAGCTTACATAGAGCGCAAACATTTCGGCTTTGTTTTTTGTAGTTTGTCGGCTTTGATTTTTATTATTTTCACTCCAAACTTCATAATTGGAGAAGGCAATTAAAATGCATTCAGCAGCCGAGCGCTTGCCTTGGACTTTAAGGAAAAACAATATTTTCACGTACATTTCTTTACACTTCATAAATCAAAAAGCTTTGTAAATATACGTTTAGCTACACAGAGAGCTAAATTACAAAATAAAAAAAAAAAAAAACGACATAAAAAAAGCCGGCATTTCAATTGCTTTGTTTAATTTTCACTCTTGACTGAGCCGGAATGCAAGTAGCAAAAAAAAATGAAAGCATCCAAACATATGAACCCCATTGAATGAGGCCGTTTCGCTCTGCTTCATTTATTTAATGGATGCGAATGAAGGGACGTAGGTGAGACGAGTGAAGCTATCCTTATTCTAAATATTGGCATGCGGCATTGCGCTAAATAGTAGAGTTGAAAATGGAAATATTTGTAGACTGGAAAATAATTTAATAATTGTTTTTGAAAATTGTTTAATAAATAAAAAATTGCTTTTCAAACTAAATAAATATAAATGAATACACTAATTATAATAAATTATTATTTTATTTACATTGATAAATACACAATTGCATTTACTAATAAATTAATAATTATTAATTTAATAAATATTATATATATAATTAATTATGGTACATATTTATTTTACTTACATCGATTAATAAATAAAAGTATTCATTTAAAAATAAATTAATGTTATAAATTAATTAAAATACATATTTGTTTTGTTTATAGGAATATAATTATATTATTTTAATATATGAATTATAATAAATATTTGTTTCATTTATTTTGTTATTATTTTTATACTTCTTATCTTTAATAATCCATTTAGTATTGTAATCAATTTATTCTACTGCGTCTATTAATCATAAAAAAATATGTATTTATCTTTTTGATGTATTTAGATTTGTTGAATTATTTGATATTTTATTGAATACGTTGCAGAATGTGCTTGAGGTATTTAATGCTTAGTTTATTGGAAATTAATATTTAGCAGCTAAAAATCACTCTTTTAATAAACTCATTAAATGTACAATTGTCTCTTTAGAGGAGTCGCACTCATTTATCCCTCCGTAAATGATTAGAGTCAGAGTTGCCCACAAAGATTAGCAATATTCTTACCGAGCTGAGAGTGATGGATACACAGAATTTATGTATTTTGTATTTTGGCTACCTGGTGCCAAAGCATTTGAATGCATTTTGATTTCATAAGAGCGGGCATGTTGCACTCATCCCTGAAGCACTCTCCAGCTTAAGCAATTAAACAGAATTAAAATACAGCTCAGTATGAAACTGAAAGCAAAGGCGATCACTTCTGTTTTCCTTTTGTGCTGCTCATTGTGAAGGTAAAGAAGTTGCTGAACTAACTGCGTGGGACCTTAGTAAATTTAAATAAATAATATTCATATTAAATTTTAAAATAAATGCCTATTTATTTATTTTTTTATTTATTGTCACAGAGAATTAATTCTAAATAACAATTTATTATAAAACAAAAGCAGCAGAATATATTTACATTATATATAATTTATATAAATGCCTATTTAAAATAGAGAGATAGACTAAAGATGTTTATATATATATATATATATATATAAATATCTATCAATAATTTTCTCATAGTAAATCCCATACTCTAGAGCACCTCTAATTGTCTCTCTTAAACATTATTCAACAAATTTGTCAAACTACAGCATATTCTCTTTAACAACTAAGGGTTTTTTCAAACAGTCTTTAAATTGCTTCTAAAATTCCTATTCTATAATTTCAGCTCGGTGGAAATTTCAATTTCATTCCGTTTTATTATTGTCGAGGATTCAGTCGAGTGGCAACCCCTATTTGGCCCTGCTGGACCCGGGTCAGTTCGTCTGCAAAGTGTTTCATTTATTTAATGCATTCACAATTTTCTAGACACTTTAACTGCGACTTTTGATTTCCAGGCCGGAGTTATGTGGGGTTGCGTTGGCTTCGGCTTTGGACAAAGCCAGCCCAAGCCACTTTCATTTTGTTTTCTTTTTATGGGGAGCAGCATGCGCGCTATACATATATATATAAATGTTGAGAGCGAGCAGCGTCTAGTGCTAAAATAGACGGCCAGACGAAAATAAAAACACGCAAATAAAAGGATTTTTCGCGTTTCCTCTTTGGCCAATGGCGCTTTTATTGAGGAAGCAGGAGGAGAAGTGAGGCAACTCCATTTGCTTGGCTGCCTCGGCAGGCGTTGGCTTTTAGCTCGTCGGCGTTAAGATTGCAGTTTTCCGGCTGCTAACTTTCATTAAGGTTTTGGGCCAAATGTGCATGCAAAGCTGCAGACTAGACAAATTTTATTGGGAATTATGGTCGGAGAGCGACTGCAATGGCAGCAGCTGCTGTCAAGAAAATATTTCACTTACTTTGTGAAGGAAGCGGAAGCTATGCAGATATTATATATGCAGGAATATCAACTAGATCAAGAACTGTAAGAGCCTTGAGTCAAGTATAACTATAGTTATATATTACAGTTATATATTATGCCAAGTCGGACTCATCGTTCTTCACCCTTGCTTCATTTTCTCTCGCTGACATATTATGCCCGGGAGACATTTATTAACATTTACTTACCTGCATAATATGAGTCATTATGCAACTGCCTTTATTTCCCATGAATAAAAGAAATCAATTCGCGCCAGCTGCATAATGAGTGGGAGTGAGGGAGAGCGAGAGGGCGAGAGGGAGGCATTTCAATTGAAACTCGGTTAATTTGATGCCCGGCGAGGGCGATGTCGTCTGGGCCGCCGCTGAAATCAATGACAGAAATATGAAATGAAAATATAATTGGTAATTTATTGTGTCTACAGATTGTTGCACGAAACTCGAGCAAACTGAGCCACAGTCAGCACTGATCGACTAGCGAGTACCCTGTAAATATATTTTTATATTTAAATCTGATTTTAATTTTAAAACAAATTAAAATATAAAATTATTAAATTTTGTGCATTAAATATCGCTGCTCCGTTCTGCTGAGCATACCCCTTGCTAGTCATTCGTCGGCTACAGGGTATTATTATAAATTCACGTACAATATATACAAATTGTCGATCCGTTTGCCTCATGGATATGCATTGCAGTTGTGTTTACAGCAAGCAGCCTCCCGCCATGCGTCACTGGCATGCACCACCTTGCACCACCATGCTGCACCACTCCAAGCCAACTCCACTCCACTCGAGTGCGCACCAATAAAAATCATAAAAATTGTGCCATAATAAAAAGCGCAGCGCACTGCAGCGGGTGACTATAAAAAAAAATAAAAGAGAAAAAACAACACACACACACACACCCTCAAACACACACACAGACAGACACATGCACACGAGTCGGGCAAATAAATCACACAACTTTTCAGACATGGGGCCCGCCAAGTCAATGGGCTTGGCAGCGCCTCGCCGCCCTCGTTTGGCAGATGCAGCAGACACCGCTGCAGTCGAGGCCCGAATCGAAGCCTGTGACTGGGATTGGAGCTGGAACTGGGGCGGACGTAGTTCCGTTTACGGCGACTGCAAATTATGGGATTACGTACTGCAAATGACAAACAAATCAAAATGAGAAAGATGTGAGAAGATAGAGAGAGAGAGAGAGAGATAGAAAGAGAAGACACAAAGAGAGAGGGAGAGCCAGAGAGTAAGATATTGAATGGGTTATATAGAGAAGTAATGAAAAGCGAAGAAAAAGAGTAAGAAGAGAGTAGAGAGAGAAAAGGGGAAAACAATAGATAGGAAAAACAGAGAGACAAAAGGAAAATGGGAGAAAAAGAGAAAAACGAAAAGAGAAAAATGTAACGATGGAGAGAGGAGAGAAACAGTCAGAGAGAGAGAGAGAAAGAAAGAAAGAAAGAAAAAAGATACACAAAATGAAATGACGGAAATGAGTGAGAGAGTAAAAGGGAAAGAGAGTGAATAACAAATAGAGAGAGAGAGTGAGAGAATGAAAACAGGGACAACATGCAAAAAGAAGAGGGAAAAAGTAATAGATAGCAGTAGAGAAGAGGGGATAGAAGAGGAAAACTTAGAAAAGAATGGAGAGAGAGAGAGAGGATGCGGAAAAAACTGTTGGAAAAGAAAACCTATCAGAAAAAATGTAAAATAATAACTTAATAATGAAAAGATAGAAACAGAGAATGAAGGAGAGAGAGAGAGAGGTGAAGAGAGTTATAGTATTTATATAATATGTTGAGAATGGGAGATAAATGGAGAGCGACTTTGAGATTGCAATTGACTGCATGGATGATAGATGAAGAGATAGAGAACCAGAGGTATAGAAAGGAAAAGAAAGAGAGAGAAATTAACTATAGGGGCACAATAAAGATATATGCGTATGTGTTAGACCTGCACATATACACCATATTATTCTTAGTCGCCTATACTGCCATAGTACAAAATGTGAATTATTTCTTAATGTGATAAATGTAAATATTTAATTTTTTTAGTATTCCAATTAACAATTTTATATTATAATATATATATATTAAATTGAATATATTTATTTATATTTATTCTTTTTTATTTTATTATTTATTATTATTTTATTTATCATAATTTATTATTTTTATCAAACATAAGTTTGATTTATTTATTTATTATTCATAGTCCATACTTTGCGCCTACTCAAGATTTCATAGCTCGTCATTATATTATATTAAGATATATAAACAGCAATATTTCGCCGTAAAATGATTTATATTATATGTGCTATATAGTATTTCTCTCTTATGCAAAAGCTGCATAAATAATAATTTGCATAAATATTTTTTAAGAAATTTGCATGAATATGTGTAAGCAGCATGAGATATTATTAATATCTGGAAATTTGAGAGTCGAAATGCTTTGCATAATGATGATGGCCGATCATTAATTATGCGTCCTGCCCCTGCCAAGGAGTCGCATTCGAGCCGGGGCCAGCAGCAGCCGAAACAATGGCCAAGTGGCTAACTGGACTGGCCGAGGCAGACTTAAATTTGAGGTCTATAAATCAATTGGCGGTACGCAGACTGTCAAAGCAGCAAATACGAAATACGAAAAATAAAAAAAAAAAAAAAACTTTCTATTTTGCTGCGGCGGCGCGTCGGCGGCTTTTATTAGAAATCGTTCAACATTTGACAATAAATCAGAGCGCACAGAGTCGAGACTTCAAAGCCAAGTCAAACGCGAGCCGCAGTTGGCTGGACTAAAGTATTTCAGCTATGTGCCAATATGTTGTCAACTAGGCAACAATATACATATATATATATATATCTGTGTGTGTGTGTGTGTGAGTTGCCCAAGTGTTTGTTCATTAACGCCATTAAACCAGTTTTGACATTTTAATTAAGCTGGACAGCTGCTCCCGCGCGCTGCTGCATTGGGATAAGGTCAAGATCATAGATCATAGGCGAGGCACTTATCGCAGCTAGCAATAGCAGCAACAGCAACAGCAACAGCAACAGCAGCAACAACAACCAAAATGACAACAACAACAGCAACACAAAAAGGAGCAACAACATCGCTGGCTTATCAGGCATATCGGACGACGGCATCTGCATCGCAGTTGGCGCATGTCCTGGCCTCAGCCGCCGTCGGGACAAGGCACAAAAATTTGCATTTACCAGACTGTCGCCCACTTAATTACGCAGCAACAGCAACGCAGTTGGCGTCGCTGCAACATGTTGCACATTACACTAACAAGCATGCCACAAGCTAAGCAAGCTCAGCTCAGACAACCAACAAATGAAACGATTTTGGTATGAGGCAAAGCCTGTCTTATAAGGATTGCAATCGAAGAATTGAGAATAATGAAATAATTTAAAAATTTAGAATAGCCAAATTTATTCGCATGCTGAAGTTTTGATATTTTTAAGAGCTGTATTTTATTTATTTTATATTATTATTAGGTAAAAAAAAAATAAATAAATAAATCAGATTCAAGTTCTATGGATTTGTAAGCTTTCAGCTGGAATAAACTTAAGTAAAATAAATATTTAAGCTTAAGATTAGTCAAGGCACACATTTCTAATAAAAACTTTAAATTTATATAAATCTATAAAGCGAGATGCTTTAAGAAAACAAATGGGAATGGGAAAAAAGTCATGCCATCCACAATCATTCTATATTCCAATTACTTATTATCGTTTTTATATTGGCAATAGTCGTAGAGTCCATATTCGTGCTTCAGTACTTAAAATCAAAGTTTATTCGACAAAAATTGATTGATCTAAAATACAGATGCTCAACTCCTGTTTAAGAACAAAATTATTTAAAAAATTAATATTATTATTATTAAATATTTACTACAAAAACTTAAATTTTATTATTAGCCAACACTTATAGTTAGATAGAGCTTATAAATATTAAAGCTTATAAATTGTTAATATGTTAATATAAAGGTTTACAAAATTTTTATTTTTAAATTTGTAGTACTTAGAAATTAAAAAAAAATATATATATATATATATATATATATATATTTATATTCCTATAATAACAGTTTGAGAATAAAAACAAATAATTAAAAAACATAAATAAATTTTTTTTTAATTAATATATATATATATATTATATTATATAGTTATAGTCATAGCCTAAGTTCGTACTTTGCCGTAATTTAAATACTTTCATTTCCCATTTACATTAACAATATATACAATTAATTTAAAAGCTTTTTTATATATTGCACTATCACATTGCTAATGACATTTTTGCCGGGTGCATGCCGCGAAACGGATACGCGCAACTAGAAATATTTCGCAACAAATTATTCAACACTTTGCATGCACAGCGAACGCAGCAGCAGCGGCACCCAACAGGAGACAGACGGCGACCCTCAGCCGCCCCAGACTTAGAAGCCGAAGAGAGCCAGAACCAGACTGGACTAGCGAAGAGCAGAGCCAAGAGTCAGCCAGACCAGTCAAGGCAATGCCAAGAGCAACGCTCGCCCGCCCGACTTCGTCTGTCAACATCTTGTCTTTGGGCTGCTGTTTGTCATTTCCTTTTGCTGCGACTGCGGCTACGGCTGCGGCTGTGGCTGTGGCAAATTCCAACAGCATTTAACAAGCCGCAGAGCAATGGGAAATGCGAAATGCGAAATGCCAAATGGCGAGTGAGGAAATGGGAAATGGGGAGTCGAACACGTAAATCATGCCAATTTAAATGAGTCAAGTTTTTAGGCCCACCTGCAGCTGGGCGCGTTTTGACACTTGTCATTTGTGGCATGCAGCATGTGGCATGTGCAACATGCAACATGCGGCAGCGCCAGACAGTATGACGACGCAGCGGAAACGCCGCACTTGTCAGCAGTCGAAGCATCTGCATTAATCAGCCAACGCGCTGATTGATCAATGTGCCTCGCATGTGTTGCCAGCTCGCGCCACAGCCAGCCAAATCCGTTGCCCAGCCCAGGCGACCATTAAAATGTTATCGCTTATTTATCGCTCGGGCGACACAGACTCCAGACTTGAGTCTGTTGGCGGTCCGCGCTGCTAATCCGCGTACGCATGCGATATGCCTGCAACATTGTTGACAAAGTGTGCAACAAAATGTTGCCAGCAACGTGCGCCAACAACAACTGAATGAAAAACAAACATGCAACGCAACATTATTGCTGAATTATTGCTGCTAATGTGCGTTGGCTTTTTATGCATTTGCAGCTCCATGCCCACGCACAGTGGTGCCAAATGCATTTGCATGCAAACTTTGAAGTAATTAAGCTTATAAGGAATATACTATATAATTGAGCAGGATATTAATGTGATGTGTATTTGTTTGATTTAAGGTAGGTAGAGGAGCGCATTGCTTGGCAGAAAAGCCAAGTTTAGTTAAAAGACTCCAAAATCAAGGTAAAACTTTAATTCCTAATGAACAACCACATTTTGTCAATTGTTAAAGTTAGTTGGTGATTATATATTTTTAAAACGTTAACTAATATATAAAACTAAAAATATAAGTAAGACTAGTCTCAATTTGAGTGCTCGTCTACGAGCTGCCCTGTCTCATACAGCTCTAATTGTCTCTATTCTAATAGGGTGAAAGAAGATATAGTATCTGTAAGAAAATCAAATAAATATTTAAATATTAGTATTCATCAATATATAAAAAATTGAACAAGTTCTCAATGACGCTAGTTAAAGATCCTATATTTTTATTCTTACCACAATACGATAAGGTTGTTGCTACTGATCAAGGATCTATATACCTAACGGATCCAGCTATGGCCCCTTATGTCTATTCTATTAAATCCTAAAGGCATAAGCACACACAGCCATTGAATACATGAATTATTCAATTATTTTTACTTATTTTCAATGGATCCTCTGTTTATTGTAAATAAAATTCATTGAAAAATATTACTGAGATTAGGGATATATCTGGTTAAATTCAAAACGAAATTTGTTACAATTTATAATTTATATATTTATAATTATATAATTTATAAATTATTTTATATTTATTTTATTTTAAAATATATATCATATACCTGGTTAAATTAAATGTTAAGTTTAAAAAAAAAAACTTTATTCATAAGAAATTTGTATAGATAAAACTCTTTTATTATAAATACCATTCGTAAAAATCATATATCAATAAATTTATTTTAAAGTTAAATTTAGTTACCAGCTATACAAAATTCTCTTAAATAAATAAGAAATTCGTTTAAATTTAGATCAAATTATTTTATAGTAAACAAAATTCTTACAAAAATAAATCATATACCTGCTTAAATTAAATTTTAAGCTGTAAAAAATCTTTTAATTAATAGTCAATTTATATAGTCAAAATTATGATTAAATAAATAAATAAAATAAATCCTTAAAAATATCATATCATATATCAGCTTAAATTTCCAGCTATCAAAAATTCACTTAATTAAATAAGAAATGTTTATGGATTACCACAAAAGAGCATTAGTTAAGACTTTCAGCACTAAATCCCAAAAAATTCAAAAGCTGATCTGAATTATATTTGAAATCAAATTCGATGCCTAATCTGCCATTTATATTTCGATCTGTCCGCATTATGGGTTTGACAAAGAGCAGAGTCGTTTCTTTTGGCATTGTTTGAGCGTGTGCTAAATGGAATTGGTATCGGAGCGCATCTAATTTATTGATAAAGAGGCTATTCACTTGCCAGGCCATTTCCACTCAATCTGAGGCTAATCCGTGCCATAACTATTTAAGTAGCTGGCCAAGCCCAAGTTCAGACAGGGCGGCAGAATCGCAGAGTCGGAGAGTCGGCGGCTGTGGTTGCTGGGCTTGTCGGGTCGTCCCTATCTGGAAGCCCAGCTGATTGGTGGGCTGTTGAATGCTAAGTTGACGCTTTGATCTTGTCTAGCGCGTAAATCTGGCGATGCGCTTTGAGATTAAATGCCATTTGTGTGGCAATGCGAATGTCGGCACTCACTCTGACCACGGTCCACAGAGTGCTCCATGCCCAACGCCCGCTCCTTCCTCCAGATTGTGTGCACTTGGCAAATTAAGCAGGCAGCCAGGCCAGGTAGACATGCCGAGTTGGACTGGGCACCTGTTCATTAAACGGCTGGAAAATTATAGTTGAGCGAGTGCAGTAAACAAATGTAATCGACATCCTGTGCCACAAAGGATGCCGCCAGCCGCTGCATTGTGGCCAGCGGGTCTGCTGCATTCAACTGGCGTCTTCTGCAGTTGGGGGCGCCCAAATGAACTATATGCAGGCCGAGAGGAAGAGGGAGGGAGACAGAGGGAGAGAGAGAGAGAGAGGCAAACAAACAAACAACAACGAAAACAAATAATAAACGCAACGAATTTTGATTTACCATGAAATTTAAATGAAGCAAGCGAAACGAAGCAGGGCAACAGCTTGAGACTTGAGACTTCACTTTGCGTTTTATTGTCAAGGCGCGCAAATATTGTCAAAAGACTTTGAAGTGGAAAGAACTCGGTTTGGTCCCCGAGTCTCCGGCGACCAGTCGAGCCACATTTGCATCTCGCTCTCGCGCTGCAACGGAAGCGCCACAGATATGAAAAAAAGATGCCGACAATGGGACAGGCACCAGGCACCAGGCACCAGGCACCAGGCACTAGGCACAGTGGAAAACTTGTCGCTGTCTGCGAGCGGCTGTCGCTCTGTCCGTCTGTCTGGTCCCTCGATTCGCAGCCAAATGCAGTCCTGTTTTTGTTTGCGCCGGCGCTTCAAGTGTCCCTTTTGGCATGCGGGCAGGTGCGGGGAGTGCGCCTGGCCACTTGTTTGGATTTATAAATATCTATGTATATGTTCTCTTCCATTTCGGTTTACTTAGGACCTGGGACTCGAGACGCCGACGACGACACTCAAGTGCCAGGCAATCAACAACAAATTATGAGTGCTACAATTTGCCCAGCCAGATACGGTAATGGATCGTCGACTTATCGCCACGTTCACAGCCAGAGCGATGCACTCACTCACTCACTTGGTATTTGGCTAGGCTGGCATTGAACTTTCGCCGTGGCAACTGCAGAGAATAGCAGACAATGTCGACACTCTACTGACCCACTTGGGCAGGTCCAAAGAGCATGCCCAGCATAATCATAAGTAAAAATCCCCAAACCATTACACTAGTTAACAAAACTTTAGACAATTGTCGGAAATTTAGTGATTTTTGCATAGAAACTTTTTAAAATAAGAATAAAATATTAAATATTTTTATCAAAATATATCAAGTATAACAATTATAGATTTTTAATTTTAATTTTAAATCATTATTATTTTTATGTATATTTAATTTTTTCAAATTTATTTTATTCATTTATTTACTTTCATCATTTAATTAAAATTCTGCCAGCTTATTGTCTTAGACTCCACAAATAAATTTGTTAGAATTTTCCCAAAAATTGCATTGTGATATAAAATGAAAATAACTATGCTTATTTATATTTAATTTTTTATTTTTTTTTATCTATAAATGTTTATTATATTTTTTAAATTTAAAATAAAAAAATTATAATTTTTCAAATAATCCAATAAAATATAATAAATATTTTTATAAGTCATATATACTTAAAAATTATATTTTATATATTTATATAAACGTCGATTCCAATTTACTAACATTTATACATTGGATTGTTCTACTCAAAATAAAAGAAATCGCTTGTTCAGTTTATATAATAATATTTGTAATATTTAATATTTTTTTTTTTATATTTATTATATTTATCAACCTCCAATAATTTAATCCAATAAATATATAATTTTATTTTGTATTTATATACCACAGCACTGTCATAATTTATGTAACAATTTAATAAAAATATAATTTTAATTTGTTTTTTAAATAAATCTTCACTCGATTTTAAGCGCCAAAACTAAATATATGTCTATTTTTTTCCTATACTACCTATATTTACGTTAACCAATTTTTTGCTATGGTCGAAAATAAAAAGAATTTGTTTGCTCACCAGTTCAAGTCGATGTGCTGGGCAAATCGCATTTATATAGATTTTCCTCTTAGTGAGTTTGGAAAATGTAGTTGCCGAGTGTAATTGACTTGAAAGCAAACAATTTATGATGACCTAAGCCAAACAAAAGCAGCGAATACCCAGAAAAGGGTGCGGTAATCAAAGGAATTGGCCAACAGATTGAGCCAAACGGATAACGGCCCAGTCAGCGCGCCAAGACCTAAAAACTGATGACGTTGTTATTGTTGTTGTTGTTGGCCAATGATGATGCTGATGCTGATGCTGATAATGTACTCGATGAACGATAGAGCACGCCGAGTGCAGTGGAAGTATGGGGCAGCGGCAGTCAGTGCTAAAACCCACGCAAAACTAATGTGAAAGTCAGAGAGGGGCAAAGACAGAGGCACAGATAGGCAGAGAGGGAGAGAGAGAGAGAGAGAGGAGGGACAGGGCTAGGTGGATGATGACTGGCGCGAGCTGCAATGTTGACCTTTGAAGCGAGTCTCGGCAAACATCTTTATGCTGACTCGAGAGCAATAAATAGCAGCAAAGAATTCAAGTGGAAAAGCATTGCAAATAAATACGAAATATCTAGTGGATAAATATTATTTGTGGCGATAACTATGAGCAGATACCAGGCCAGCCAAGGCACAGCTAGGCTAGGCCAGGCCAGGCCGGGCCAGAAACAAAGGCCATGGCATCGCTGTTTCGCCCAACTGGGTCAGCAAGTCAAGGACCCAGTTAAAGAGCCCTCCAGGGAGTCGCACACCCAGTTCATCTCTGCATATTTTCTATTTATGGCACTCGGAACTCCAATTCCAATACCAATTCCAATTCCAACTCCAACTCTAAATCGAACTGGAACTCAAATTATGGACAGTAGCAAATAAGTGCACAAATCTTGGCTTGGCCAGTCAATGTGAGGATGACTTGACATTTTTGGCTTAAGCGAGGTAGTTGACTTATCGACAAGGCACCCGCACTCCTACCCGGCCCGTGACTCGCTCATGTCGAGAACTTTTCGCCAGCAATTGCCTCTGCCTCTGCACTTTTAGCTGACTCACTTATGTAATAATAAAATTGGCATAAACATATGTATTAGAGCCTCGCGACGACAGTGCAACAAATGGCAAACTCCCTCGACCCGACTGCTACCCCAACGAGGAATTTGCCTCTGCTGGCACAAGGAAGTTTTCAAGAAGTGCCCTGTCACCAAGGGTTAAAAGCAAAGTAAAAACATATTCAAGTTTTTAGTTGAGGCAGTTTTAATAGAGCTAACACAACTTTTGTTGAGTTTATAGTTGAACAAAGTTTTTATATTTCACATAGATACAAATGGAGGTTGTCAAGTCAAGTAAATATATAATATAATGTAATATAATATATAATATGTATGCATATAATATGTAATATAATACATATTTATATATAAATAAAATATATAATATGTAATATAATATATAATCATATATAAATAAAAATATATATACAAAAAATAATCTTGATAAAGAAAATAATATATATATATATATATATGCTTTATTTATTTATTGTATTTTACTTAATAGTTTTATAATAAAATGAAATGACAAAAAAAAAGAATATTCGTAATAATAAAAAAAATATATATTTTACGAAATTTATAGGTATATTTTTATAAAATTTTACGCTTCGAAATCTTTTAAAGAATTTTTTGGTGTGTGATATGAGCTTTAATAAGTAATTATTAAATAAATAAAAGTCAACTGCATTTTTGCAGACACAACTGAAAAAAAAAATATTTCGAATTGCGAAAACTTCTTTTCTATTTTGGTTTGTCTAGATATATATATTTCTATTTATAGATATTTTGTCGCTGCAATAAGTAAATTTCATGCACATTCATAATTTTTATTGTTATTTTTTGTGAAATTCTATTAAAGTCATCTCATGGCTAGAAGATACTGCCTTTAATTGAACTTTATTATTATTTTATTTAATTTATTTATTGTTATTTATTATATTATTATTGAATTTTTAGTTTTTCTTACATTATGAGTTTCCTATTTATGTATTTAGACTTCCATTTCTCTGCCACTAAGCTCGATCTCTTCCATATATTTTTCTTTCATTCTACTCCATTACACTTATAGTATTTATACACTCATATATACACATCAGTGTTTTTGTAGTTTTCCCTTTACACATCGCATTTCCGAAACTTGTCTCTCATTATTCCTTGTACAGCTTTAAATTAGAAGATGGTCATCAGGGCGCAGGGCGCAGGGTGCAGGGCACGAGATTCCAGCTTTGACAGCTTCTGCAGCCATATCTTGGGCTATCCAATGGCCGAACTGTTAAGTCCACATTAATTACGTGTGTTTTAGAGCTGTGTATGAGAGCGATACTCTAACAGAGCATGGCCAAGACAGCAGCGAACCAGGCTAATCAGCTCTAATGCCGCCCAGCGCCCAATTCGCTTGTCAAAAGTTTTCAATGCATTGTTTGGCTGGACATCATTAAGACCACACCGCAGAGTGGCTACTCGTATGGAGAGCTTAAGCAGTGACCAGCTAATAACCGCCAAGAGCAGAGACGAGGCCAGAGAGGAGGAAGAGGCGAAGCTGCTGCTGCTGCTGCTGCGTAGCGCCACTTAAGTGAAGACGCTGTGCGTCAGAGTCCACGCTGAAAGCAGTGAGCGAGCGGCGCTCCTTCTCCATCTGCGTCTTGGGCTCTGCTTGTTAGCTGTCAAACTCGAAAATTTGCAATGACAGCAAACATTGGAGCCAGAGCCAGATAAGCAGCGGCGAAATGAACACAAACTAAAAACTCATTGTCAGGCGCTGTCTGCAGCAGCGAGGAGCCCAGCCAAGCAGCGGCAACCCGATCCGCATTGGGGGTGCGTTGCTGCATAATAAACTCACTGCAACTGCAACAGAGGGGGGCAGTCGCCCCTTCTCTTTCTGTCTCTCTGTCTGAAGCAGGGTCAGAACCAGGCTGGAACAATAGGGCGCCAGTTAGTTGCTGCGGCTGCGGCTGCGGCTGCTGCGTGGCCCGTGGCCAGTTTGGCGGCAACTGCCGCAGCGCAAAGAAACAATAAACACACGAAAATAATGTAATGAGTGGCAGCAATGGGACAAGTGCAGCTTAGGCCGTACCGTACGATGACAGTGGAGCAAAATCCACCAAAATTTCAGGAAAATAATTTAACAATGTTCAAAGAGAGGAACTTTTGAGAAAAGCTGTGCTATGGTTAAGTGTTAATTAATGTAAAAAGTACAAAATTATTATTTTTCATTAAATTTTATCTATTCTTCGTCTTACTATTTGTAATAAAGAAAAGTAAATTCCAATGTTTAGGAATTAAATTAAAATATTTCGATATTTATCGATTTGTTGGTATAATAGACTGATAAAGGTCAGTGTGTTGCCATGAATATTGAAGCAGACCAGTAACAAAACTACTAACTAGAAGAGGTCTATTCAGGTCTTCAGCTTGTCATGTAGAAATTCTGGCAAATGTAGGGTTGCCTAAGGCAAGCATATGATAAGCAGAGTTATATGCTCAATCTATGGTCGATTATAACGTATTAATTAGATATGTCAGTACTGATTTTTATTTAAATAGATTTTTAAATGATATATCTTTTTGAAAGTGCATCCAGATAGAGCATAAATTTGTATTTCCAAATTTTACGCTCTCTTGGAAATTTTTTAAATATTCCCTGGACAACGAAACGAACTCTTAAATTTGGAGCTCTAGCTATATTTTTTTAATCCGATTTCAGATTCAAATTTGGTTTCAGATGCGTAAGAAGCTCAACTGTAAAATGCCATTTTGATTAGCAATAAAAACAGAATAAATAAAAAATAATGTAACTACTTATCTATATTGTGATATCGATATTTATCGATTTGTTCAGAAAATAAAGCGATAGAATGAGAGAGTAGGTAGATAGGAATAGAGAGGGAGAGAGAGAGAAAGAGAGACATAAAGAGAGGGAGAAAGAGTGAGAGATTAGAGATCGTCGATCATGATTATGTCAACTAAGTATTAGTTGATAATAAGTCTGCCCTGCAATCTTCACCATATATATAAGAAACTTCTTAGCAAAGGCAAATAAGGAAAAATTTATTTAACTAAATTAAGTTTTATGGTACCCAAATATGCATATACATTGAACATACTATACATGTTATATAAGACAATATGTATATGTTATATAATATGTATATATCAAATCGATAACTCACCTCTATTTGCCAATAAAGTTTCCATCTCTATATAGCCCTAGTTCGTTAGTTCCTTCCGCCTCTTCACATTTCCCAATTCTCAATTTCCAAATTCTCTATGTATAGCAGCCTCGAGAATCCCACTGTCCAGGACAACATGATGGTCACTCTAGACTTTTGGTTAAGCTGCGGGTACTGCAATATAGTAAAGAGCATATTAAATTCATTTTAAAGCTTGCACCGTGAGAAACTTGGCTTGAGTGGGCGGCGACGAGCGGTTGAGGCGCAGGGAGCTGCCACATGGCATCCATAATTGATGCGCCCTGCATTACTAGACAAAAACTTGGTGCCACAGCGGCAGTGGGGGCAAAGTAAACTCGACGAGTGCCATCAAAGGGCTGTGCCCCTCACTGATGGTCCCCCTGCTGGCTGCAAATGTGGCACATGCAACTGCAACAATCATCGAGGCTGCAGCATCCAGCAGCAGCAGCAGCAGCAGCAGCTTATGCCCCGCTGCCTTTCCTTCTTATTAATTAAGAATTATTTTAATTAACGTAATAAATTTGCGGCCTGGTAAAAAAAAAAGAAGAGAAAGAGCAGATGGAGAAGGCTTACAAATAAAATGCTCGCTCGTAAACATTTTGTTTTTGCGCTTCAATTCTTTGGGGCCAGGTTCGCGACTTTGGACTTGGAGTTGGAGCCGGCGCTGGAGCTGGTTGCATGTGCCGCAGCCCCGAAAAAATGTGCGAAAATTTATGTTGCATGCGATTTTGGTGACTTGTTTGCAACTTGTTTGCCATGTTTGAGCTGGAGAGCTGGAGACCTGGAGCTGGCTGCAGCAGCCGCGCTGGCAAGTGGGTCATCAGCAGGCAGGCCCCACTGTGGTTTGCCGAATTTCAATTAAATGCACATAAATTTAAAATTAGTAATAACTACGGGGACGCGGACAAAACGTTGCCAGGCACGCAACCCAGCGCTGCGCTCCGATGACGCAGCTGTCGCCCGCATTGCGAAGCGGACGTGACCCGTTGCCCAGCCAACACACACACACACACACACACGTACACACCTGTCGGGCGGCTCAACTCGCATCCAGTTTGAAAAATCTGTGTGCCTATTAATTAGCCAAACTTCAACACCTGCTGTGCACAAGTTAGCTTGACGGCAGAGGGCAAACAAAATGCTGCAATCGACTCGACTCGACTCGACTCGACAGCCAGCCCTTTCCCCCTTTTGGGGTTGTGAATTGGAAAATAATTGTGCGACGGTCATTAAAATACAATGCCCCATGGACAATATTAGACGAGAGACGGAGTTATTTTGGGACACCAGCAGCAGCAGCAGCAGCAGCGGCAGCGGCAGCAGCAGGTGCCAAGGCACATTGGCCACGTCTCGGCAATTATAGCATTATAAATAAACAAAGACCAAATAGTTATTAACTAATAACTGCCACGCGTTGGGCCGGCCTGGGCGGTCGCTGTTGATAAACTACATAAAACATTTATGCCTCGGCCACCTGGCGGCAGAGCTCGAATGTCAAGGCTGCCACTAGAAAGCGAATCAATGAACTTTCGAGCAACAACGGCAGCTAATTACTTCCAAATCGAGCTCATCAACAGCTGCTGTTGCTGCCATAAATATCTCCGATTCCCTTTCTCTGTGACAGCGTTTCGACACACTTGATGAGAGCTTAAGTTCCTTAAAGCAAAGGCCAATGTTAGCGCAATAATTAGATAACTGAGTATGCCAAAGGAGCTAGAGCAGCTAGAGGGTTATTATAATGATATGCGTATTAGTTAGTTATTTTTATATATATCTATATATATAATATGGCTGCTCACGAGCTAAGACTTAAGAGCTAATAAAAGACCCAATTTACACTCACTTATATTGTACTCAATTTTATTATACTCAATTTATACATTTATGAAAATCCTTTGTGCTTCATAGCTAACTTTCAGTATACCAATTTCTAGTCATTCTCATTCTCTGTCATCTGCCTCCCACTTAGCTGCGCCCGGAACTTCGTTCTGTCTCACTCATGAGAATTAAAGATCAAATTGACAACGAAAACTCACTCGAGCAGTAATTTATAGGTGTATAAGTGAGAAGCTGAGCACACACTACTAACAATGCAACAGTAGAAAGCAAAGGCAACAACCATCAATTCCACAGTATCACAAAATAATCACATAGTGATGGGATAATGCTAAATGTATTAAAATAATATTAAAAGCATAGTATTAGTTATAAATATTAAATATTTAATAATACAAATACAAATAGAAATATCAAACTATTATTATTATTATTTCTATTATTATTATTTTTATTATTTTTTTTATTTATTTCACAGTAAGGAATATGCAAATATAATAAACATTTTTGAATTAACGTGATTTTGCTCAATGTGAGCAATTTTTATTTAGACCATGGCTTTCAGAAGTACAACAAATTAATTTACATTTTGATATTCTAATGGACAATGGCTTTCTTAACTATCGAGACTTTTAACCCAGAGAGCAAAATTCCATGGAATGGAACCATTAAAAACTAAATTAACAAATTAAATGAATAAAAAATCCAATTACAAGTTAGTCGATCATGATTTGACAGTATTTTCCAAAGGCCAACAGCTTTCTTGCATTACCAATAAAAAAGTTAATAATTATTTAAATGCTTTAAACTTGCCTTTACGGATTTACTGCAGCTATTTTTACTCTTTGAATGTCACAAATTAAATTAAATAAATAAAAATACTTAATACAAATTATATTAAAAATATAAAATAAAAACTAATATCAACTTCCTTTGTAAATATGTAAATTATATTTTCCTATTTACTCGAACTTGTGAAGTATTGTCTTCATTTGATTATATTATTTAGAATTCTATATTTTTTATATGACTATTTATTTAATATACACACTTATTAATTAAATATATATTTATTTATATAATATATAAAAATTATTAAATCATATAAGATATTATAATATATACGTATCAGTAATATATTTCCTAATTATAAATATGATTATTATATATTATTATATTATAACAATATTATTATAATATATACATACATATCACCAATATATTTCCTAATTTTAATTGTGATTATTATATATAATAATAATAAGATATAATTATATTATTATATTAGCTGCATATCACTACAGCTCAACTCTAATATATTTCCAAATTTCTCTCCTCCTTTTAATTTCCAGTTGTCTCCCTCACTTATCAGTGAACTCACATATTTTATTTCCATAGATTATTCATAATAATTTCATATACTATTTCAAAAATAGCTTTACATGTTTATTAGTGAATTCCCTTGGTTTATTCCCCTTCCAATGACTTGTTCCAGTTCCAGCTAATTCCCATAAATTGCATTGCTCGAGTCACTGAAGCCGTCACACACTCGATGTTTTTTAGGCTTGGCGCTGTTGATGGGAATTTGTGTTGCGTATTAGGTGCCATTCAACGTAATCGAACTAATCAATTTGCGTGAATAAACTGCAAAAGGTTTGTTATCAGGTGGGCAGGTGGGAAGCTGGGCAGGTGGGCCATTGGGGCAGGTGGCACGTGGCGCGTGCCACATTGTTGCACACTGGCGCCCCCCAAGCGACATAAATCTTTATTTACAAAAGTGTAAACAAAAATTACTCATTCACGCGCATTTAAAAGAGAGACGACGCCAAAGTGAAGCCAGGAACGAGGACGCGTGGGGAGGAAGCGTGAAAAAGGCTGAAATGCGAAAAATCAACGACTTCAACTGGGGAACAATGCGGCGTGCGAATGGGGATTGCCTTGGAGCTGGCTCCAAATGTGTGTATTAGCATGTGTGCAAGGGGATGGTGGCGGGGGGGTGTTGGGGGCGTGTGATGCGGGAGGAAGTACTAAAAACCCCGTAACACAACCCCCCATGCGCACGCTAATGGCTCTCCAGTGTGTTTGACGTCGATGAGCGAGCAGAGAAACTGTTCGCAGTTCGCCGAGTCGGTCCCTGGTTGGGTTGAAAAGTCAACGATTGCCGCGTTGCGGAAATTAACGGAAAATCAGCAGAGCAGGCGAAAAGGCAGCTGCCTGTTAACAGCAGCAGCAGCAGCAACAGCAGCAGCAAATGCCCAGGATGCTTGATTTAATGTACAAAACTTTTTGATGTTTTCTGAATGAGACAGAGGCGTGGGCCGTGGCTGTGGCTGTGGCTGCGGCTGTGGCTGCGGCTGCGGCCGAGTTGAAGTTGAAGTTGAAGCTTATCAGCTGGCAGACATTTTGCTTATTTAAAAGTAATTATGGGCAACCCGAGCACCTACGCTGCGACGACGAGTCGTCACCGTGTCAGTTGGAACGGACCTCAAGACAACCCCGTCCTGGCGCTCTGTAATGCCCTTGTCCCCCCTCCTACCACGCGGCTGTCAGCTCATTCAAGCAGAATGCGGCAAATCACGCACCCAACTTTTTGAGCAGCCTTTCGGATGGAGGTGTACGCTCTACACACACACACACACACACACACACATACATATACTTATACATATTCCGTATAAATGTATACAAATTATGCGTATTTATCAGGAAAATTCAATGAACTGTAAATGGTGTGGAAGTTGTTCATGTGAGCCAAATGTGTATGTGTCTGCCTGTCTGTCTCAGTATGTGTGTGTGGAAGTGTGTGTAAAGGTGTTTTGCGCCACGACCCATTGTTGTTCTGCGGTTGTCTGTTACAACATTAAGCCAAGGGGTCGGCCTGAGAAAGCGCACAGGTGTGTGTCAAAAGGCATGCGAAATGGGTGGCAGTAATATGGGTGCGGGTGGGGGTGGGGGCAGGGGCAGAGTGGGCGGGCAAGTGACAGTAGGTGTGGCAGCAGGCCCAAGCAATTCATTCAAGCTTGCTGGCAGGGGCTGGAGCAGGGGCTGCTAAATAATGAACAGACCGGCTGGCATCGGGACACAGAACGACTTTTATGTGTTTGTATATTGGGTTTATATTATAGTTCAACTGGCATACAAAACATTAATTAAGCTAAAGGGGAAAGGGCAGGTATAATAAAGAGAAAGCCTAGGCAAGAACAGAAAATATTGATGAAAGTATCCCCAAATGCAAATCATATATAGTAAATGATACAATAAAAATTGAAGATGATAAATAGAATAAAAATATTCACAAATGTAAACTAAAAATTTATAAAAATAAATAATAAATATATGAATAGTTTATAAATATATTAATATAATATAAATATACAATTTATTATAAGAAATCATTTAATATTTACCAATTCAAATAATATATTAAATAAAATTAATTAAGAATCATACAATTTCCAAATATTTTACTTAATATTAACAGAATTATGTTTCGAACATGTTTCATAATTATTATGCATTCTTAATCAATAAATTAATTTATTAAAAATACAATATAATTGAAATATAGTTCTGCTCGAATTAAATAACAAATTTAGAAATTTTATTATTTTTTATTAAATTTATATTTTTTTAAATTATTAAGTATTTATTATTTTTATTATTATTTGCATTTGTAAATGCTTTTCTTTATTTTCTACCTATAGATATAGATAAATTTTTGACTTTATTCTGTCATCATCTGTGACTCTTCTGGAAATATTACTTGCCAATAAATTCCCAAAATTTAATTTATATTTATATTATATTTCAATCATATTTTGATCAATTATATTGATTAAAAATGCATAATAATTTACGAAATATGCTCGAGACACAGTTCTTATAATATTAAACAAAATATTTGAATATGATTTGATTTTCTTGACCGAAATCATAACTAAATATTTAACTATTAAATGTTCTATCCACTGAAGCCCGCTTCAAAAATATATATCTATGCTTTATTATGACTTCAACTCGTATAACTCTAGAAGGAACACAAAATGTATGTTTAATAATACTTCTGCAATGACTTTAGTCAATGATAAATATTCAACAGTTGCAACAGCAAAAGTTTTCTAACAAGGAAAACACGCGCAACTTTGCAGCTTTTGTTTAAGCCCGCAACAATTCTTATTAGAATTTTTCATATTTAAAATATATGTAATTTTGTTTGTGTGCTAATATTGTCTAACAAAGTAATTCGGATTCTAAAATCCAGCGTCTTGGATCATTAAAACTTTGGCTAAGCAACTGCATTTGCCAACTGCTGCCAGCGAGCTGCCTACTTCCGCTTAATGTTGGGGGCGAGTGGAGCCGAGGCGAGGCAGAGGCAGAGGCAGAGGCAGAGGCAGAGCACCGTTTGCCACTTGGCAGGCGAGTGAAAAACTTTTCATTTTACAACAACGGCTGCAGTCGCAATGCGAACTGAGAATCGGGAGCCGGAAGCGAAGGAGGCTTCTAGGCAAGTGTAAAAGAAATAAACGGACTTAAAATAGGAAAAGTCAACATGAGCTGTGCGTTGTGTCCTGGGACAGGACGTTGCTGCCCTGCCTTGCCAGAGGGACTAACTTATTTTATTTGCAGCACAAGCCAAAAGGCTGGGCAATGTCCTCTGGACAGGCCAGGGGCTAAGTGCAAACACAAAGATGAGATTTCTTGCCATCACGGCGCCCTCCCTGCCGGAGCAACTTCTGCTCGAGGCGGGGGCTCACAAGAGCGTAACGGCGCTCAAAATGACTGACACGGCTTGCTGGTCACATGGTCAAGAGCGTGCAGCGAGCCATGGCCAGAAAGTACACACACCCAACACCAACACACACACACACACACACAATGGCAGACAATGCGAAATGAAATTCCATCGTAGAACATTTTGTATCTGGCTTAGTTGTTTTAAACTTTATTGTTTACGCTTGTGATCAGCGTGGCGACCATTTTGTTGACTGCTGCCATTGATGCTGCCCGCTGCCTGCCGCTTGCTGCTTGCTGCATGCTGGCCTCTGCAGCATCTTCGTCGTGCTCTGCTCCTTCACACTTTGACCCATTGTGCGGCTCTAAAACATAAACGGAAGCGATTTATGGCGCAAACACAATGAACGAGTCAGCAACAACAGCAACAGCAAACAAGCAACACACAAGAAAATGACGCACAACAAAGGACGCGGATACGGTCAGAGCAACAATTTGTGTAGTGTTGACCATCAGCATCAGTCTGCTGGCCTTAGTCCCGCTGTCCTGTGTCCCTCTGTCCCAACTGGCATTCGCGCTATCCTGGCAGCTCATAAAAAAGCACAAGCAAACGGACGTCAGCTCAGATTTTAGTTTGGGCAGGAGGTTTCGGTCAGCTCAAGACTTGCGACAGATTTGATCAACCAAAAAAAAAATGGCTAAAATGTGACCTCAAGATAATCTAACTACATATTAATGTGGAATTAAATATATATAGTTCGTTATACAACCTGAATCGGATTAGAAATAGAGATGTCGTGGTGTGAGCTCTGCTCGACTTGAGATTTAATAAAAAAACATATAAATATTATTTACAAGAAATAAATAAATTTATATTTTAATTAAAAATGTATAAATAAAACAAAATTAATGAACAAATATATATAAATATTATTTAAAATAAATAACTTTATAATAATAATTAATTTAACTTAAAATTTAGACATTACAAACAAAAATGAATAAGTTTCGAAATAACAAAGGAAATTAAATAATAACAGAATAAAATAGAATTAAAATTAATTAATAAATATTTGAAAATAATGTAATTTCTATTTAAAATTCATGTAAAATAAATAAATTTATATTTAAACTTATAATTTATAAATAAAAAGCAATTAATAAAGAAATACTTAAACATATAAATATTAGGAACAAGATTAAAAGACATATATTAAAAATATTAAATAAGAAATTAAGAAATTAAATAATAAAAAATAAAATAAAAATAAAGTTAATAATTAAATATAGTCAAATAATATAGTTTCCATTAAAAATATTTTTGATATAAAATTATATATAATATGTATTATATAGGTTTAATGATTTTTGTATATATATATATATATATATAAATTAATGACTTGCTTTCATTAATTCGAATTTATTTCTTTTACATAAAAATTGAAACTAAATTCTGGCTATAAAAAGGCTAAATGGTCAGCACGATGCACAATGGATCCAAGCAATTCGCATTGTTCGCTAGCCGCAACTAAAGTGCTTGTCACTGGTCACGGCCCGGAAGTATCTTTATTTTAGCTGTGTTTGCACTCGCACACACACACACACACTGGCACACACCAAGTGTTATTATCCTGCTTAGCCATAATACGTTGTTAAAATGTTGAGTCTGTCATTTGTTTGGCCCGCACTAAAAATCACAAGAAATTGAAAAAAAAGAACGGAGCGAGAGAAGAGCAGACGAGAATGCCCCAAGACTTGGTCAGATAAATGCCAGGACAGCTTAGAGGGCGCATGGGGGGCGTGGCGTGTGGGTCTGGAACTCCTGTGGGAATTGTTGACAGGCGCGTGGCCATTTTGTATTTCGACTTTATTAACTTTTCAGCTGAGCCGAAGGAAGCAAAACAAGGCAACGCCTTTGATTTGCGGCCATTTTGTCCGGCTTCCGCCTTTTGCATATTTCCGTTCGTTATTATTGTCGTTTTTTACCGCTACCTGAGCGGCGGCAACAACAATCAGGCCTTGTTTTCAGGTTCGCTGCGTTTAGGTTCTTAACAATTAGGTTCATTAAATTTCAATTAATTTGATTAATTGAAGCAGAAATATGCGTTTCATTTGATTTGTTTTGATAGGCGCCCGATCTCTCCCTCTCTCTCTCTCTTTCTCTTTCGATCTCTCCCTCTATGTCTTCTGGCTACCTTTCTTTTGTTGTACGCTTCAATTGCAATTAATTACGGCAGCCAAACCACAATTAAAATTAATTCGCCTGTCTCTAAAAAAAAAAGTGTAGCGAAAAAAGAGCTGGAAAAATAAGGAAAATTCAAGCAAAACGCATGCCGGAAGCAGCGTCCAAGTCCTTTGCATTCGCATCCGCAGCCGCACATCCGCAGCAGCCACATCCGCACGAGTTGGGCAATAAAAATTCTCGACGTAATTAAAATCAAAGGATTTCGCGTTTAACAATTTATGTGCGCTATAATTTTTGGGGCGACGCAGACAACGCTCGTAAATTTGAAAGCCCCCAACCTAGTGGCTCCTCGCCTCCCCCTCCACCAGCGCCGCCAACTGCTTCCCACCGCAGCGACTGGCAAAAACGCTTTATGGCCGTTAATTTGTTGTGCGGGGGGTTGTCAAGCAGGCGAAGGGGGCGGGGTCGAGTAAAGCTGTGTGCAAATGATTTGTTTCCTTGGCGCCCGTTTGAAAACAAAAGCTTTTGACCAGCGGACAGTAGGGGCAGGGGAGGCGGCGGAGGAGCGTGGACAACTGCGTTGGCGGATTTCGCGTCGTTTGGCTGCACGTGACTGCGTGCCACACATGCCGCACGACAACTGGACACCAGCATAGCTGTGTGCATACGCACCGAATGCCATTCCTTTGGACCCTGTTACCGCGCAACCTGCTCCTGCTCCTGCTGCTGCTCCTGCCGCTGCTCCTGCTGCTGCCTTTGCTTGTCCTGCTGTGCGTTGCATTTCATCGCTAATTTAAGTTAATGTTCATTGTTGTAAATTACATTAATTTTAATGCGATTTCGCACACACGCACTGGCAGCGGCTACGTCCACGGGCCACGCCCCACAGCCGAAAAGCTTTTAAGTGTGTGATTGTTTGGCCGTTGCACTTTTATGTAATTACCGCACTAACAAATTACATCAAGTGTCACAAATGAATGCATTTATGATGCGCGCATTTAAAACAAAAAAAAAAAAAAAGGAAAAACAAAACCCAGCACCCAAAGCCCCACCATGCCATGCCGTAAAAGCACTCGGTAAGAGTTCGGCTTATGGGAAAATATGTTGCGAGCGGTCCGAGCAGAGTGCAACGGCAAATGCATTAATTAAAAAGGCTGCTCGCGGGTGAGAGCTTAAATCTTTATTGGCTTTCGCTAGCGCATACCCACGGTGCGCCTCGCTCTGCAATTCTCATAGATTTCCAACGGAGATGCCAATGCAGATGAAGTACACTTTATAGCATTCACGCACATCACAAGTTAAAGCTTGTTATTGTCTGATTTATTTCTGAAAAATAGTTTTTTAACGCTTCTCTATGCAATTCTCACAATGATCTCTTAGGTAATGGGTGTAACCATATAAGTTAAATGCTCGAAAAAGTTCGAAACTAAACAAGTTAGAGCTTGTTATTGTCCGATTTATTTCTCAAATAATTTTTCAACGCCTCTCTATGCAATTCTCACAAGGAAGCCTTGAATAATAAGTGTATACATATATTCTAAATGCTTGACAAAGTTCAAAACTAACCAAGAAATTACACAATATCGTTTGTGATTTGATGTTGAACTTGCTGTACTCAAATAAGTGAATCATATTATTTATTCAAGGTTGTTGATGACATATTGACGGTCAGCTCCTAACGCCATCAAATAGGCAGCGAGAGAGCATTGGGAAATTTACAACGTTAAAAAAGTGATAGAGTAAGTGACAGTCAATATCAAAAAAAAAAAAAAAAAAAATTAACTCAAGCCTTGTAGTTCCACTTATTTATATTAATTATTTATTTATTTATATAATATTTTAACTAACTGTATTAAAAAAAAATTTTAATTCGCAATTATCGTGGATAGGAAATTAAACATTTTTATTGCCTTTGAGGCATTTTTCATTAAGAAACATGCATATATAATATTTACATATGTAGGTGTAAAATATACATTATACATATAAGATATATAAAAAAATATTTAATATATAAAAATTTTTATATCAATGTTTAAGTAAACCTGCCTGCTCAAATCAATTTAATAAAATTTAATTAAATCATTTCAGATACAACAAATACTTCTCAGCCGATGATTAAGCTACAACGCTAACCTACGCATCATCAGTTCACATATGTATTAAGTGTGTGATGAACACGTAGATGGATATTATAAAATAAATACGAACAAAGGGAGCAGAACTGACAGCAGCTAACAACAGGCTGACTTAGCTGTTGTGTGGCCGAATGGGTAAACATTGGAACGGTAACAGAGACCGGACCAGGGGGCCAGGGCAGCAAGCGGGCAGAATGTTGCTTCTATAACAATATTTGGTTTCATTTGCATAAAATGCAGCAACAGCAGCAGAAGCGGCGCAAAAATGTCAGATGCAAAAAGGGCAGCCACAAGCAGCTGCCTGTCGACAGTCGACACTCGCCAGGCGCCATACGCGGCGTATACGCAATGCGGACTTGAACGTACCTGCAGCAGGCAAGTAAACAAGTTTGTGGAGTTGCACAGAGCTGCCTGCCCTGGCTTGTTATCAGAGGCAGGAGTGCCAGTCCCAGGGCTGCCATAAACTGAACGATTGATTGAACAGCAAACATGTCGTCCAGTTGCTGCGCCTCATCGCATCATCAACAGTCCTCAGTCCTCAGTCCTCAGTCCCCAGTCGCCAATCCTCAATCGCCATTGCCATGTAAAACACATGTTGCCTCTCATTTCTTTTGCTCTGCCCATCGAACAGCCGCAATGTCCAGGGCGTAGCCAATTTTAAGCAAATATTATTGTTTGCATTTATGTTTGTGTCTGATATCGCACAACCGATAATATGCACATAGCGAGGCCTTACTGAACACAATTTTTATTACACTACTCATATGGGAAACTTCAGCTGAAAAATGTTAAATTTCTAGTTTGTATTATAAAATATAAAATGGCATTAAGATATTAATCTCAACAGATATGCTGCCATCTGGAGTATAGTTAAATCATTTAAGGAAAATCTAAACAAATATAATACATTTAAAATTATAATAAATAAAAGAAAATAAATATATTAATATTTGATTGTTTTTTTTTTTTAATATATATACATATTTATTTACAAAAATATATATCTATATTTTTAAACCTATATTATATTTATTTTTTTTTTATGCCATAAATGGGAAAAAACTTTTTATGTTCGGGAACGAAATAAACATTTAATAATAAAAATAAAAAAATAAAATAAATTTAATTATAGTAATATAACACTTTCCTTTTTAATATCATTAAACAAAATTTCGACATAAATTGAAATGCCCAATAAAAATTATATTTGTATAGCGAAAAGTATTAATTTATTATTGAATAATTTATATAATATAAATAAAAATACAATGTTTAAAATGCATTGAATTCTGGAAAATAAATTAACACTTTTCTTTATACAAAAAATAAATATATATTATATGACTTCCACAATTGATACAAATAAATTTATAAATATTGTTTTATAAGTAAATATTTTGTATTCAGCTATATACAGTAAGACATATTCAATAATTACAATTTAAATTAATTTATATTTATTCATAAATATTATCTATTTGAATTAAGTTTTAAGTTTTCTTTTAATATTTTCTTTCTTTCAAAATTTTTTTAAGTAAATATATTTTTACTTTAGATTGTTAAGTATTTTTATTTATTTATAATATTTTTATTTATATAATATTTTAGACATCAGACTCAAGCAAATTTGTAGCGCAGTGTAATTTATATCAAGGAATAAATATTATGCAGCCCAGGCACTGCTGTTGCTTTAGCTATTAATGTTGTTGCTGCTGTTGTGTGAGTTGAAGCGATGTTCGCACAACGACACACACACCCGCACACACTCATACACACTCGCAGGCAGAGAGAGCATGTAAACATAACCTCAAATTAAAATATGTTTGCTTACGTACAAGCAAACTAAAAGGCAAACAAACGGATGCCAGGACGCTGGACTCGATTCGAGGCATAAATTAAAAACTTTTGCTTAATTGTAACGGTGCAAGTTTTGTAGTCAAGTTAATTATGCATAAAGTGCGAGAGAGAGAGAGAGAGAGAGAGAGAGAGAGGGAGAGAGGGAGGGCAAGAGCCGTTTTGGAATTTATTTACCTTCTGGGCTAAAATACACGCAAAGATTGCAAAGTGTATGTCTGCGGCGGCTGGTTGCTATTATGACAGCTGCTTTGACTGACAGGCGGTGGTTGGCGACTGTCGGCAGCGGAAATTAAGCGCCTCGATTTGCGTGCCCGCCACGTATAAATCAGTGTGTGCCTGTGCTCCTAGGTAAACCAATTGATTCAGGCTCTTTAAGTCGCACAGAGGGGCCAGATTATGCGAGCCTTCAACAAGGCGTAAAATACTCGACTCGATTATTAAGCTAAATGCATATGAATGCGCCTCGTTCAGGAAATGCAACTGAGCGTCAGTCAGTCAATCAGTCAATCAGTCAGTCAGCCAGTCAGTCGTGTCAAATTGCTTAACAAGCAATTATGTAGACCGTCAACAGCGTAGCTCGAGCATCGGCGAGCAGTTCAAAGCAACGCCGATGCCTAGCCAGGGGCAGGCCATGCAAAAAGGGCCAAGACCAATTGGCCTGGCTTAGTTCAGCGACAAATCTGTAAGCCAACAGCAGCAGCAGCAGCCGCGGCCACAGCCCCAGCCACAGCCGCACTTGATCATAATGATGATGATGCTTATGGCACTCGGCTGGAAGTTGAGTTGCAAACAAATGACTTAAGTGAGCAACTTACAAGCCGCATTAGCCAGGCCCATGACAGCGCCCGAGTCACTAACAATTTTGTTAACAAGCTCGTTCCATCTGTTGAAATGCCATTCTTTTTTAAACAGGGTAGCCATCATATGAAATTGTTACGTAATAAATTTGATTAAAATCTTATATTGCTAAATAAATAAAAATATATTTATTTTTTTGTTAAAATATTAAATTTACGAATTTCAACAAATAAATTAAATATAATATTTTAAATTGTGTAATTATATATAATTTCTTAATACACATTTGCATTATAAAATTCTGAAACCAAAAAAAACATTTAAACAAAATTAAATCATTGCATAATATATTTTAGATAATTATATAAATATATATACAATTTTATTTTTATTTTGGTTTTAAAATTTGTATTCTTATTATTTTTATTCACTCATGCTCTGCCTATTTTGTTATAATTTGTTACTTTCAAATATAAAGCAAATAATAAAACATATAATAAATAATAAAAAAAAAGCTGAAGATTTAAAAGACAGCTTGAATACCAAATATAATGCATATGCATTACTGCATTGTAAATTGCATTGTAAAATTGATCAGATGAAGGAAAATTCAATTTATACTGAATATTTGAATATTCTTTGCATTTACATTGAAAAAAAAATAAAATAATAAATAATAAATAAATAAAACTAAGCTACATCACAGTGGCCAGCTAGAAAACCCTGATACCTTTAAAGTCTAATGCCGTTAATCACGGTCTATTGCCGCGTAATTCTTGGCCAGATCTGCGACTCTGATTTATGCGACAGTCATTAGGATTCGCTCGTTTGTGGCTGAGCAGGAACAGGGCAAATTGAAAGGGCCAGCGACAGAAACTGAAACATATTGCTGCATTTTATTATGTTTTAAAATTAACAATTTGAGCAGATAGAGAAAGAGAGGGGCAGCTAGAGCTCGATTCTCTTGCATTCCAATTTAATGCAGTTTTGCGCCTCTGGCCAAATAAATTACTCAAAAATTGCGCATAAATTAATGGAGGAGAGAGAGATAGGACGACTAAACTAGGCGACTGACTAGCAAAAATTAAAACATTAATCTACAGCCCGAGACTGCGCCTGCGCGCATGCATAACAATTAATGCGGGCCTTTAAATTTATTAATTTATTTATAAAACCAAAAAAGGGCAGCCTGGACAGAAAAGAGGTGCGAATGCGAACTTAAAGACCTGCTGCACAGCGCAGAGCCCAACAGAAGTCTGCAAGAACTTAACGAGAAATACTACTCCACATGGTTCTCAGTCAATGCTCATCTGTGGGCTCTGCTACGTCTGCTTTTTTCCTTCTTTAAAGAAATGTCCGTACGCCCTCCAGGGACAGATTAGCGATTAATCTATGGGGCATGGTCACATGCACGTCGTACACTTGCCTGCCAGGCACCCAGGCAGTCGGGCAGCCAGGCAGCTACCTCTAGCTAGAGGCAGCCAGAACGTGGAACGAGAGGTAACGATTAAAAAATCTCCACAGTAAAGACTGAGCACTTAATCAAAGAGGATTTAGAGAGGAATATAGAGCCAAAGCCGAGTGCCCAGAGCCCAGAGCTGCAGCTCAGGCAACCAAAGCGTTGATGCGGCGCTTTGTTTTAGCTCATTTCGTTTCTCTTCGTTTTACTGATGCACCGCAGATACCCTCCCAAAGTGAGTGGGTATAACGCCGTTTTAACTTGTATTTGCTGAAGGTCTTTCTCTATTTAATTGCGATTTTTATTCGTATGGCATTATTCATATATTTTCTATTTACTAGTCACAGGTAAGCTGAGAGCCTGGACAGTATAGTGAAGTTACTAGCTTAACTTACACGGGTTATAATCAAAGATTATTATTTTTTAAATATTTTAAATTAACTAGATTTCTTCATTAAAAATCAAGTCAGTAACAATATAAAAATTGCTGTTAAATGCAGATAAAATGTTTACTGGATTATTAAAAAAAAATCATTTGGTAATCTTAAAAAATATATAAAATAAAAGTTTAATTTAATCTCAAATATATTTATTAACATTCTGCAATCGAAATAAATGCATTAAAAATATTTTATTTCATCAGATTGTAATAGCATAAAAATAACTAATTGAGCTTCAAATGAAAAAATTAAATTTGCTTAAAATATTATAAATAAATCGAAGTTAACTTTGAATACCTAATTGATATTATAAAAATTCGTAATATTTTTACTAAATTGTTTGAAATAAATCATTTTTTGAGCTCCTAATTTTGATTTCATACACATGGGAGAAAAGAGTATTTTAAATTAAAATTCATTATTTAAATTTAGTAATAATTATAATTAAAATAAATTTATAAATATTAAGTATTAAGTATGAATTGAACCAAAGAGTCCGACAAAGTCAACTTTAGAAAACAATTTGAAAATCTTTCTGAATTTATGTATTTATTAATTTAACTTCGAAATCACATACCCAATAGAACAGGGTATTTCCAAGCCGTTTCAGTCAAGTCATAATCATTTATACTTTGCCTCTTTACTACATATTACAAGCAGTAATATTTTGCCTGAGCCTTGTTCATAGTTTCTGGTGCGCTTTTTCATTTGTTCAGCTCCCCTATGCCGATTCAGCTGCGCCTCGACCTGCCCCACTGCCCATCACCTTGACTGCCGGAGCTCCCATCTGCTGGGCTGGTGTTTAAGCTACCAGCTTGGCAACTGGTAAAAGACCTTAAATAGTGGCAGAGACATTTCAGACATTGCCGCGCGTTGGCTGCTGCATTTGTCAATTTGCTATGAGTTGAAAGGGGCGTGGCCGGGGCATAAAAATGATATATGCGAGCGCTGAGTTAGCAATTTTCGTATGAATTGGCAAATGGTAAAGCGACGCCGACATTCGTTCGCTTTATGAATTTTCTTTATGGGCAAAAACAGCAGAAAAACCGTCTATAAAATATTTTGATTGTATTTCATGTGAGCTTAAATTAAATGCATGTTGCACTTTATACCTACATATATCTGTCTGATGCGGCATCGAGTGGATTTAGAAGCAAGCACGACCCCCAGTCCATCCCTCCGCTGTCTGTGTGCTCGTGTTGCAATTATGGCCCAGTAACCGCAACACTAGCTGGCCAGCTTTGGCCTTGGCCCAAACACTCGCATTTCGTACTAAGCCCCGGCCAATTTTTGGGCATTTGGGCCAGTAATCCTTTTGTGTGCTAATTGGAGCGTTTCTACGGGCCATAAATACCCCGGCAGATGAAAACGAGTGGCCGAAAAATATATGTATATATATATATATATATATATATATGTATATTTGGCAAAATATTTGCCATAAACAGGCAGCTCAAAAGCCGCTTAAACCTGCCACTTGGCCGAGAGCGAAAAACAAATGTAAACCTTCTGCATGCCTTTTAATTGCTTTAGCTTTGCGGTCACACTTGGCACGGGCCCAGACAATGCCAGCGTGCAGCGGAGGCGGGGAAGGGACTCTGAAGCCTTGAAGGGGCGGAGTGGGCGGCTGTGGAGCTGATGCATTTGCCATTTCGATAGGCTCTTCAGCTTGTGGCTTTTTGCCTCGGCACAAAATCTCTATTAATTACACATTGTTTTGAATTCGAGTCAAGGATTATTTATTGTGAATGAATGCTCGCATATGAATAGCTTTTCAAAAAAATTAAATAATTTTGCAAGTATTATGAAAATCAAAAGTTTTAATTTACCATAAAAACCAAGAGTTTTATTCATAGTTAGAGTATAGTATATAGTATAAATAAATAGTATGAATAAACATCTCATCTTAATTCAAGTCTTACAAAATAATAAAAAATATTTTCCTATATGAAAAATATTAGCTTGACTATTAATTTTTTTTTATTCTACTTCAAAGCCTACTTCCATTTCATAATACTTGTCAGAAGACTCCACCACAGAAGAAGAGACAAAAGGTTCCAGAAAATACACCCATCATATCTGCCAGAGTATTTAGTCTGATATATGAAATATATGAATTATCCCTCAGCATTTTCATATGCAAATTATGAAAAAAAAAAATTTACCATAAATAATAATAAAATAATTTTGAAAATATATAAATGTAATTTATAAAATGTAAATTTTAAAAAATTATATGTATATAATTTATATCACATACATATCTTAATATACAGAATTCTGCAGTACAATATATATATACACACACACATATATATATATATATATATATATATATATATATATATATATATATATATATATATATATATATATGGTTATATTGCAGATTTATTTGTATATTTAGTTTGGCCTTATAGCCTTGCCACTTTTATTTCTATATCATATTGCTTCTGTTCCGTCTTGCATCAGGAATCGGTTTGCCATTAGTAGTGGAGTTTCACTTGCGAAATAAATAAATAGTTATGTAAACTACTCAGTTATTTGCTTATGCTAATCTGCACTCATGTTGACAGCTCTTAAGCAACCAAATCGAAAGGCAAGAATCTGACGTGGTTTTTCGATTTTTCTGTGTGCCCGCTTTGGGCATCTTAGTGGGTGCCAATGTGACACATTTATGCGACAATTGCCGGATTTATCATGCATATATATATACAAGCGTATATATATATACATATATATATATATATATATTTATATATATATATATACATATATTGTTTCTTACATTGATTGGCTATCCAATTTGCATATAATTTATTTTCAATTGTTGTGACATTTGCGCCACTGTGGCTGCGGCTGTGGCTATGACTGAGGCTGAGGCTGTTGCTATTGTCGGGGTCTGGGCAGGTTGGCACAGTCGTGGGAATATGTTGCACGGTTTCGCGTCTCTAGTTGCAAGTTGTTAGTTGCAAGTTGCGAGTGTTGATTGTTGCTTGTCGCTAGCGACAAATCTCGGGCCTGACTCACTCTCAGTTGTGGCGAACTTTCACTCGATTGCGGCCTGGGCATAGTCGATAATTAAGCCATCTTGTGGCACGTTTATCTAGCTGCAGACAATGGCTGCATCTAGCGGATATCTGTGGCAAATAGCTGCCTGGGCCTGGGCGCACCTTCAATTAATGCTGCAGCCAACGTCAGAGTAAATGCCGCTCTCCCTCTCTCTATCTCTCTCTGATTACAGCAGAGGTAAAAGTGTGGTATTGTTGCCTTTTGGCCTTATTTCAGCTGAACTACTAAATGCCAATTTAGCCTGGATGCTGGCACTCAGGTGCTAATGCCTGTCCCAAAGTTTGGCCAAGTTTGTCACGCTAACCGACTGCCAGTGGTGAACCGGTTTGCTGCTGGCCTCTGAAATCGATCTGACGATCTATTTGGGCCCAGTCACTAGCTCGAGCGAATTTCGAGCTGAATAGTTGCTTTCGGAGCGGTCAAGTATAATCTGAAAAAGTTGTCAAATTCAGTTAGTTGCTCTCCGAACATACAAATTTAAAGGGTTTACGACATGTTCGTACTTTTTTTTTTATAAATTTGTTGATTTTTTAAATAAAGAATATTTTAAATTTGGAATTGAACAAAATTGCTGATGGGAAAGAAGAAGGATCCCGTGCCAGTTGAGAAGACTGGCGATCCAATTGTCTCCGCGATCGGCGACTTCAAAATCTATCAATTTTGGTACTGCATGCTGATATTTCTCTGCAAGTTCGGCACCGGCTGGCACACGCTGGCCCACATCTTTCTGGCCGCGCCGACGCCCTTCGAATGCAAAACGGAAAATGTAACGGATCCGTGCAGCGGCGCCTGTACGGACGCTCAATTTGATAAGAGCATATTCCAATCCACAATCGTAACCGAGTGGAATCTGACTTGTAAATACAAAAACCTCGCTAGTTTGTCGCAATCGATCGTTATGGTTGGCATTATGTTTGGCAGTCTAGCGTTCGGCATGATCTCAGATCGGTAATCTATATATGCACATATATACTTCTGCTCATAAATACGATACATTCCGATTTAGCTGCGGACGGCGACCTGCATTTCTAGGTTGCTGTTTGATGCAGCTTGGAACAGGCCTCATTGTCTGCGTCTCGCCCTACTTCTGGTTTTATTGTGTTTTTCGATTTTTGGTGGCCTTTGCCACTGGCGGCACAATGACGACAAGGTAAGTGATCTTGGCTTTATGTCTATAGTGTACTTGATGGTAGTTGTTGCTATTATACATAATATAATTATTACATTATAAATTTTCGAAATCTCTCCTTTAAAAAAAAATTATGCCAATTTTAGTTTTCTATAAAACATTCGTACCATCTAAGCTTAATGCAAGAACTTTCAATTTAGCCAGATTAGAAAATAAAAAATGTTAATTTTGAACTGACAAGAAAAATAAGTAGCTCGCCTGCATAGGGATAAATAAATTAATTAATAAAGGAAAAGAGGATAGACATCGACCTTATTACTTATTTACTTTTCTTGCTTTAAAAATTTGTTTCAAAAATAATTATTTGGCACCTATTTTTGTAACGGAATAAAATTATAAATTTGTAGCAAGAATATATATATGAAATTTAAATTAATTAATTAATCAAAAGTCGTCTTTGTCATTTTTCTCAACGTCGAACAAGACTGAGTTAAACGGGCCATTGAATAATATTCGTCCCTAATAGTGTCCTTGATAATGTAAGCAATTTTTGAAACAATTTCCAGCAATCAATAATTACTGTTTGCTAAATGTTAATTTCAGTTTAATTTCTTCTAAATTTTGTATATATATTTTTCAATTTTGCATTTCAAATATGAAGTACATGAAATTAATTGAAATATTTTATATATGATAAAATTAAATATCTAAATATTTGAGATATAAATAATAAATACAAAATTTAATTTTTAGGTTCATTTAAGTATTTTATTAATAAAACAAATTTTATTTATTTACTATTTTAAATATGTTAGTTTAAAAAATAAATACAAATTTGAGTTATTATTTTTATAAATTTTTTGTTTGTATGCCATTTATATATATGTATATTAATAGATTTAAAAAATTTTAAATATTCAAAAATGGAAAATTTAAAATTATTTAAATTTTTTTTTAATGCTTATTTAACGACAATTCCGAAAATTGATGTCTCTCTGCTCAGCTTCGTGCTCATCATGGAAATAATTGGCCCAAAAAAAAGGGAATTGGTTGCCATCTTGTACCAAATACCCTTTAACATTGGCCACGCATCTCTCGCCGTCTTCGCCTACTTTATACGCACGTGGCGCTGGTTCCAGTTCGCTTGCACCATCTTTTCGGTCGTGTTCTTTCTCTATATATGTCTGGTGCCAGAGTCGCCGCGTTGGCTGTTCATCACGGGGCGCTTGGATAAAGCCATCAAGATATTGGAGATGATCGCTCGACGGAATAATGTGCCCACGGAGACGATTCGAGGTGAAATCGAGGCCGCCTACAAGATAGTGTCGGCCACAGCCCCAGTGAAGAAGGGCACCATAATCGATTTATTTCGGTATCCCTATTTGCGATTGAAGACCTTCTGCATGGCCAACATCTGGCTGGTGGTGTGCATGGTGTACTATGGCACCGCCCAGTACATATCCAAGTTGGGCGGTGACATTTTTATGAACAATCTAATCGCGGCGGCTCTGGGTATTCCCGGCACCCTGCTCTGCGTGGTGATGACCAAATATCTGGGCCGTAAGATCACAATGATGATCACCAATGGAATCAGTGCGGCAGGCTTGTTGGCGTTGGTATTTCTAACCCACGCCGACATGAAAATCCAGGTGGTTTGCGCGACATTGGGACTGTTTGGCGCCTCCATTACTTTTCCCAATGCCTACCTGTGGGGCGGCGAGGTCTTTCCAACTGTCGTCCGGGCGAACGGATTGGGCCTGTGCTCAATGGTTGGTCGAGGTGGCAGTCTCATTGCGCCACTCATCTGCGATCTGGCTCTAATCCACGCATGGATCACGCCGCTAATATTCGGTGTCTTTTCCGTTACGGGTGTGCTGGTAAGCTTCTGTTTGCCAGAGACACGAGGCACCCAGTTGCCAGCGACTTTCGAGGACAGCGAAAAGAGGGAGAATAAAAAAATATGCAGTTTTAGATAAGACATGACCCGATGCACACAGACATTCCGAGTCTGTCTGCAAATGTCAATTCAAGTGACTATTGAAAATTGTTAGTACAAAATAAATCCTTAGTTTGTCTTTATAATCGGTTTGTCTTATTTTGACCTGGTCGGTGCAATTTATCTCACTATTTAAATATATATTTAAAATATTTAAATATGCAATTAATTTACATGATATTTTATGTATTTAAATATATAATTAACTTATATATTTAAAATATTTATATTTATAATTAATTTATATATTTCATATAATCAAATTTTTATTTATTTTTTATATATTAAATTGTAAATTTAAAATATTTATATAGATAATAATTCATATATTTAAAGTTTATAATATCATTAATTTATATATTTAAAATACTTATATTTATGTATAATTAATTTGTATATTTAAAATATTAAAATAATTTGTGTATTAATTGAAATATTTATTTATTATTGTATATATTATATTATATTATTAATTTATATGTTTAAATTATACAAATAATTTATAAATAAAATTATACATTTCAAATATTTAATATAGAATTGTATATAATTAATCCATATATTAATTTACATATTTAAAATATTTAAATATATCATTCTTAACTATAATTGAAAATCATCTTAATCGTTTCCGTAAGCACCAGCTTAACCGATTATCAATCAGATTATCTCAAATGAATGACAATCTTCTTAGTGCTAATCCAACTAATGTGGAGAGCAATTAGCTTCAAGCGGTGAGTCGAGTGACCTTCGCGAAAGAACTTCAAGCCTGCTGAAAAGCCCACTCAAGGTTAATATCATTGTCAACTTTGGCACGCCTCATTTATATGCAATACTTGGCTCCCTGGCTCAGCTCTGTAGACAGGATGTCAGTAGTCGCGAGTCGCGAGTCGAGCGTCGGGCATCAGGAGTCAGTGGTCAGTCGCCGTCGGCACTTCGCAACATGGCTGTGGTGCGATGCTCAATCGCCACTCAAGCCAAGCTCTCCCAGTATCAGCAGTTTGAGAGATGCCGTCTCACAGTCGGCTTGTCTCGACAGTCAATCAGTTGGGGGCAGCTGCCGGCCGCTGGCCGCCAGTTGCCAGTTGCCAGTTGCCGACTGCCGCAGCTTGGAGGCCAAGTTTTTAACGTCATCGGCACTGGCAGCTTGTCATGTCAGCCGTACGAAAACTGTCAGAAATCGAGCTAAAGTTGGCGTTCAACTTGCTGCCTCGTTGAGCACCACCAGGCCCACTTCAAGACCAAGTTCAAGTTCCAGCTTCAACTCAAAGTCAAAGTCAAAGTCGAAGTCGCTGGCGAAGGCGAAGTCAAAGTCCAGTCTCACCGTCGGCGTCGCATTTTTAATCAGCCGCGGCGCGTCTTAGTGATAATTACCAGACATGCGTATTTGCTGCTCGCTCCTGTTCCAGTGCCTGCGCTTCCCGCTGTATTATTAATTACAAGTGCGAAGCGGCTGTTTCGTCGGACCAATTATTCATTGCATTCGCTCTCGCTGCTGATTGTTCTTCATGCACCCAACACTCGCATGCTCAGCCGCAGCTTTATGGCAATTTTGGCAAGGCCAAGGCAAGAGTTGTATAAAGCCAAAATCATGGGAACTACTGCTGAAGGAACTTGGTTAAGGACAAATGACTATCTCTTAAATTGAGATAATCAAATAAAAATAATGTAAATTTTAGCTTGGGAAAGCTTTGCAAGAGATGTAGTTTGCATTGGAAGTCATGAATGACTCCTTAGAGGATCTACTATTAATATTGTTTTTATTATTTATATGTTATTTATTTACTATTTATTGTTTATCTAGATTTAAAAAACTATTATTATTATTTTTATGATTAACATAATATTATTATTTTTTAATTTTAATTTATTATTATTATTTATACTATTATTAGTTTTTCCAATTTTATCACTAGCTAATAAAGTAAGTTTTCCATAATTTTTTTCTGCTGCTCTGAATTAGCAAAAATTAAGGCTTACAGATATATGCGCTATAGAGTCGAAGACAAAAAGCTGCAAATAAACGTTAGTTCTATATATACAAAAAAATTTGAATAAAATATAAATGCTCGACTCGGGCTTCTCTCCACCTTCAATAGAGCCTTCGTCATTTAAGCTGAAGAATGCGACTCGATATACTCTGTTCATATCACATTAACGAGTGTAATTAATATGGAAATGCATGCAGAAAACTATTGGTATGGAATTTGTAGGTGAATTTAAGCAAAATGTTGTCTGTATTGTTTTATGGTCTGGCTGTTCGCATCGCGAGCAGCAAGTCCTGGCAAGGCAATGTTAAAAAACCTGACACTTGGCCAAAGCCGAAAAGGCCAGCGCAAAAGCAGTTTGCCATTTTGCCAACATATGGCAAATTTGCCTGCTGACTGCATGTCAACAACTACAACAGCAACAGGAACAACAACAACAACAGCAACAACCACAGCGGCGGCGGCAGCAGCGAAACCCATTTAAGTTCAAAGCGCGACAACCGCCAGAGTCAGGAGTTGCAGTTGCAGTTGCAGTCGGAGCTGGAGCTGGAGCCGGGGCTTGCAGCTTGGCATGCCAGCTGAGCCGATCATTATCTGAGTCGCATATCTATTTGCGATTACGAGAGGCAGCCAGTCACCCAGTCAGACAGGGGGTCTGTCAGTCGTGGGAGTCTGTCGGCCTGGTGGCAATTGCAACGTGGGCGCTGCAAACAGGCAAATGTCAAAATGACGCGCTTTGTTGTTTATCATATTTACCGCAAGGCAACAGCAACATGGCCCAAATGCAATTAGTATTCAAATGCAGACACGCCAAAGACGAGCACAAAGCCAAAACGAGTCATCATCAACAAAAGTCTTTTGCTTTATTCATTTTTTGCCGCCCGGCGAGTCAGCCAGGCCGCAGCTCAGGGCACGCTGAAAAATGCGTCTAGTCTCATTTCTATATACATAGATTTTCTATTTTTTTCGTCGTAATTTAACGCACGCATTTTGCATTTTAAATGCTGGCCACATTCTGTTTAATTCCAGCAAATTCGTTTGACTAATTGCGAACAGGTGAGCGCGTGAGCAAGGGGATTCTGTGTAACTGCACACCTTTAGCGGCCGCAATTAAATGAATGAAGCTCGCAGCCGATTTAATGCATGATTTTGTCTCCTCATCATCTACGTGACTTTGTGACTTATCAGCTGCGAGCGCCGAGCTGCGCTGAGCTGAACTGAGCTGAGCGATTGAGTGTGTGCCTGCGGCATTTTCGCTCAGATGATTCAATATGGTCACTTGCTGCATATTAAGCAGCCCATCGCATCGACTCCAATATGGTCTTTGTCCAGTTTCGCTTTTACATAACCATAAAGAAAGTCAGCAGTCAGCGCAGGGCGCCATTAAACGCACCTCACAGCGCCCTCTCTCTCTATCTGACCTTCTCTCGCTCATTCTCTCTCTCTCTCTCTCTTACCGTTGTAAAGTTAACAACCGAGTTATGACAACTGCCAGCAATTAAAATTGACAATTGATACGACAGGCAACAGCAACAAAATCGTGTCTGTTGCGGGGGTAATAAACGATGTTTTTTATGACTGATAGACGATCAGAGGAGCATAGGTACACACGGGTAGGCACTTATTGTGATATAATATTACATATACTATATGATACTAATATAAGAAAATTTAAAGAAATGAATCTCTCGATTTACATTAATAGACATTTTTTTAAATATATTAAATTATAAACTATTTACTTTATATTTATTACTTTGTATTTATTATATTTCATTTATATAATAGTAATATAAGAAAATTTAAAGAAATTAATCTCTTGATTTATATTTCTACAATTTATAAATAGAATTAATAAATTTATATCTCTGTCTCAATTTATATAATATATAATAAAAAATAAATAAAATATATAATAATACACAATTAAATTAATACAAATAAGTTCCTAAAATAATATATATTTGAGTCTGTTAGAAAATTTAAAAAATAATATAAGACAATGTTATCAATATTATCTTTCAGAGATCTGAAGGATGCATTTGTTTATATTTTGCTTAAAAATAAATTTAAAAGTGTAATAATGTATGGATATACTTTTATAAAATGTTAAAAATAACTATATTTGTAATTTATATGTATTTATTTTTTTTTTTAATAATTTGAGTATTATCATAAGTATTTGGTATATGTAAAAATTTATTAGTATAAAAATTTCGAATCATTGTATTCGAATTTTCTTTTTTATTTAACCCCAAATAATATTAGGTTTAAGTCAGTTTTTAATATTATTATTTGTTATTATTTGTTATTTATTATATTGAATGCGTGAATAATGTTTGTACAATTTTTAATATTGTTCTCTTTAATTAAAAAATAATATATGTTTTTTGGTTTTATATTCTATATTCTTTAAGAGTCAAATTTACATAGCTTTACATAATATGCTCTCACGCTTACCAGTTGTAAAATACCGACAATTTCTGGTAATCAGCGCATCTCAAACTCGTGTAAACCTTGCCACATAAATGCCTCACATGTACAAATGTATAATAGGAAATATGTCCATCTCTTTCGCGGCAGATGCAGCTATCTCTCTCGGGGCCAAATTCATCAGCATTGTTTTTATTTTGTGTGCCAGCATTTCTTTTTATTGTGAGATAGTTGGAAATTTGCTGAAACTAATTGCTGCAAAGAGCTGGAATAACCATATGAGGCGGGGAGCGGCCATCTGCGAAATGGCTTGTCCATTTGCGTTGGGGCAAATATGACAATTGGCGGCATTATTAAAAATGCTACGTGCGCTAAATCTGCCGACATCAGCCAGAACGACAATAGGGAGACAAACACCCAAAACAGGTGAAGCTGGGCAGAACAGGTAGTCTGCATGGGGTAAGGGTAGATAGGTTGCCATGACAGTTGCTGATAGCGCACTCAATTTGCATTTCGAGCCAAGAGAGCTTTAGGAGGAGTGAAGGGCGGAGAGGGACAGTGATAGAGATAGAGAGAGATGGGCAAAAATGTAAAAATCAACGGGTGCCAACAATTACTTTTTATAACTTTCTAGCTGGCACTTCAATCTCAGCCAGAAATTAGTTTGCCTCGCGCTGATTTCAGCTGAACCCCATTTAGTGAGCGCTGCGAATAAAGTGACGTGGTCTGACAGGGCTGGGTAGTTTTTCAGGTGGCTGGCAAACATTAACATAATATTATGAAGGGATTTTAATTAAAAAATCTCAAAGCATTTGTTCGGGGCATATACTCAACAAAGTCGTTTCATATCGGACGTGAGTGCACTGAGCACAATAAATAGTTAATTAAAAATAGTTATGAATAATAATATGTATAGTAATAATAAATAATTTTGACACTTATATAAATAAATAAGAGCTAGAAGCCCTATCTATATTAAAAAAAACCTTTTTATTGAATGGTTTTATAATATAATTTTATAAATTATATCGTGATATATTTTTAAATTTTAATATAATTAAAAAGTATTTAATTTAAGAATAATCACAAATAAAACTTTAATTCTATAATTTTAAATTTAGATTTATATAATAATTGTATAAAATATTTTTATAAATTTGTAGTTTTAACGTGACTAAAAAAATATTACTTAAAACAAATTGAAAATAAAATTGTAAATGTATAATTTAAAATTTTCTTTCGAAGAAAAATATTTATAAATTGTTTTTTTTATTTGTAAAAAATATTTATATTTATTTTATATAATTTTTAATTAATATATACTTTTTTCTTGTATTTTAATTTAAAGTTTCTTTCACTGTTGGAATGCAGACAAGTCTTTTCTCTATGTGTGCAGCGGGGTCCACCTTGTGTCGTAGGGCATTTAAGGCTGCCATCCGGCGCAGACAATTAAAAACCCTCTGCAGAGTTTTGCCATTTGCCGTTTTATAAGCACAGATTACAGCTTTACGTAACGCACACGGAGGACACAATCGTGGGACAGAGCTCACAGTGCCAGACGAGCCACACACATACAGGGAGAGGGAACGTCCGATAAGCAACCACAGACAGGAATACGGGTTGGGTTACGGATTGTGTTACGGCGTATGTCTTTCTATCCGTTGCGTGCGTGTGTCTATCTGTGTGTGTGTGTGTGTGTGTGAGTGTGTTGTGATTTTATGTTGGTCATAGTCATCGTCAGGCGCCGTTCATGCCCCGCAATCGTCGCTGTCTGCTTGTCTACTTTAATGACATTGCATTGCACTTATTTCTTTTTGACTTTTTTATACACGAATATTGTACTCGAATGCTTGCCACCTTATAGTGAAACTGAGAGAGTTAAAGCGAGAGAGAGAGGCAGATAAAGTGGGAAGAAGACAGTGCTGTAAAACCTGATGATAGCTTAATTTTAGAGTTTTTAAATCGTTTCTTTTTTGACTTTTGCATTATTCCATACGTTCTTCCTCCACTCAACAATGTGATTTGGGCACAAAATCAGTTGCGAATTTGCATGGCTGAGCGCACAAAATGAAGTCATTTAGTTGCATCAAAAGCTATAGAAAGAGAGAGAGAGAGAGGGAGGGAGAGAGGAGCAACTGCTAAATATGCACTGCACGAACAGCAGGCGATCAACGGCGACGGCTGTGTCATCAGATTTTTGGTTTGTGTAGCATATTCGCCAGGCAAAATACGCTTCAACTTCCAAAAATGATGTTGAATATAAAGGTTTTTTGAAAATTATGCAAATATCGTCCGACGCATATATATGCGATTACAGAGACATGCATAAAATATATAGGATATATATATACATATATAAATTTATTTTTCGTTAAGGATTACTCTTGAGAAGCGCTCCAATCAAAAGCAGAGTTCGAAATAATGATATTGATTGAATTATACAATAAGCAAATGCCTAAAATTATTATTTTAATTATGGGAAAAAGACTCAATATATAAATGAATAAAATTAAATAGAAAAAAATAATAAATAAAAAAAATTTTCTTTAGAACTTAAACTTTTTTATTAAATGTAAAAATAATTAAAAATTGAACAGAATTTAAAATAAATGAAGAAGTTTAAAAAGTAACAAACTTTTTAAACAATATAAAAATCTGAATAAACGATAAAAAATTTTGATTTTTCTTAAGATATAAATATTTTATATATAAATATTGACTTTTTGAGTTCTTAAACAGTTTTTATTCTGAAAAAAAATTTCTCTCAGTTGCTTATACAAGAAATTTAAAAATAAAATAATTGCTTAAAAAATTTATTTTTAATTCTGAAAAAAAAATTAAATTAAAAATTGAAAAAAATGTTTACTAATTTTGAATTCTGAAAAACAAATTCTTCTTTTATATAGTAACTTTTTTCATATACCATTGCAAATTTGTCTAACACAAGACTATATACCTTGTAGGTGCAAACACCAAAGTTGATCGCAAAAATGAATATGCCTTGATACTATGATATCGCAATCGATGGCTTTGACACATATAATTCTTATTAAAATGGCAAATCTGATGAAATATTTCACACTCTTATTAAGGCATCCGTTATACCATAATTTGATAGCTATCATAAGTATTATTGTACTTATTTCAAAAGGTATTTACAATTACTTTCCATAAACAATTCCAATTGCCGAACTCTCGCACTCCATACACACCAAAAATACGAGAAGCAAACAAAATTAATAAAAATGCAAATTGAAATAGAGAAATACTAAATCCGTCGCCCAAGCGACTGCTATGAGTAATACAAACGGAATGTAACGTGTCCATAATGTGGCACAGTCTTGGCTACAAAAGTATAATTTAATACTCTATCAACTTTAAGGAACCATTTAATATGTTAATGAGGCGTAAGGGAAACCCATTGCCGAATTGCGAAACCCTTTCGTCCGACACATCAACAGGATGATAAAATGCAAGCGGAGAGTGAGAGAGAGCGAGAGGGAAAGGAAGATGAAGCGCTGAAGGAAATGCTGAAATTGAAACCGTTTATGGAAATTGGAAAATTACGCGCGAGACAATCGGACAAGCGCATAATAAATTGGAGAATTTCCATATATGTATCCAACGGATGTATAAAAAAATATGGACGAGCCACATCGTAAAAGAAAAATCTGAGCAAATTGTCCGGCATTATGAGCGCGTTCCGGTTTGGGTTCGGGATCGGGGCGAGCAACAGCAACAACAAACCGGAAACGGAAATATTTCGCAATTGTCGCAAGACAAGTGGGCGGAGTAGGCGTGGCTGTTAACGCATTTACAAGCCTCGCCGACGACAATGAAATATCAGCAAGATTATCTGACGTCTGACGGGGCCGCCCATGACCCTCCGGCATTTATTTTGCATAATAAGCCGGATTATGAAACCGTGGCTCGAACGACTTTGACAATCGAAAAGGGGGCAGCGGGCAACCCAGCCGATGACATGGAAGAAAGCATTCTGCATCACTCAGCATCAACCATCAGTCATCAAGTTGCGGAGCAGTAAATAAAAGCGCGACAAATTTCGATTTGAAGCCAGCCAGCGAGTCGCATACGTAGAGCAGGAATTTATCATATTTGTCTGACGTCTGGCTCTAATGCGTTTTATGTTAGAAATCACTTAGGGGTTTCTGCTGCTACTGCTCTGGTGCCTTTTGGTCAGCGGAAGTGGCCATAAAATGGCCATGCCGCCATTTTTATGCCCATAAATTCGGCTGTGAAATTGAAACTTAAAATGCGTAAAGTATACGCGATGTGCGCCCGCCTCGGGCCTCTGCCAGCAGTTTCAATTTTTATGCACATTTTATATGCCTACTGTAAATTGTTGTCCGCCCACGCCCACCGCCCACCGCTCACCGCCCACCGTACTCGGCCCTCGCAAAGAAGTTCAAAGGCCAGAGGCGCGCACAAATGTTGCGGCATTTTCTTTTGGCCACTTTTGTCTATGTGGACTCTGACGAAATTCCACGTTCGCAATCGTCATAAATCTTATGGCCACATCTTGAATTTATGTGCCCCTCTCCCCAGCTTCAGCTACTGCTCGGCCTCCCACTCCTCGCATACTGCGGCTGTGCTTTGCGGCTTAGATTACTTAGTTCGCGCCACTTCGATGGAGGCAGCTGTCGGCTTATGTTATTGATTTTTGCTGGCTGCCGGTTATTGAATTTGTTTTGCTTGGCGCGGGCCAAAAAGTTTTTTAATCAAAAATAGTTGGCTTTAAGCGCAAGCTGGCCAAAATGACAACAATTTAAGAGCAAAGGCAAGCGAAGACAAAGCCAGAAACCAAAAGCATTTTTACAGCTAAAATATTTATACCACAGCCAAAGAGCTGCCCCATTCTCTCTCTCTCTCTCTCTCTCTCGCTCTGGCAACCCTTAACTGGGGGCAGTTTTCATTACTTGGCCAAGTCTGACCGGGCTAAGACAATCAAAGGTGAGCTTACAACGTGTCGGCTGCTGCTTGGCATTTCTTTTATTTTCCGCTTGGCTGGCACACAGCATCACGTGGTCAACCCCTGCGCACCTGCACACAGGTAACTCTGCACAGCTGCATCCTTCGGATACCCACGGCCAGAGCCACGGCCAGAGCCAAAGCCAAAGCCGCCGCCATGAAAATTGGCGTCTGCCAAACATAAATAAAAAAGGTAGACAAATCCGGAATAAATAACAGCGTTGTCTAGGCGCCCCTGCACTCCGCTCCCCCTCCCTCTACACCCTCCGCTATCCCATCCAACATCACTTGTCTGTGAAGTGCAGGCGTCGCGGCGTCTCGACTTGGCTGGGCGGGGCTGCTGCGTCAGCGTTATGGCAACTCCCAAAGCACTGCCTACCACGCCCACACTTCAATTGTTCGCCCACTGTTGCACGTTGCGTATACGCTCAGTTGCACCATCTATTTGCCATGGCAATGCGATTGCGTCTTTTGTTTCAGACTTTTAATAAAATATAACCATTTAATTGATGCGGGCGTCGTTGGCGCCGCAGCTCTTAAAGCAAATTGGACAGACATTAAAGCTAATAGAATGAAATATGAATTAATAGATGAAAGGGGTTGCATGCCAAAGCTCGAGTTTTGTGTTACATATTTTCATATATATATATATATATATATATATACATTTTTTTTTTCAATAATAAATAAATGTTATATATGAAGGGCCGATAAATTTTCTATTTGAAAATTTATATATTTACTGCATTTCTAAATTTATCTAACTACCCATACGACCTATTTAAAATATAAAAAAAAATTTATTACGAAACAAGCTCTAGTTGGGAATGCTGCACTCGGCGATACCCTGGACTCTGGCTAATATTCCAATCATTTTTAGCTAATTTAATATAATATACATATTTAAGCGACTGTTGATATTTATCGATATTGGTCGATAATAAGGAAAGAGCACGAATTATCTCAAAACACTGATTATGTTCGTACTGCGTTTGGCATACTGGATAATACGCTTCAGTTCTTTCAGTTCTCTGGCTTTATTGATTCAACTCTTGTTCCTTATCAAGATTATATATTTTTGGATTACGCCGCCTTTTGCTAGTCACACATAATTTCAAAAATTCTTGTAGCTTTTCTATTAATTTTCATTGAGTTCAAACATAAAAAAATCTCAAAGCTTCATATTGAAGCGGAAAACATTTATGCTCTATAATATATATATATATATATATATATATATATATATATATATATATATATATATATATATATATATATATATGTATATATATATATATATATATATATATATATTATAGAGCATATATATATATATACATTACATACATATACGTACATGTAAATATCAATCACAGCTGTTATCAGCATTTATTATACAATCTTCATATAAATATACATATATATATATATATACATTTGGAGCATATACAGAGAGCAGAGAGTCTATAACCGTTTCAGATAAGGCTGTTCATAAATGCCACAGTAAACCCTTTCTAAGTGGGAATTCTTTGTAAGTGTGAAATTCAAATTTCAGCTGAAAAATATTTTGAAATTAAATGTGAAAATACTATAATAATAAATCATAATAATAAGAATTTAAATTTTAAATAAAATAATAATAATAATATTCTGAAAATTATATAATAATATATAAAAAAAAATATAATAATAATTAATAGTAATTAAATTAAATTCTAAATCAAATAAAAATACAAAATACAAAATAAAAATACAAATACAGAATATAATATAATAATATATATAACAAAATAATAATAATTAATAATAAATTTAAATTAAATTTTAAATTTAATGAAAACAAAATTGATAAACATAATATAATAATATATATAATATATACAATCATAAAGTATATTTTTGGTAATTGTCAATGGTATGCGTTTGGCTGGGGAAGTATACACTGTATATAATATGATTAAATATATATAAACTTAAACAAATCACGAGCGACTCAAGTGCCTTTTTTTGTTTGACAATTTCAACGAACGAAACAAGTTGTACGAACAGATCGCATGAAATGCGGAGTCAAATATGTGTGTGTTTAATACTCGCGCTGTTATTTGGGGAAAAAGCAGCTGACAGTGAATCCGACTCAAGCCTAGCAAAGTGCCGGAATATTCGAAACAAATTCGTGCAATATCAGAACGTGTGCAAAACGATAGCTCAGAAGCGAAAACAGCATATACTGATATACGATAAACTCACTCGAAATCTCCAGATCAATAACACTGAGTCGCAGTATAAGATCATCGAGTATTCGAAAACAATTATCGATAAAGGCAATTTGATAAACAAATGCGAGGCGGAGGCAAGGGCCAAAGACTCGAAGCTATATAACATTGAGAGAGACTTAAATACCACGCAGATCCAGTTGAGCCTGAGTAACGAGACCATCGCGAACATCACCACTCGAAATGCCCTATTGGAGAGTGAACTGAGCGAAAAGAGTACCAAAGTCGAAGAGCAAACCTCAACCATAGACGAGTTAACCAAGCTCGTTGGCAGGCAGAACAGTTCCGTTATCGAGCTGCAACGAGTGAACGCGACTCAGGTAGCCCAGCTCATCAGCAGCCGGCATCAAATCGCCGCTCTTCAGGCAAATGCAGTAAAATCCTCTGTGGCTTTAGCAAAGCTGAATCAAGAGATTGCTGAACTGCGGGCGCAGCTCAGCTCGAGGGATGACAATATCAAGAATTTGAATGCGATTATCGAGGGATACACGAGCTGCTGCCATGCGACGAGTTGCGTTGCCTTTGGCGCCTCGAATAATGTGCACGTGATCAAGGTGGACGGCGTGAAGGAGCTCTTCGAGGTGCAGTGCAATAGCCAACTGGCGGGCAACGGCTGGACCGTCATACAGCGGCGGATCAACGGGGACCTGGACTTCTATCGCAACTGGGATGAGTACAAGCAGGGATTCGGCAAGCCGTCGGGCGAATTCTTCATTGGGCTGGAACGATTGTATCACATGACCAAGGATAAGCCGCAGCAGCTGTACATCTGGCTGAAGGACTTTGACAACAATACAAAACACATCAGCTTCGATGACTTTAAGCTGGGCTCGGAGCAGGAAGCGTATGCCCTACTATTGCTGGGCAAGCACAAGGGCAGCACCGAGAATGCGATGCGTGTCAACATAGGTCGAAAGTTCACCACGTTCGATTATGACAACGATGCAGACGAAATCAACAACTGCGCTGAACAACACCATGGCGCCTGGTGGTACGACCACTGTGGCTTTAGGTAAGTGCGAATGAAATTATTACAAAAAAATAGAAAATTTATGTATAATTAAATATAAAAAAAAATGTTTATATATATATATCATAATAATAATAATTATTATAAATAATACATAATTATTATTCTATAAAAATATATATTAAAAAAAATGTATATGTATAATAATAATTATTTTTTATTATAAACAAAATATATATATTTATACATTATTATCATATATATATATATATATATATATATATATATATATATATATATATATATATATATATATATATATATATATGTATTAACATTTTATATATTAGAACTTGAGAATGATAGATTAATCAAACTGGTATTAATTTATTTTTAATTTATTCTTAATATTAGTGTAATTGTATATATATTTTTTATTTTTTTACACATATACATATTTGTTAATATAAAAATACTTACATATATATAATAAATAAACTAAATATATATACATACACATTTTTTAGTTTAGTTTACAGTTTATTTATTATATTCATATAGTCATCAAATAGTGTTAAGAATATTGCGCTTATCACTACATTTTGTTGCTATAACATTTAGAGCTTAGTCACACTTTATATTTATACATATATATATACATATGCTTATATATATATATATATATATATATGTGTATTTACAGTTGTTTTTTGAAAATGTATATAATTATAATATTTCCATTAATTTTTTTAATATTTAAGTATAATATATATTTATTTTCAGCAACTTGAATGGTCTTTATAAAGAAGGCGATTTGGACTATGATTCTGTAAATCAAGGCATCTTTTGGAAAGACGATGATCGTGGCACGGATTATTCATTGAAGTCAGTTGTCATGATGATACGGCCCAAGGATTACAAATAAATTTCATAAAAGCCAAAGCAAATTATAAAGCCTTTTGGCTCTAAAATTGCTTGAAACGTATAATGTGGCTTTAAGTTAAATATTTTTGCTGAAAATAAATAATCTGAGATATGTGATAAATTTAATGAAAATTACAAAAAAATAGGCATTTGCCATTTATTTTTATCAAAATATTTTTAATATTTGCTAAATAATTTTTTTTTTTTAATTTATTTTGCTGCTCGCATAAACTAACAATTTCGCTCAGTGTATTCAGCTGATAGCACTATGCAAAGTGTTGTTAGAATTCTCTTAGGCTGTGCTAAATACGAACAATTCTATGCGATTTGTATAAAAATAAAAGCTTGGAGTTTTAGTTTGTGACGCATACGCAAAATGAGCACATATTCTGCTATATTTAAATACTGTATTTGGCTGTGGATTGTGGCTGCCAGCGAGTCGAAAGATGGACTCGGAGTGAAAATAGATCAACTAGAGAAGTTGATAGAGCAAAACAATGGGGCATTGCAGCAACTGGAAGCCAACTGGAACACCGTGAGAAGGGGTAACAATGTCGAAATTGAACCATCTACCATCTGGGAGCAGGAGAGCCAGCTGAGTGCCTGCCAGCTGGAGGCAAGGTCAGTGGCAGGGAAACTGAAAGAAAGCGAAGATCGTTGCGGAATACTACTTCAAAATTTGACTAGGTGCAGAGTGAGTCTAATGGACGGCCAGGATCAGCCTAGCATCTCGGAGTTGCAGTTGCAACTCAAAGCGAAAGATGCAGAGATTCTGGAGCTTCGCGCGCAGAGCCACAAAAACTTGCTCAAGCTGCGCGCCGAGCAGCTGAAGTTGAAAGCTTACGACTCGGAGCTGGCGGAGTTCCTGCCGCAGAACTGTTTGCCCTTTGGCAGCGTCACGGGCATCTACAGGATCAAGCTGCCCGGCCTGGACACCTTCTATGTGCCGTGCGACGCGCGCTTGGCTGGCTCCGGCTGGCTGGTCATTCAGCGTCGCATGGATGGCAGCGTTGACTTCTTTCGCAACTGGACCGAGTATCGCGATGGCTTCGGCGCGCTTAATGGCGAATTTTTCATTGGATTGGAGAAGCTGCATCGAATGACCGCCCAACAGCCCTTCGAGCTCTTCGTGTACCTGGAGGACTTCGAGGGCGAAGTGCGCTATGCGCACTATGACAACTTCAGCGTTGGCAGCGAGCAGAGCTTCTACCAGCTCAACTCCTTGGGCCAGTACGAGGGCACCGCTGGCAACTCGATGGCTTTGAATGTCCTGCAGAAGTTCTCCACTGCGGACAAGGACAACGACAGCTGGCAGGAGGGCAACTGTGCCCGCAGGTACAACAGCGCCTGGTGGTATGCATCCTGCTCAGCTTTCTGGTGAGTCTCTGTCTCGCTCTCTGTCTGTCTCTCTCTCTCTCTCTCTCTCTCTCTCTCTCTATCAATAATTAAGTAATATTTTTTTAATATTCAGTAATCCCAATGGCAAGTACTTTAAGAGAAGACAGCTTAGCACCAGCACTCGCGGCAAAGGCATCATCTGGCAGCAGTGGCATGGCTTCGAAGAAACGCTCAAATTCGTACAGCTCATGATAAGACCTATATCAGCACCAGCCTGAAATGCATATACTATTTATATATATTTTTATATAATCGGAATTTGTAGAATGAAACAAACAAGGCGGAAATAAAATTCGACTAAATATGCGCATTTCACTTTCATTTAGCTGATAAATCGTAAAACTAAATGGACTGCATATATAGGCAAATTTATACAGGAGGAAAGAGCAAGAAACTCTTCATAGAACCCGATTTTTAAAGCGAAAAATTAATATTCAATTTTGGATAAATATAATCACAGATATAAGAAATTGACTGGTAAATTCCGTTGGCTATCAACAAATCTAGGCAGTTCAATTGTGCTGAAAATAAATTAATAATAAACAGTGAATATATAGAAGAAAATAGACAGTGGGCGCATTACATACATGGTCAAAAAACTCTACGTTTCGTTGCGTGCGTGTGTGTTGTTCGATCTGATAAGTTTTAAGTTTCTAATAATGTTAGTAATATATTACATATGTTAAGCAAAATAGTATTAAAATTAGTATTATTTTTTATTTATTTAATTTTTTATTCTGTTTATAATTATCTTTTTATTATTACAACTATTTATTTATTTTTTTTTTAGGAAGAAATTGATTTTTATGCTAATGATCATTGATACATAGGCCTTATTCTGCATTTCTTCAGTTGGTTTTCGAACATCCTGATAGTCTGTTGTGGAGTGCTGTTTTCAAAGTGCATATATTATATATATATAATAATATTATTGATCAGAATACTCAGATAATTATTCAATTGCATCGATATTATTCTGTTGTTAATTCTATTAGAAGAGAACTAAACTGGAAGGTAGCAGGTAGCCCTCATATTTCCCACTCAGTGATCTGTAAGAAATGACTCATGACCTCGACCGAGTTGCGTTCGTATGAGTTGAGCACAACTTTTGGCGGGAGTTTTGCCCTATATAAGGGCAAGCCTTCTGTCCATTTCTTCAGTTGGTTTCCTGACCTCCTGGTGGTCAGTCGTGCAGTGCAGTGCAGTGTAGTGCAGTGTAGTGTAGTAAAGTGTAGAGTCTTCTTCCCCCCCTCCCCCTCCTACACTTCTTAAGGATTTGGTAAGTATTTAAATAGTTAATAATTTTAGAAATATATTAAGAATATTTTTTTTCTGAACCGCTCTCTACCATTGCCCAATTCTCTGCCACTGCTCCGCCATTTATCACTGCCCCGCTCTCTGCCAGTGCCACGCTCTCTGCCACTGCCCCGCTCTCCACATCTGCCACTCTACTCAACACTCTACCACTGCCCCGCTCTCTGCCACTGCCCCGCTCTCTACCTCTGCCCCGCTCTCTGCCACTGCTCCGCCATTTACCTCTGCTCCGCTCTCTACCTCTGCCCTGCTCTCTACCACTGTCCCGCTCCCTACCTCTGCCCAACTCACTGCCACTTCCCCCCTCTCTGCCACTGCCCCGCTCTCTACATATGCACCGCTCTCTACCTCTGCCCCGCTCTCTACCTCTGCCCCGCTCTCTACCTCTGCCCCGCTCTCTACCACTGCCCCGCTCTCTGCCACTGCCCCGCTCTCTGCCACTGCCCCGCTCTCTACCTCTGCCCCGCTCTCTACCTCTGCCCAACTCTCTGCCACTGCTCCGCCATTTACCTCTGCTCCGCTGTCTACCTCTGCCCCGCTCTCTACCACTGTCCCGCTCCCTACCTCTGCCCAACGCACTGCCACTGCCCCGCTCTCTGCCACTGCCCCGCTCTCTACCTCTGCCCCGCTCTCTACCTCTGCCCTGCTCTCTACCACTGTCCCGTTCCCTACCTCTGCCCCCCTCTCTGCCACTGCCCCGCTCTCTACCTCTGCCACTCTACTCAACTCTCTACTATTGCCCCGCCATTTACGTTTGCCACTGCCCCGCTCTCTACCTATCCCACTGCCCCGCTCTCTACCTCTGCTCCGCTCTCTACCATTGCCCCGCTCTCTACCACTGCCCCGCTCTCTACCACTGCCACTCTACCCAACTCTCTACTATTGCCCCGCCATTTACGTTTGCCACTGCCCCGCTCTCTACCTATCCCACGGCCCCGCTCTCTACCTCTGCCCCGCTCTCTACCTCTGCCCCACTCTCTGTCACTGCCCCGCTCTCTACCTCTGCCACTCTACTCAATTCTCGACTATTGCCACGCCATTTACGTTTGCCACTGCCCCGCTCTCTACCTCTGCACCGCTCTCTACCATTGCCCCGCTCTCTACCACTGCCACTCTACCCAACTCTCTACTATTGCCCCGCCATTTACCTCTGCCCCGCTCTCTGCCAATGCCCCGCTCTCTACCTCTGCCACTCTACCCAACTCTCTACTATTGCCCCGCCATTTACGTTTGCCACTGCCCCGCTCTCTACCTATCCCACGGCCCCGCTCTCTACCTCTGCCCCGCTCTCTACCTCTGCCCCACTCTCTGCCACTGCCCCGCTCTCTACCTCTGCCACTCTACTCAATTCTCGACTATTGCCACGCCATTTACGTTTGCCACTGCCCCGCTCTCTACCTATGCACCGCTCTCTACCATTGCCCCGCTCTCTACCTCTGCCCCACTCTCTGCCACTGCCCCGCTCTCTACCTCTGCCACTCTACCCAACTCTCTACTATTGCCCCGCCATTTACCTCTGCCCCGCTCTCTGCCAATGCCCCGCTCTCTACCTCTGCCACTCTACCCAACTCTCTACTATTGCCCCACCATTTACGTTTGCCACTGCCCCGCTCTCTACCTATCCCACTGCCCCGCTCTCTACCTCTGCCCCGCTCTCTGCCAATGCCCCGCTCTCTACCTCTGCCACTCTACTCAACTCTCTACTATTGCCCCGCCATTTACGTTTGCCACTGCCCCGCTCTCTACCTCTGCCCCGCTCTCTACCTCTGCCCCACTCTCTGCCACTGCCCCGCTCTCTACCTCTGCCACTCTACTCAATTCTCGACTATTGCCCCGCCATTTACGTTTGCCACTGCCCCGCTCTCTACCTCTGCTCCGCTCTCTACCATTGCCCCGCTCTCTACCACTGCCCCGCTCTCTACCACTGCCACTCTACCCAACTCTCTACTATTGCCCCGCCATTTACCTCTGCCCCGCTCTCTATCTCTGCTCCGCTCTCTACCACTGCCCCGCTCTCTACATCTGCCACTCTACTCAACTCTCTACTATTGCCCCGCCATTTACGTTTGCCACTGCCCCGCTCTCTACCTATCCCACTGCCCCGCTCTCTCCAACTGCCCCCCTCGCTACCATTGCTCCGCTTTCTACCACTGCTCCGTCTATATTATAATATATATATATATGATAATCATTTTAGCCTCTAACACTATAGAAAATAGTTTTGCGTCAGGGCACGCCACAAGTAGTATGCTCCAGTCTCTTGCTAAGTCTGTAGAATGCACATTCACGTATTGATCGATCTCGGGAGCACCTTAGCGGATGATGAGTTTAAATATGTCTCTAGATGGGAGTATTCCTTATGCTCGAAGAACTAAATAAAAACCTAGAATATTTTTATATTTATTATTAAGCTATAAATATTTTATCATTTTAATATTTGTTATTTATTTATAAATATTTTTTTATTTTACATTTTTTACAAAGTTATAAATATTTTATCATTTCAAAATTTTTTATTAAGTTATAAATATTTGATTTTAACATTTATTATTAAGTTGTGAATATTTTATCATTTTAATTTTTATTATTAAGTTCTAAATATTTTAAAATGTATTAGCTTAATAATTATATTTTATCATTTCAAAATTTATTATTAGGTGGATGACCTAATCAGCAACATATTTGCTTCTGGCTTGTCTCATAGTTGTGCATTATCAAATGAGCAAATAGTTAATGCGGCTGCAAGACAGCATTCCGTTTTCAATTTCAATTAGCAAATATGGAGTAGCCAGAGACGCACTAATTTATGCAGAGACGAGCGCAAAGATTCACACCATGTAATGCTGGGGACAGAGCGTCAGGTGATCAATTAAGTGGCAAGAAAGTTAGCCAAGTCCAAAACGATGCTCAGTTCACAGAGTCCTGCAAATTAATGAACAGCAACGAAAGCGGGACAGGGTACGCTGGCGCAGATGATTGTCTCATATTTGCATATTCATGTGTCAAAGCGAAGTCGCCAACTGCGCTCGTTGGCACTGATGGCTGGGCAAATGTATCTGAATCTGCATTTCTCTGCATGTATCTGTATCTTGAGCACTTACAGCGGCAATTACTTCCGCCTAACTGGTCAGCAAAATTGCTGCTGTCGCTTTAGTTTAATTAGTTGTTTTAGTTTGTCTAGCTAAGTGAGTGTCTGGTAAATAGAAAAATAGTAGTCGCCGAAGAATCTGCACTCGGAGCGTACTCTAATGGAACTAAACTTTGAGAAAATGCGTTTTGCCTGTTAATGGACGGTACGCATCAGCTCATTAGATATTCCCTTTTCCATGCTAATATGCAAGCACTCAATGTGCAAATAGTTTGAGAGCTACTAGAGCTACAATCTTGCCTTCTCTCCTTCGCTCTTTCACTCTGGCTCAAAGCCTAACGGCATTTGTAGTGCTTGCCTTGTCCAGGATGAGCGGCATTGGCTGCCTTGGCCACTTATCGTCATCACCAGAGGAACAGACGCAGGGCTGCCTTGGATTTTGCGGTCTAAAGATACTTTTCACATGCCTCGGGCCTTTTGCTTTACCTTGGGCAAACCTAAGCGGAGTGCAGCTGTAAGATTGTGACTCACTGAGAGGAAGAGAGAACTCTTTGAGAGAGAACGAAATTGACCAAGCTCATGTAATGCGCTCAGTTACAATTTGAGTAATATGAATAAAAGTGAATAATATTTATATATGGTATGACACTATATGATTTGATATTATATGATATATGATATGTGATATGATATTATATGATATGTATGATATAATGATTGATATCATATGATATGATATGATATGATCTGATATCTATTGGTACGATATTATATGATATGATATTATATCATTTTATATGATATGATATGACATATAATATGATATGATATGATATGATATGATATGATATGATATGATATGATATAATATGATATGATATTATATGATATGATATGATATCATTTTATCAAATGATATTATATGATATGATATTATATGATATGATATGATATGACATGATATGACATGATATTATATGATATGATCATTTGATATGATATTATATGATATGATATTATATAATTATATATGATATATAATAAAAGACCTGCACCTGTTTGTAATCTGCTTTAGCCATATAAATTTATTGAATATCGTAAATAATGAATAAGTTTCTTAATATTACAAATGTTCATGAATATTATGCAGACACACTAACATCTTAGATTCTTTCCATATATACTCAAATATTGAGTAGGCCATAGAACACTTTGAGTACCTTTTGGGCCCAGTAACAGAAGTGTTTGGCTATTAAGCTTTTTAATATAGCCGCATAACAATAAAGTATATATATTATATTTATGTATATATAAAGAAAAAAATTAATATTTATATATGTATATATATAACTTATATAAATAAATATATATATATATACCTATCTCTACCAAGAAATCTTACCACTTTCAAGCGTGTACTTAATTCCATCTATAAACCTCCAGTCACATCTGGGGCAATTTTCTTCTTTGAACCAATTATGCTTGTAGTTGGGCGTTTTTTGTGAATGGGCTGCAGGCAAAAATTATGCGAATGTTTTGCCACACTAAAAAGAAGAAGAGAAACAACCAAGTTGAAGAAATATAAAGAAAAAGAAAAACAAGTGCAACAAATATTGTCACATGCATAGAAACGAGCTCACAGCTTAATGCATGAATATGTGAACAGCCCTCGACATATGCGTAGTGAGCGTGTGCGTGTGGGCATAGTGAATTGCCAACGTTATATATAATATGTATATATATGAAAGTTTTCAATGATACTTGGCTAAAATACCAAAGGCAAAACTTTTATTAATAAAGTTTCTTTCTTTCTTACTTGTGTTAAGAGCAAAGCGCCTTCGTCTCTGTCTCTGTCCTCAGCTCCATCTGTGACTGCCTTAGGGCTTCCTTCCTTTTAGCTTCGACAGCTACTACGATGCTTTAATTACAGCCGGGGGAAAAAAGCAAAAGCTAGTCAGAGCACTGCAGTCGAGCGCGATCGACGCAGTAATGCTCGTTGATTGGCCAAAAGTTTTTGAAATGTTCTTAATCAGAATAGCTATTAATATATCATATTTTACTATAACTTATCTATAAGGAAGATCAACGGCGATCTACCCGCAAGCAAGCAAGATATACATTTTACAGATCTTCCATATCTGTGCCGTATAAAAATTAATAAATAAAAATAATTATTTATTCTGTATATGTTATAATTATCTATCTTCATATGTGACATCAGCAACATGTATATTTATACTTTCTACATAGCTTTTTAGCTACTAGATCTTAATACACTGCATCATCTTTCTCTCCCTCCAAAAGTATATAAGGTATTGACGATGAACATGTAAATACCCTAACCGCGATTTTTGAATTACTTAAATTACGGTAAATATATTGGGATTGATTAGAAACGATAGCAAATTAATGAAGTAAGTATGAAGTAGTATAAATCATATATATAGCTTAGTTTATTACATAATTTTCTATTATTTTTTAAAATTTCCAATTTTCATTTACATTGCGCAAATTAAAATTAATATTATACTGAAATCAAGATACAATATGAAAATAAAAAATTTTAAAAATTATAATTTATATTAATCAATTTAAAATAAATAAACAAAATAGATACAATAGAAAAATTAAATATTTAAATAAAAATAATAATTTATATTAATAAATTTAAAATAAATAAATAAAAATAGATACAATAGGAAAATAAAATATTTAAAAAGTAATAATTTATATTAATAAATTTAAAATAAATAAATAAAAATAGATACAATAGGAAAATTAAACATTTAAATAAAAATAATAATTTATATTAATAAATTTAAAGTCAATATTAAATAAATTATTATTTAATGCAGTAATATGTATTAGGTTGACTATGCACGCATCTGCACAACACTAAAAGTCATTCACACACACACACATACACATTCCGATATGCATTGCGAACAACTGTTGTTAGCTGCAACATGTCCGGATTTTTGTTCAAGTGCGCAATGCTAGCCTTTGGCGGCAATATTCAAAGTGAAGCCGAGATGCCGGCCATGAAGTGAAGGCAGCCCGGAAATAGTTTTCGTCCCCTTTCTGTGGAATTTTCCTTCAATTTCTTATTATTCCGCTGCGTCTTCTTTTTTCTGTTCGTTGCTGTGTTTTTGATTTTGTCGTATTTGCGTCTGGCGCTGTCTGGCAGCGGCGGGGCAACTTTTGCCAAAAATACTTTTAATTAAAATTTCAAATTATTTTCGCCTTTTGCGAAAGATGAGGACAAGTACAGTTAGCAGTTAGCCAAGTGCAATGGCGCACAAGATGGCGGACCGGAAGTGCTGCTGCGAAATGCGAGCTGCGAGCTGCGAATTGCGAATTGCAAAGCGCTGAAATATTCAAAGCGCATTTTCAATTTAAAAGTTTTTGCGCCCAGGCATATTTATTTATTTTATTTCTCAATTTTTGTTTTGCGCTCATCATTGAGCCGGGGCGAATGGGTGGCTCTGGCGCCGAGGGGCGTGGCTGCTTTGACCAAAACTTTGCTGCTTTTGTAGGCAATGTCATTGAAGTGGGCCACGGGCGGGTGAATAATTTACAAGTGGCAGCAACAGCAACAACAACAACAGGGTTAGCAACTTTAATGCAATTTCGCTCTAGCAGATTTCATTTGTGTGACAAATGTGGGGCGTGGCCATGCAAATCGCAAATATAAAAAGAACTCATTAAAAGTTTATGCCACAAAGTTTGGCATAGTCCTCTTCTCTCTGCTGCCCCCACACCCCACCCAAAACTGCACTTCACAAATCGCTGCGATGCGACGCTGCCCCCACCGCGCCTGTTCCCGCCCCCCGATCTCTCATCAATGCAACTTGTTTTGCTTGCCTGCCTTGTGTCCGAGCCGCCTCCGAATCGCATTTGTTTGCATGTCCGCATCCGCAGGGCGTTTGTTTAGAGGGCTGCACCAAGCCGAGGAGTAAGAGGAGCTAGAGGAAGGCTTATGCCCCGGCCTTTTGTATTTTTTTTATTTTTTTTTTTGCGAATGTTGTGCAATAGTTTTAAAAGCGAGCCGGCGTTAGTTTATGATACAACTATCAATTGCAAACTTTCAACAATTTATAACATTTTCGTTCTGTTTGAGATGCGCTCAAAGTGCTTCAAAACAATTGCAAATAGACGAATGCATTCAATATAGTTGGGCAAATAAGCTGAAGCCACATATTTGATTTCGATGTGAAATTATTTTACCTTTTACGAATGCAAAACGAAATAATTGAACAAAAATAATAATTGGGTCGACCTGAATAAATATATGTAATAGAAAATATAAATATATATGTATATATATAATATTATATGAAGGCTCTTCACTCTAAGCTGCATTTAATTGATTTATCTATATCAAGGGAAACAATAAATTATATGAGGAGAAAATTATGGGTGGAATGTTTATATTAAATAGGGCTTAGCATTGCGCAAAGGTGTTCGAACGGAGGTGAACGCCAATCTGAAATGGTTAAAATTCTATTAAATTGGCGGGAGAATCACTGTCTATGTGTAGAGTGAATTCATGCAGCAGGAGACAAAATTCTTAAAATAAAACTGAGTATTGATCATGCAATCTACAATATTATCTAAACCTTGGAATCGTAGCACTCAAGTGACTCATAGTTCCACAATGACCAATGATCAAGCAAGAGAAATACCTTTTCCACGAATCAATAATTTCAATAAAATTTAAAAATTGATCGTAATTCGCATTAAAATATGTACATAAACAAATTAGTTGATAATAGTCAACAACTAGAAAGAAAATAATATCTTTTCTATAATTTCTTCGAGTATGTGTTTTATTTGTTAGTGAATAAATTGAATGATGAATAAATCAAAATCTTTATTTCAGATGTAAATAAATATAATCATGTCAGCATAAGTATTTTGACGAAATATAAATCGCGTATTTTATATGTTCATTATTTATTTATGTATTTATTAAAAATTCATATTAGTTTATTATTTTTGTTTATAAATAAAATAAGCAAAATAAGCATAGAAATGGGGAAAAGGTTGTTATTGTGATATGTAGAATTTACTGAACTATTGAAGTCGCTGTATTCCTAACTTCTTTATTCTAGGCGTGTATTAATTTTATTTATTTGATTATTATTAATATTATTATTATTATTTTTACTATTATTTTTATTAATAATATTAAGTCTTAAAACTTATTATTAAAGATACAAATATATATATAAATAAATAAATATATATATATATATTATTATTTTTATTTTTATTTTTTAATTGAAGCATATTTGATTATAAAACACCAGCGAGCTATTAGACAATTGCATCAAAAACTTGCACTTTAAGTCATTGAGTTCAGAATTCTTGTCGCCAGAGTATGGGGCACGTGCCCTGTGGGCAATAACGGCTGCACTTGCGCCACGTTCACGTCAAGTTCAAAAAGTCAATTCGAATTAAACAACGCATTTGATTGCCATAAAGCGAGGCGTGTGCAACCGCCCACAATTCTAGTCGAGCTCGGCAACGGCAACTGCAGCCGCAACAGCTGCTCGAGTGAAACGTGTCGCCCACTTTTTAGCCACACCCCAAAGCAAATAAATAATATGAAATTGAAATAATTGTGCAGAGAGAAAAACACAGCAAAAATAAAGAATAAAATAAAATTAGTCAAGAGGGGGCCTTGAAGTGCAGCAGCAGCAAAAGCAAAAGCACAAAAAAGGCTAAAAAAAAAATAAGGCTAGAAACATGAGACCGGGCGGCTTTTCAATTAGCTGTCTGATGCTTGTCCGGCAATTAGGTGTGTTCCACGGGGGATAAAACGATTTTAATCGCCTGTGTTCTAACATAGATTTCGTTTTTTTCCGCCTTGGTCACATTTTGTTGTCATGTCGTCGCTGACATTAGCGCAGTGCCCCCCACACGGACCCCGCTGACCCAAAGCACAAATTTAGCATACAACATGAAGCATTTGTTTGATTAAAAACCTGAGATATGACAAATTTAATTAAACTCGATTTCGCTGCGTCCAGCTCTGAGGTGAACAAAGTTGTTTGGGCAAATTTGCTTTGCTTATTTTATTATTCTTTAAATGTTTTTTAAATAAATATAATTTAAATATTTTTAAAGGATATACGGGAAAGTTTGGCTAACGGAGTATATATTGTCAAATAATATAGTTTAATTAATTCTCTATAATTAAGATCATATATACTTATTTATATATATTATATTTTAAACAAGAGCTTGCAGTGGAATAGTATATAAACATATATACACATATTTATAGAGATGCAGCTTCAAAATAAATATTTAAAGAAATGTTAGAATCAGTATATCAGTTTTCTCAGTGTGGATCTAGTTGATTACTGCCAATCTTTGCATCTTTTTTATCAAAATTCGTAGATATCAAAAAATAAATAATAAACTTTTTTTTATGTATATCAAACGATTTTGATAGTCGAGAGTCCAAGTTATCTTCAATCTTTTACTTTGCCTACAAATATAAAAGCTCGTAGTAAATTTTGTCTTAAACAAGATCAACTTTTACATTAAATTAATTCATTGTAATAGTCACATTGAGGCAAATATTATAAATATATTATTTATTTAAATTATTTTCTGCGCTATGTTGAAATTTGTGGCAAAATAGTGAGTTTTTTTTTGCAAAATTAAAAAAAAATATTTGTTAAAATAATCGAGTTTTATTTCATGTCATAAAAAAGTTAACCACAGAAAAAACAAATTGTTGAGTTTTAGCTCAAATAATATAGCATATATTTCTATATTTTTCTATTTATTTTAAATATTTTTTATACATTTTCCATAATTTTTCAAGCACTTTTGAGTTCATATAATTGAAAATAAAATTATTAAATATGACTCAATTTTTGCATAAACTAAATAAATATTTAAAATATTTTGTGAAGATTTTTAAATTAATATTTTTCAAATTTTAATTTTAAACTTACATTTCAGACCGCATTTTGTGCTGCAATATGAACATACATATAGTAAGAATTCAATTTAATGAAAATATTTTTAATTTCGTATAGAGTATTTGCTAGCTTGGCCTAAGCAGTCTATCCACAATATTCTCTATTCTGAGTTCTGCTTTTTGCTCGTGTCCTTGCTGTTGTTGTTCGGTTTTTATCTGAAATTGCAAATCGAATGCGATGCAGTTGGAGAAGGGCTGGCCATGCCTACCTGCACTCTGTGTGGCTGTGTGAAAAGGTCAAAGCATTCGATTAACTTTAATTTGCGCGACTTGCAAGTTATCAGTGTGTGTGTCTCTGTGTGCGTGTGTGTGTGTGTGTGTGTGAATATGTTGGCAGTCCATTGTTTAGCTGTTGATTTAGTTAGCAGAGAGCAAGGCTGATGTGTTTGCCTCAGTCGGCCATAGTTCAGGTGCGCCGCTGTGAGGCGGCGTGAAAGCCAAACCTACTGCCAGCCAGCCGAAGCCAACTTTCTGGCGCATCTTTGCAAACGACTTACAATGGCAGTCAAAGTCGCGTTTTTGATTTATGCCATGTCATAGTTCAGGCCAACCAGCCCCACGGATACTCTAGCTATCTGTGTGTATGTGTGGGTATTTTGGGGCCATGTTAACAAAATGCTAATTGCTGCTAGTCGAGGCACGCGCTTACAAAATGTCAACACGGCATAGGAGAATGGCGCACACAAAAATTGATAGCCAAACTTGGCCGAAAAAAGAACTGGCAAAGTGACGGGTTTCGTTGCCTGCTGCAACTGCTAGGCGCTGTTGCCTTGGCAGCGTGGGCAAGCGCTCATAAAACATACATAATTGTTACCGCCAGGCGAATGCAGTTGGAGTCAGGCAGACAGACAGACAGACAGACGGACAGCCAGACGGAGTGACTCTCTGTCAGTCAGTCAGTTAGTTGAAATTAATTTGCACACTCGAGCAAAAATAATTTACGGTCCAATCACCTGGTCTACTCCAGCGCCGATCGCCGAATGCTCTCTGGCTTAACCGAAGACGTGGGGGCCGGTTTTATGGCCGCAGCGGCGGCTTTTTTTATTTTATTTGTATACACCTCAGCCACGTGACATATCACGAAATTCTTTTAATTTAGACCGAAGCCAGCTGGCCTGGAAGCTGTCAATTAGTTGTAGGTAGATTTAATGAACACGTCTTCTATTGCTTTGCATATAAGATTCTGCTGTTTGGGACCCATAACAATTGAAAAAGTTATTTCAATAAAAATTACAATTTAATTTTCGTCTAGAACTAGTTTGTTTTTGGCTATTTTCGGCTGAAAAAGACAAGGGAATAAACGTAAAAACTAAAAATAATTGTTATTAAAAATTAAAAATTACTTTTATTGAAAAGTAAAAATTATTTTTATTAAAAATTAAAAATGATTATTTTTTATTTACTAAAATTAATTTTTAAAATTTATTTTTAATTAACAATTATTTTAAAAAAATTTTGTTTGCAAAAAATTATTTTTGTTAAAAATAAATTATATATATTAAAAATTAAATGCCCAAGTCATTAGGATGGAGCCAGTGCAAGAGACAATAGATTCAATTGGCTTATAGAAAAAGAAAAGGGAGAACTCACTACGTTCTGAGCACCCTCAATAAATAGTCATAGTCAAATGGAATCTGAAATGCATCGGAGTCCCTCTCATACCCGACACATATTACGTTAATATAATTAAAAATTAAGGAACAATTATTTGAAATTTATTTAAGTTCCTTAGTAGATCATTGAAAAAGAGATAAAGAGTTAATAAATTATTTTTATTTATTTAAATTCATTCAAACCGAACTGAAATGACTAAAAAAGAACACAGACTGGACTGGGCTGATCTGAGCTGCCAGTAGGCAGTTGGAGCAAACACTTGTTCTGTTAGGTATCTGGGCTCTTTAGCTAGGTGTAGCTGTTTACTGATTGCTGCCGCTTGTTGCACTGCTGCTGCCACAAATCTTGTCAGTCGGCGACCGCCCGCAAAAATGCAAAATGCAAATATCTACGCAACATGCAACTGGTCAGCTGGCAGCGAGTATTGCGGCGGCTGCGTCGGCGACATTCATTCCTCATTTGATCTTTATCGCCTAGCAACATGCAACATGCAATATGCAACATGCTCGACCGCACTCCGCACTCCGCACCCCGCACCCCGCACGCCGCACTCCACTCTGCATCGGCATCGGCGCTGGCATCTGCGTTGCTCCCATTGACTGTCGGACTGATTGTAATCAAGATTGGCTTTTTGCATGCGCCCAAAGGCTGCCAAAGCGATTTGTGGCCTGGAAAACTGTTTCGCTGCGTTTTGCTTATGTGTGCGACATTTCAAGGTCTCATTGCCCACTCCCCACCATGGACAACGCCACGACTCAGCTAGACTCGCCTCGACTATCACAGCTGCCGTTTTCGCAATTTACAATTTGCAATTTGCAATCTGCGAGTCTTTAATTTCCACTCGCTTAATCAATAATGCGTCATAATTTCTGGCTATGATTGCCTATCAGCTACAGGCTCGCTTAGCTTGCTTACATTCGTTCATATTCTAATAATTGATTGGGTGAAAATCAATCAACGAAACAGAATTTTTAATTTATTAATTTGTGGTATTTTATTTATTAATATTGTTATTTGTGTATTACAAGTAATTTATTATATTAGCAAATAATGTATTTTTATTAAGAGTAATATTGGATATAATTGCCTAAACAAGAAAATTCTTTGGCTATAAAATTGTTGTAAATTGTTTCCAAATTGTAATAAAAAATATATATATTTATTTATTTCTATATATTTAAATTGAATATCTGTATCAACTCTTGATGGCATCTTTTAGGCTTAGTATATTTTATCAGTTTAATTATCTAATTAATAATATATATAAAAAAATGCTTTAAATAATATAAATACATATATATATATATATATATATACACATATATATATATATATATATTTTTTTTTTTTTTTATTTATATACTTTTTCTATTATAATAATTTTATGTTTATAAAAAAAATCTAGCAGAGAAGTAATGTCGAAATCTGGGAAATATTTAATGTACTGGTCTAATAGAAACCCCAGAAAACCCTTATTAGGAAGTAACTTTCATATTCATAAAATAAAAAAAATAATGTTTAATTTATTTTCTAGCACTCTAAATGAAAGTAATCATTTGTCATGTGTCGAGATCGAGTTCATCTGAGTCAACTGGCTGGAATCTAATGCCATTATTTGCATAGACATATCAATTGCTTTAAATGCTTGAAACTACTGATGTTATGGATGACTGAATATCATATCACAACACATAAAAAGTGTTAGTTGACTTAATTAAAAATATAACGAATATAAAATTCAAGACGAAACCAAGCTTGATTACTAGATTACCATAGAAACAAAGTAGTAGTAGAGCTAGAACTTGACTGATTTAAATTTTAATAAAATGTCCAATACTTTATATATACATATCTTAAAGCTTTTCGTACTAATTCAGCCAAATTTTCATATTAAGCTGACCAAAAGCCGCTTCAGTTTTAGTTGGGCTAAAACTTGACCCTGTGCCTAATGTGGGTCGCTTAAAGCACCTTGCAGAATGTTTGCCTCTGTTCTGAGAGTATTCATAGTTGACTTTTCGACTAGACAATATGACAATGGATGGGTGTAAATCATGTTTACGCTGCTGTAGCTGCTGCTGCTGCTGCTGCTGCTGTTGCTGTTGCTGTTGCTGTTGCTATTGCTGTCTACTTGTCTGCCGTCGACTTGACTTGTGGTCAATGGCTTGCACATAATGGCTGCCCCGACAGCAACAGCAGCAACACCAACAACAACTACAGCTACAGCTATTGCTTCTATCGGGGCATTTGCAAACAATGACATTATGCTGACGTTTATTAATCGCATTTACAGAATTAATGTCGTGACATTTTCGGTTTAATGTACTTGTAATAAATAAATGCGGCGCTTAGTGTAATCAGACAAAAAAATAAAAAATAAAAAATAAAAAAACAGAAACAGCAGCAAACATCAATAGGAACAGAAATAGTTGTTTGACCCGACGTATTTCAGTGGCACAAATCAAATTGTGTAATATATAAATTTGCATAGATATTTCTATTACAAATGAGCTAAGCAGTAGCATTAGTCGGTGGTGGAGTGGTGAAATCTATTAAGAATTATATATTATATTATTATTCATTTTATTTTATTATTATATATATAACAATAATATTTAATATATAAATATATATATATATATATATATATATATATATATATATATATATATATATATATATATATATATATATATATATATATATATTATTTTTTGCATTTTATACCACGCCTCAGTTTTATAACTTTACAGAATTTTGTACATTTAAATTTAAAAATAAGAAAAATAGTTAGACAATTTATTGCAAATGTCTGTAAAATTTAAACCAATAATAAAAATTCATTTTAAAAAGCCATCGAAAATAATTTAAATGGCAAAGAAAATTGCTTTGGCATTTTGGCTAAGACATAAATTGAATTTAAATATTTTTCATATGAATTGATATTTAATATTTATTTTTGTAAAACCAAATAAGAACATTTAAAAAATAAATAAACTAAATTAAATGTAATATGAACAACAAATATTTTGCTTAAAACTGAATTATTTTTTAAAAGTAAAGGAAAAGTTTTGTATTTCATTTAGCTGTAAGAAAAAATCTCGTAAAAATTGTATACATTAGAAAAAAAGAAATTTAGTAATATTATTCTAGAAGTACTAACCTAGAACTTATGCCGAAATTAAATTAAATTATAACTGGAACCTGCTTGTAAACATACTTTATAAACGCTACATCAGCCTAAATTCAGGCTGATCCGACGCTACCCAACTCTGATTGACATTCTTCGAAAGTTCGTTAATTTTTATTGGAATTATATGGAGATATAAGATTAATTTTTCACATGAACACAAATCTTTTTCGCATTCATTCTGGTAACTCAATTTTTTCAATGCCTGTCACAAATTTTTGTCAGCAAACAATTGCCGAGATTCCCATTTTCATAGCCATTTACGCTTTTAGTTTTCAGCCATTTAAGAATGTCAGGAAAATTAGTGATTGTTTTTAGACAAAAATGGTTTTTACCAGAAAGCAACTTTGTTGGCCAATTGAAAAATACTTGCAATTGCCTGGCGTCGTTTGGCCTTTTCGCTGGCTTTCCCATTAACGTGAGGCGATTGATGGGCCGAGCTAAATATCGATTACAGACATTTAGAGGCTGCTAATAAATAGCAATCAACGTCTTGATGAGCTGTCAAAACGCCGCTTGATATTATGAGTGCCTGCAGTGCGGGTGTGGCCAGACTTTACTTAGACACCCAATCCATTTTGAAGCTCCAGTCCAACAATCGCAACAATTCCATTTCAAAGTTTCTCATATTATGGATCGTAAATTCACTTTCGCCCAACGCAGCGCAGCAGAGTTCAAATATGCAGATAGAGTGAAATATGGCAAATTGCCGAACCGGGCGGCAACTTTGTGCCATTTTCAGTTTTCATAAACAACAAAGCAGGTGGCCATCGACTAGGAGATACCCTGTATGAGTAGGGTATTCCTTACATTTTTAGAGTATGTCATAGTGTCATAAGTATTTGAGAATTGCAGAGAAAGACGTAGATATTTGAGTATTTTAAATGTTAAGAGAATCGCAAAGAAAGGCTTAGCTCATTAAACATAGAATAAGCTAAAACAGAGTAGAATATTTCAGTGAAAACCATAAAATTTAAATGTGTTAAAGTGACAATTGCAGAGAGAAAGGCATACAGCAGAAGCAAAAGTTGAGCATCAGCTACGAATTTATTTGATTTGAGTGTATGAAATATTTGAGAATTGCAGAGAAAGGCGTTGGCGAAGGGGAATATTTATAAAGCAAAGGCTTCAGAGACTTTCAGAAATAGCATAAGCATTTAGCAGGAGATTCTTATATTTTCGTATTGCTATACTAGGCTTCCCAGATACCCTCATAATGTCATAACCTTTTATTCCTATAGGGTATATATATACACACAGAAAAAAAAAAAAACTTTTGCATAGTTCCATTTGTTTTACGCTCTTGGCAAAGTTCAGAATGTGCTCAAGGTTAGAGTGGGTGGCTAAGTGTACTTTGTGGGTGCTTCTGCTTCTCCCCTCTCTTTCCCTCTCTCTCGCTGTGTGAGTGTGTCTGGCTGGGTGCTTCAACGGCTCATCATTAATGCAAATTCATTGTTGCAGCTGTTGGAGAAGCAAACGCAACGAGATCCGCGTGCATTAAAACAATTCATGTTGAATTTTTGATATGCAAACTGCCAGGCAACAACAGCAGCAACAATGGCAGCTAGAGCGAGATGCAACTTTCCCACACACGCAGACAGACACTGAACGACTTGCACTCACTCACTGAAAAGGGACATAAAAAAACGAGCACATTTTGCTGTTAAATTAATGACGAGTGCTCACAAAATGTAGGCCAGGCCCAGACCGCATTTGAGCTCTATAAAAATAAATAAAACAACAAAGACAACAACAACAAATGGGTAGCAGAAAAGCAGCGCAACTTTATGAGCAGCTCCCTGGCATTTTGCTTAATTGAAAAAGGCCAGCAATGGGCATAAGAGGATGCGCCTTAAAAGGATACGCTGTCCCTAGCACCGGACTCGCTTTGAAGGCATGCAGTTCATAAAGCTGACACGGCTAGAAAAGCGCATGACCAAAGCAAGCGACTCAGCCAAAATAGACCGACAACCAGCAAACAGCAAGCAACAACAACAGACAGTAAACAACAACAACAACAACAACGAAAACCAACAAACAAACAACGAGCGGCGAAAAATTATCAACTCAGATTATGTCGAGATTAATTACATACGTTGAGCGCCATTGTCTTGTCAATAAATTGTCGGCATCGTCGTTGTTGTTGTTGGTGTTGTTATGGTTATTGTTGTTGTAGGTATTTTAATACCCTGTAAGCATTTCAAAAATGTTTCAACCCGAGTGCAGTGCAATTTGAGAATTAAATTGGATCCATGCTTAATGAAGTAATGCAGCAGAGATCTACTAAAGGAAATTTGTGTTAAAAATATATATATAAATATGAATATTTAGACAAAATCTAAATAAAATTTAAATCATAATAAAGCTTGAATAATATAAAAAATACCTAAATAAAATTTTAATCATAATATAACTCGTTTTTATATAATATATATATATACTTATATATCGATTTTTTTCGGCATGCTACAATTATCAGTTTTATATATTTTTTAAGCAAGAATTATTGATTTTCATCATCATGTATACAGAGTATTTTAACTATTATTATTATTATTAATTTTCTATATATATACCATATATTTTATATTATTTGACATTTTGAATTTTTGAATTATATACACTATATAAATTCACTATAAGAATTAGCTCTCTGAGAGATAATTCAACTCTGATACATTTATTCTCATTTAGTAGTATTTCTAAACTTTAAAAAAAAACTTATGATTTTTTCCTAATTTACAATTAATTGTTATATTTATATAAAATATTTATATATCTACCTAGAATCTAAAACGCATAAAAAAACAAAAAAAAAAGGTTGTTGTTTATGAAAAAAAAATTGCTCTCAGATTGCCCGCAGATATTTAATCAGCTTCATAAGTTTTTGCAATTTATTACACAATATATATTTAAATGTATTTTGCCATTTTATATAAATTCTCGAGATATTTGCTGGTTTTATATTCTAATCCGATTACAAATTTCCTATAAATTTATTTTGAAAATATATATAATATTCTGGGTATTTGTAAATTTATAATTTAAAAAAATATATATATTTCATTAGGCACTTAGCTCTAAAATAAGTTCATATATTTAAAAAAAATTCTTTCTAGACTCAAAGGAGGACATTTGAAACTCAATTTCGAAATATTTCATTCTCACAGTCCACTCCACATACAGGGTATTCGCGGATCGGCTACACCCCACCCGGCACTTTTCTTCCTCATTGTTGTTGTCATTGTGTGTTGTGCAGATAAGAGCTTAAAAAAAAGTTGGCGTTGGGCAACTCAGTTAATGGTAATGGGTACCTAACTGCCACTACCGAAATGTTAACAGACTTTTTTTGTTGTTAAAGTTTTTTGTGAACTTTTTGCTTGTTGGTATTTTCTTCCTCTGCATTTTTTTTTTCTTTTTTCGGCTGATGCTGTCAAAAATGGTTGCCAAGCCTTTTGCCCGGGCGGCGGCGGCGGTGGCTAATTAATTGCAAATGTTGCCAGCCACGTCAAGGGAGCGCCGTTAGGCCAAGCAGCAAATGCGCTCCTAATAATGAAAATGCGATATGGATGGACCATATGATCCCTCGCCCACTCTTTCTCTCTCTCTCTCTCTCTCTCTTTCTCTCTGTGTGTGTCTCTGAGCCTTTTAGCCACTCGGCAGATAGGCCGATAAGCATCATTTGGCCAAGTGCGCGTAAATTAATTGACAGGCAAAGACCAAAGGCAGCCCATGGCCAACATAGCAGCCGCTGCAGCTACTCGAACCAGCAGCCAGGTCGAGCTCTTGGCCAATTTAGTGCATGTTTAGCAGCAAATAGCCAATGTAAATTTTTTGGCCAACGTAAGAACAGCAGATGCTGCAGTTGCAACTAAATGGACAGCGACAGAGGCAGCACCAGCAGCAGTAACAGCAACAGCTGAGTAACTTCGATTTGGTTAATTGTGTTAGCTCTGTCCAAATGAAGAATTGTGGGATTTATGAGCAGGATAATGATGAAAAATTGATCTGACATAAGTAATAAATATATTGAATTTGTTTTTAAATACTCAAAAAGTACAAATTATAAAGAAATTTAAATTATAAAAAAATATGGAAATAAAGATATATTAATATATATTATAATATTATTTATTAAACTATAGAAATATATCTCGCTTAAAATTTATTCTTATTTAGCTATTCAGTATTTTTTCTGAACTTGGAAATTTTATTTTAATTTTTAATCTAAATTAATATAAATTTGTAATAAAATAAATAATAAAAAAAATTAAAATCATATATATTTTTACACAGTTAATTATAAAGCAAGGAGTGCTTGACGTATAAATACCCGGCAATGGAATATGCATCTGCTGGGAATAAGAAATTATGGAATATCTTTAGGCCTAATATTTTGTTTTTCTTTATGTGTGAAATAAACTAAATATTAGATTTTAATATTATGTAAAGAGTATGCCCTTGTTGTAGGTTAGAATTAAATACCCAAAATTGAAAATATTCATAATCTATACATTCAGAGCAATACGGAGTTATAAAATTTGAGATTATTATATTTTATGGTCATCAAAATATAGGCATAGAGCAAGACAGCCAGTCAGAGGCACCGGTCTAGCGCAACTCAGCTAACGAACTACAGCTTAAGTATATTTATATATATTTTTTTATTGATTTATATATATATCTTTTTTTTTTAATTTTATTTATTTATATTTTTAACCCATTTCTAATGTCTTCATTGTGTACGAACTGGCATTATTTTCTGCATTATTAGTTTACAGCCGAACTCAATTTGAGTCAATTAAAATCGGTTTCATTGTTTTAAGCAGTCAATCATTGATATTTGTAACAAGCATGAATTTAACTACAAACTAAATATCACAAAATTATTTGGCATTTGAGTGCCCAACTTTAATAGATCATAAATACTTGGCATTGGCCGCGCATAGTGCTGGATATAATTGAGTTTGTTCTTCGACATGTTTCGGCCCAAATGAAATGCCATTGGAGAGGCGGAAGGAGAAGCGCATTCAATGCATTTCACACTCTGGAAGCCAGCAGAAGCAGCTGAGCCGCAAAACTAATTTAATTAACAAATATTTACCGACACATTACTCATCATTAAAGTGGGGCGGGCAGATATTGGGGGCGAGGCGGGGGCGTTGCTGCACGAAATGCAGTTGCAAATAGACACGGACTGCAGCTGAACGAAGACCTTACATAATTATTTCTCATTAAGGTTTATTTAACAAGTTGTTGTCGCTGTTTGCCAAATGAATGAATTATGCTATTGAGACTTTAGCCATGGCCAAAACATTTGCCACAGACCAAACACATTGCAGCAGACACTCTCATGGCTGAGAAAACTTTTTTGCGCAGTCTGTGGCAACTTAAACGGGGCATATTAGCTGTGTGAGGTCATAGGACATAAGAGTTAAGTGAGGAAATGCGTGAGAGCTAAGTAAGCATAAAAGTAGTTAATCAAATGTATATAAATAAAAATAATAATAATATAATACATATATAATTTAATAGAATATAATATAATATAATAAAATATAATAAAATATAATATAATATATTGTAATATAATATAATATAATTTAATTAATTTTAACATGATCCACTGACTGATAGATGGGCAAGTCGTCGTCTTAGAAAATATGTATATATTTTTCTAGAGATATAGAAACTTTAATGTGGACAAATTAAAATTAAATCTTAATTAATAAATAAATTAAATTTAAATTATTGTAATTAGCTTAATACTTAACTGTTGATATTAATCTCGAGTTAGGAGTATCCTTGGGGAAGTGTTTAAGCAAGTTTGCCATTCAAAATTAATAAAAATAATAATATTAATAATTAATATCTTCAACGCCCTCTTTCACTTCACTGGCATAATTGGCACCTATTCATTATGTCATGAAAACGATGAAAAATAATTTTAGCTTAATTTAAGGTGAGAAATGTCAAAAATGTAATAAAAAATATAGAATAAATTCACTTTATTTAGTAAATATAAAGAATAAAAATTATTAATTTAAATTTAAAATATATATATAATATATATATATATATATATATATATATATATATATATATATATATATATATATATATATATATATTAAATATATATATATATATTTATTAAATATATATATATATATATATTTATTAAATATAATTCCTATCACATATATTTTATTATTTAATTAATTGAAAATGCTTACACTATTTTGATAGAGCCTTCATACTTCTAGGCTCCAGCCTGCAATGGTTTATTGTGCGAATTTGTTGTTTATGTGTGGACAGTGGCAAAGTTTAAGGTATTTTATATGCTACTTATTTACATGCCACGCACTCCAACACACACACACACACACACACACTCCCACACACACTTGATTTCCCAAGTGTGCGACGGATATGCGCCGACGCCATTTTTGCCCGCGGCCATTTTTCGGGATACGTCGCGTGCCGCCTGAATAATTGATGTCGTGTTGGCTGTGATGGGTTAAGAGAGCTCTGCCCGTAGCCGTAGCCGTAACCGTAACCGTAACCGGGTAGCGAGCGCACTTGCTATTAATGAGTTTCTGCTGCCTATGTACATAATATACGAGCTGCATGTGTTTGTGTATGTGTGTCTGCAGCCCTTGCCATATTGTAGTTGACAAATAAGCGCTTAAGTAATTTGCCAGCAACAACAACAACAACAACAACAGATGCAAGACGGGCAGGATATTACAGCCAGCTTTCCGCTTTATAAGTGAATATTAAATAAATTTGCCAGCTATTTGCGAGCAGCAGCAGCAACAGCATGAAGGCCAACTAAAGCTGAAGGTTGGAGTTGAATTCAACTTGTAATTAATGTCAAATATTTACACATTCGCTGGAGATCAAAGGTTCTGGTCCCAGAGAAGCGTTGCTAATTAAATGACTATTTATATTTAAATTATAAGCAACTACTTGAGCAGAGCAGGAGACTGAGCCAGGGGCAAGAGGAGAGGGTTGGACGGATACTTGAGCACTCTGGACGCTGCAGTCACATTTGGCAGCAACCCCTTTCTGACTTGGCTGGCATCATGTGAACGGCTGGTCCAGCATCTGCCTCTGTTTGTATACTGGCAAAAAGTTTGCCAACACACGCTTTGATCTACGCAATTAGGCATTAGGATGTTAGCTATTTAGATTTATGAAATGCAAATAGTTTTCAATTATATGCGGGAGGCTAAGCTATTAATAAAGCTGTATGTGGGTAGTTGGAAGTAATTACAAAAAAAAATAAATAAAATATATATATATATATATATATATATATATATATATATATATATATATATATATATATATATATATATATATATATATATATATTATATTTTTACAATACATAAATAAAATATTTTAAAATAAATTTATATAAATTTTTAAATAAAATTATATTAAAGTTGAGTAAATAATAAATAATATTTGCAGTAATAAATAAATATAATAAGTAATAGTCTTTTTTATAGCCAGCTAACGTCAGCATGACTCAGACGTTGCTGTCTTTAAGCAGAATATTCACAATATTTTGTACCTGGCCAGAGTGTTGCAAAATGCCAGAAAACCATATGGGTTCATATGGGCATCAACTCTGGCAGCAGCCACTAGGCCTATATTATTTTTTAGTAAATAAAATTACAAGTTTTTCATTAGGAAATATTAACTGCAAAAAAATGTTATTTTTGCTTCGTTTGTATTAATTCTTATTTTCTGTCTTCTTTAATTAATTTTACTTTTATTTTCTGTCAGTTCATTATTACAATTATTAATTTATTTATTTTTTTATTTCTTGTCATTAGTCTTATTATTCATTATTTTATTTTTTATTTAGATAATATAAAGATTAGTGTTGACAAAGCTATCCTTTAAGTTAGCTGCTGCCTAGGCTTGGCTACAATTTGTAAAACATTTAAACTAATGATAATAAATTTGTAAAGTTTACCTTAAATTGTTTTCGTTGACTCATAATTGCCTTTTTTATTTTTAAAATTTAATTATATTTATTATTATTTTGTTTATTTCATTAGCTTCAAATTGTTTAATTGGCATTCGCATTGCTGGCGTCTTTTACTCAGTTTCAAAATGCATTTGCGCGCGCCTTTAGCTTGGACAAGAACCCGACTGTTAGTCAGCAAGCAGAAGCTCTCATATGTGTGCACATTTACCGTTATGCATATGTGTCTACCGGCGTGCGTGTGAGTAGGGGCATGTGAGTTGGTCCAGTGATGCTCTGTTGTGGCACTGTTAGCAGAACGGAAATGTCGGCGCACACGAGAAATGCATTTTGTAACCCAATTTCCGGCATCCGGTATCTTTTTGACAGACGCCTCACCTCACAAACAGAGAGAGAGAGAGAGAGTGAGAGCCAGAGAGCGGGTGTGAGCACGTGTGGGAGAGCGAGTGTGCGGAAATGAGCTTATGTGCATGCCGTGCACTACGCAAAAATTAACTCACACTCGCAAAAGCTTTTTTCCACACATGCTGCTGCCCATTGGCCGTTGGCCCAGCCACGCCGACGACGACGTCGACGACGAACCACTCACGAGTGAGCGTGCGTGCGCGCCGAGCTGGCCGAGGCTCAAGCAGAACAACGGAAGCTTACGGTGCTTTCGCGGAAGCTTCACCACACGCAACGGGGGCTTTCGTCATTGTGAGCCGAATGCATTTCGGCTGCCGCCTTCGCTCATGCAAATTGCACTCGGCTCGTTCGGCTCTCGATTTGAGTGGCTTTTTTTGCACTCTTTTGCTGTGGCTGCCGTTTGAGTGCGAGCAGCTCGCTTGGGCAACTCTGCTCATGTGTGCAGTTGACTTGATTTGATGAGTTATTATAATGATTGCGATTCGTGTTGTCAGATTGATTGATTGGCTAATGTAGTTATTAGATGCCCGCATAGGTGTGAGTGCCATTCACACAGGTGTGCCAGCCGCGCCAGCTCATGTCTGTGCAAGCAATTGACAAGCAAATTAGGCGGCTCATTAAAGTTCGATTTTATGCACAAATATGCATGCATGTCGACACCTGATCCGATATTTTCCAACAGAGCAGCTATTTAGCGTGAGTAAATATAGAAGTGATTAATCACATAATAAAAATTGAGTTTTCCTTATGTTAATTAGAAATTATATATAAATAAATATTAAAGCGAGCTAAAATATGAAACTATTACAATTAATATGTGGATTATAATTATGGTAATTAAAATGAAGTATGAGTATTTAGAGTATTTATTTAATTTAATATTTTTAATAAAAGTTAATTAAAATATTTTAATTGATTTATATATATATATATATATATATATATATATATATATATATATATATATATATATATATATATATATTTATTCATATTTATGTTTTAGCGATTTAATTATAAATTAAAAGTTTATAATTTTGTTATAACATCTGACATTCTTTACTTATAGTATTATTTAAATTTAAATGCAGCGAGTTTTTCCTTAGCAATCTTCTAATATGGTTATTAGCCACGTCGTCCAAACACTCTCTTTAGGTAATGCCGGTAGAGTCGCTCTTGATTTCAGTGTTCACTAATAACTCGCTCAAACTAATTATACAACACTGTTTCTAATATGTAAATATGAATATACATAGGTAAATAAGTGAACTGATCTTATTGGAACCCAAGCCATTCGGTTAAATAAGAAATATTATTTTTTAAAAATTGCCTATTTCTTAGTATAAGATAAATTGCAAATAAAATGAAAAAAAAAAATATGAAGTTTCGATGAATTAAAATTTATTTAAATTTTGTATAATTTAAGTCTTGCCCATTCGATTATCCTGAGAGTTATGATAAGAGCCTGGGCAGCTTGTCACTTAGGCTGACAAGGTCGCATTGTCAACGTCAATGCGCGTGCGTAAACCAATAAAATTTGTCTAGCTGAGCTGTCGAGCGTTGGCCGCTTAAAACAATAGCCAAATAAACAAAGGCTAAACGGCCTGGCGGGTTTCGGGCAGGGGCTAGCGGACAGCGGACAGCGGGCATTGGGATCGAACTGGCTTTAATGATTCAATCCAAATATGGGTGTCAATAAGTTAACAGACAGACAATGTTGCACTTGCCGCAGCCATAAAAACGGCTTGCCCCTAGCTGGAAAACGGCCAGAAACAGCAACAGAGTGAGAGAGAGAGAGAGGGGGAGAGACAGACAGAGACAAAGACGAAGCTGAAGCTAGACTTGGAAATTATGAAATGCATTTAATTTTGTTGCGCACTGTTTTTCCTTCTTTTTCCTTTTGGCTTCTTTTTTCGTTTTTTTTTTCTTTTCTGCTTTTTGTTTGCCTTTGCTTTGTGTGTGCATAAGGAAAATCTATAAAAATTCCATTGACCATATTTTAAGCCATTGGCATTGGACTTGAGCGTGGAGCTGGACTGGGTCTTGAGAGAGTCTTGGCTGTTTAAGGAAGCAAATGTTTCCGTGCAGCTGCCAACTAGCTGACAACTTGTATGGCCTGTGTTTTATGTGCCACATGCAGCATGCCACATGCGGCAGCACCAACAGCAGTTCGCTGCACAGTCGTATATTGCAATCTGTCTGCAATCATGTCACATCATTCGCCATAACTGGTTCCGAGCTGCTGCTTCTTTAGCAAGTAGCCACGGCCACGGCCACGGCCACGGCCATGGCCATGGCTAATGAGCGCGTTCGAGGGCGTTTTTCATATAAAAGCGTTTATTATCGAACAGCTGCAGACGGGGCGAGGTGAGCCAGTGCGGGATGAACGTAAATCTCGAGTGAATATGCATAAAACTTGCAACAATAAATGCCAGATAGACGGAAGGACGACGTTGGTGGGGGCGTTAAACTTACAGCGGAAACAAACAACTTTTGGCCAAGTATTTTCGTGATGCCAAACAAACACACAGAGAGAGAAAGAGATAGAGAGAGAGCAGGAATATTGTAAGGACACTGTCATAAGTTTTTTAATGGTCAGCAGCAGCCAACGGTACGACTCGGCCTGACAGTAGATAAATTCTAAGCAAAGCAACTTTTGTTTGCCCTGCTCTTTGGCAGCCAACTTGCCAGCCATGTTGCACTGACAGTTGGCCACGTTGCGCCAACTGACAAAGCGCAAAAACTGCGCCAAAGAGGAAAACAAGGGAAAAGAAATGCAGAAATGAAATAGCAAAAGTCAAAGCAACGACTCAGAGATGCCCTGCCCAGGGTATAGGATATGCACAAAATTGAAAGCCAATATACCCCTGCACATCCACTCTGTGCAGAGTATATAAAGAATACTCTGTACTGCAGGCTGTCTGTTTTAGGATTTGCTCCGGCAGCTACCCTCTCAGCGGTCAAGCCATAAATCGAAGGAGCTACTTAATTTTTTAGCAGTTGCCCACACAGCCAAAGCTCTAAGCCTCTAGGACCCCATTGCAGGAATTCAAATGCTGGCTTTTGGCCAAGTTAAGAGCTTGGACTGTGAGTTGCGTTTTTGCTATTGACAATTGACATAGTTTTTGAACTATTTGACATGCAAACAAATTCAAGAGCTTCGCAAGGATATCGGGTGTGGGTGTGGGTGTGTGTGTGGGTGTATGTATATTTTCCTATATTTGTTGTCTTTAAATGCTAGACATAATAAGGTTTATTTAGTGGGGCATATGGGACTTGAAGCTACACACTAGCCTGCCTTACCTACAGAAGCCCTTGCCTATGTGATAACAATGGAACTCTTCCAGTTACTTAACTGATTGACAACAGCTACTAGAGCTGGTGATGATTTCGTCTTGTCAGTTGAAGATGTCAAAGTCAGATTTAAGCTATAGCTATAACTAGCCCATACAGGCGACAACAGAGTTGCATGCTACTCACCCAACAGCAGGCAAATCATAAACCCAAAATCGCTCACTGATTTTAAATAGAATATATATATAAACAAATATACTAGCTTTAATCGTAATCATTTATCAGCTGAAAAATAATAAATAAAAATAAAATAAAAAATAATTTAATAAAAATATCTTATACATAATATAATTATATTTTTATAATATATTCTCGGAAATCGCGAGTTACACTATCTTCATTTTTTAACTATAACTCATAAGCCCTAAATAGTAAATATAAATATTGTATATTATCTTTAAATATTACCTTAAGCTCGTCAAGTTGATTAAATATGTTTGTCGTATAATAACAAAATTATTTATTTAATCTATTTATTTATAAATTAATATCAAATGTATTATACTGATGTAGAAGGTTCCTAGGATGGACAATTGCCGGGTTTTTCGGGTTTTCTTACATTACAAGTTTCTAATTTTATAAAAATTTAATTTAAATTTAAAAAACAATATGAAAGATGAGAAATATATTATTTAATATAAAAAACTATGACAACATGCATAAGATTCAAAATAGGATAATAGAAGTGAGTGCCCTTAATTGAATTTCGATGATTGTGTATTAATTTCGTTAAATGTAAAATTTAAGTAGTCGTATATGTCTATTTTTGAATATTTATATATTTATATATTTAAATATTTAGATATTTATATATTTATATATTTATATATTTATATATTTATATATTTATATATTTATATATTTATATATTTATATATTTATATATTTATATATTTATATATTTATATATTTATATATTTATATATTTATATATTTATATATTTATATATTTATATATTTATATATTTATATATTTATATATTTATATATTTATATATTTATATATTTACATTTTTACATATTTATATATTTATTTATTTATTTATATTTTTATATATTTATACATACTCCACAATATATTTATATAAAAAAATCTCTTGCTTTTTCAGCTCTTTAAAATAAATAATTTTCTTCCAAATTAAATCTGAAAAGTTGCCATTCTTTCGCTTTATTTTTGTACAAATAATAATTTGACATATGTACATTGGCCAGACAAACTAATTAAAAGTGCAATATATATATACATAGATAGATATACATATACATATACATACATATATATATATATATATATATATATATATATATATTTATATATATAATTTAATATATAGACATATATAAATAGTCGGTTAGTTAATTAAGAGTTTGATTGATTGCTTGCATTGTCAAAACGATATAAATAATGCCAGGCCAGAGGCTACGCCGCTGATGCACGGCTCAAATGTGGCCAGCACAACAGGAATTTGACCAAAAATCACGCACAAAATAATTACAATTTATGCATAGAGCAACACACATACAAATCGTGTCTATATATAAATATATTAATTACTGAATCAAATATTGAACGTTATGTTTAATGGGCAGGGTAAATGCTGTGTGGGATTATCTGACTAGTTACACAACCATGCATGCATTTTCCCATTTTCATATTTTCCCATTTTCATATTTTGCCATTTTCGCATTTTCAATAGGCAATTCAATTATAAATTATATTTACCCATCGAAAATCAGCTGAATATTCGAGAATAAATGCTTATCAGGTGGATATTAACAATGGAAACTGTTGCTAAAATCAAATCATTTTGTTTACGTATGAAAATTCAAGTTGAGATATTGCGAGATATTTGCAATTTGAATAATATACTATAGTAGTAAGTTAGCATTAAATATAGAAATTTAAAATAGTTGAACACTTTTCCACTGTTAAAGTGTAATACAAAAAAATATTTGTTTTGACAATATAAAAAAAAAAATAAATAAAAATAATAATAAATAAATAAATGTACTCTAAATATTATTTCAAAATATATTATATAAAAATATATCTATTTATTTAAATTAGTTAATATATTTATTTAAAACGCCTTGCAGCATCAAGTATTTTATTTCTCAAACAGAAATCATATAGAACTTTGCCAACTCAGCTAAGCAAGTTAATTTTTTTACACTGAATTGCCATTTTAACATTTCTATTCAAGCTTATTCTGTAAAAGACAAAGATTTTCAAATGGAATGGGCGACGCTGTACAAGTCCTTAACTTACTCAGGAATCTTTCGCGCTGGACCATTATGTCTGCGTCAGGGTGTGCAGGAGGAGCTAAGGAAGAAAAAGGAAACCCATTATCATTATTATGATCATTGGCATTAACATTTAAAAGAAATAAAATATAATTTATTATCAGTTGGTTGTCATTTGCGACGACTCGCATCGGCCAATTGGGTGTTGATGCGAAATTATTAATTTTGCCACATATCCTACAGACGTGGCAGCCTTAGCAGCAACGGCTGGCATGTCTTGGGGCGTGTGAATGTGTTGCAAGTGAATGCCCATATGAATGTGAATGCCATTTGGACGCATCATTACGATAACAATCGCAGCTAAACGGCGACAGGCTGCTGTACGAGAAGAAGCAGAAGCCAAAGACAGAAGACGATGAAGAATGATTGCGACAAGAACAACATTTCCGTGGATGGTTCCGTCTCGGTCTTCATTTCGAATTCCTGACATTCGCTTAATAATGCAAGATGCATGTCGATATGTCAATGCGTTTGCGCGCAATCGATCATTTAGGCGACGGTCTCCCTCTCTCTCTCTCTCTCTATCACACTCTCTCTGCCAACTGGACACTGGCTCCAAGTTCAGGTCCAACTCCAGCTTGTGGCCTGTGCCTTGCTTTGACATAATGCTGCCAGATTAACACAGGTGATAAAGCCGCGTGTCGGCTGGCAGGGCAGTCGAGGCGGGCATGTTTAGGCATCATTATCAATTTTTAGTTGGCAATTTTATGGCACGTCGCAGTCACGGCTGATAAGCCTAGACCCACTTAAGGCTAACAAAAGTGCTTACTCTGATCTGCCTTTGGCTCCTGCATTAGGGCTGCGCTACCGTCGACACAATGCAATAATTTATTGTCAGATCGTTCCAGCAATGATCAACAAGAAGTACGTCAACTGTTTTTAATGCCACATTGATTTATCGCCCCGGCTGTCCACACTTTTTGCGCCACTCGGACAAAGTTGTCATAAGGACAACAAAATCAGCGGCCAACCAACAACACGGACAAGTTGATTGCAAGCCTTTCGCAGCAGTTTTATTGTTATTTTATGCTAATTTCGCATTGCTGCGCACAGATCACAAGATCACAGAATTTATATATAAACATGGTATATTATTTGTGTATATATCATATACTGAACACACATCATATGCCTGATAAATATTAATAAATTTAGGTATATAAACATAAAGAATTTTGCTAAATCATTTTTCTTCTTATATTTTGTATCTGGATAAATTGTCTTAACACATAATTTTCTTATAATGTCTTATAAAAATATATGAATAACACAATGAATTTCGAAAATAATATATACTATTCGAGTTCTCATCGAAAATAAATTAAGCTTTGCTGACTGATTTTTATATATTTTTTATATTTTATAAAATTATATAAAGTTTTTAAACTTCTTTTAACCAGATTATAATTAAAAAAAAAAAAAAAAAATCATGTAAAGATTTGTTCTAAAATTATTTAAAATATCTATTTGTATAAATATATATTTGTAAAATCAAAATATTATTTTTTTTTTAATAAAAATATATATTTTTATATTTTTAATCAAAAAAAAAAAAAAAAAAAAAAAAAAAAAAATAATATATATATATATATATATATATATATATATATATATAATTTTTTAATAAATAACATATGCTTGCTTATTACATGAAAATAAGTGTAGTAAAATAGAAAATATTAATTATATTACAGCAATTGTTTCTTAAAATAAATATTAAATATTAAATTAATGAAAATTATTAAAAATTATTATTATATTATAAAATAGACTTTATTTACATAATTATTTTTGTGATTTATTATAATGAATTATTTATTTTATTGCCAATGAAAAGTCTCCTATTGCTTACTAAGCTCTTAATATATATTCATTTTCTATAGTAAATAACAAGGTGTAGTAACTTAGCTGTGAAATCTTCTTAAATTATATGAAATAATAGAATTTTCACGCAGCTCACATTACTCCTCTCTGATTGGGAACGACTAGAAGAAGAATATATTTTAATATGCACAGCTTTGCATATAACAGCAATTATGAAAGTTGTTTACGAATTTTAGAGTTTTCCAACTATTCATATACACAAACAAAATCCATAATGAGGTTACATGCGGCATTATAATTCCGTGGGCAATTACGTTGGACGTGAGCTTAGTTCTATCACCTCTCGGGCAAGTGTCAAAACGAAACGCATGTTGACGAAGTTTTGAAGGCATTTCATATCGCACAGTCCCCTATTAATTTGTCAGACTCGCGTTTGCATAATTTTCACATAAATTCACTAATCATTTTCGTCAGGCCCAAGCCCAAAAGTCAAACGTCGCATATTAATTTCCATCATAAATTAACAAAGAAAAAGTAACTGAAGTAAAAAGAATTTACGAAAATATAAAAAGAGCTCGCTGACATTCATTCATAGCGCCGTGAGCCAGCCCCGAAAATTCTGAGTGTGTCTATAAAATATTAAATTTATATATCGTTTGCAATTGTCGCCGACAGTTTGCCAGTTTGCCCGTTTGCCAGTTCGCCAGTCTGGCAACACTTTACTCGACTCGTTTCGCTTTGTCACATAATAAATGTCTGCACAAGGCGCTCTAGCTGCCACGCCCAGCACATGCGGCCCAGAGCCAGAGCCAGAGCCAAAGCCGAAGCTTGCCAAATTTATGTGCCATATGAGTTTTTAAATGAATTGCGCCGCGTCAGCAGCTAAGCGACTCCAACAGCTCTTAAATATATATATATATATATATATATATATATATATATATATATATATATACATTCATATATGCTTCACCATTTGAGTTATGGGTGAGCAAATTTCTCATAAAAATCTATTTTTCATTAAAATTACTTGCCTAGCAGTTGAATATTATGAATAGTTTTCTATGATTACATGTAATATATTTGAAGAGAAATTATAATAGTAATAATTTCCAAAATAATATATAAATATAATATAAAGCATTTGCCTTGGAGGTTATTATGGGATACCTTATGGATCCAATCAGCACTCCTAGAAAAATGCGGTTGTTTAGTCGCCCCGACAAACCAGCTAGAATGAAGATGTGACTGACGCTAACAATAATAATAATTAAAATATGACAAATATTTTATTTATTTATTTCATAACAATTTACAATAAATAATTATGATAAATAATTATAACATTAAATGAAAATATTAATTAAAATAAAAATAACAAGTAAAGAAGCTCTAGTCGAGACTGCTCGACTAAGAGATACCCTGAACCCTTCGAATAGCCGATTTTCGAAGCCTGATATGATTATTTTACATATATGTTGCAAGCAACACATACACATACGCACGCACACGAACGTATTATGAGCACGAGCTCTTCTAACTGAGCAGCGACTGCGCTCGGGCTGCAATATGCCTATGATATGCGAAATTAAATGTTTAATAACTTTTTTTGCAGATGGACTTTCTTAATGAAATTTTCACAGTGTGTTTATGGCATTCATATGTGTGTATTTGCCAAAGCACAAGTCTCTAGTATTTGAAATACGGATTTTGCAAATTGTGGGCGAAGGGGGCGTGGCATCCAAAATCCAAAAACTGCAAGTTGTCCGCATTCACTGCACCTATATGCACAGTAAATTTGAAGTCTCTAGCTTTAATGGGTCACTTAATTGAAAGTAAATTTATCGAAATTTATCGATAACTCGGGAACGGGATGAGTTATCGAAAAAATAAAACAAACTCGTATAGCGTATGGTATTCACGAATATTCATGTCAAATTTCAGATCTCTAGCTTCTGTGGTTTACGAGATCAGCGCGTTCATACAGACGGACGGACGGACGGACGGACGGACGGACGGACGGACGGACGGACGGACGGACGGACGGACGGACAGACGGACAGGGCTTAATCGACTCAGCTCATCGAGCTGATCAAGAATATATATACTTTATGGGGTCTGCGATGTCTCCTTCTGCCTGTTACATACATTTTCACAAAAACATTATACCCTGATTTCCCATTTTCAATGGGTTCAGGGTATAAAAACACTTATTTAATTTTAATTTTTATATTTATTTACGAATACTGAGTCTTATCGTTATTTAATTATAACTAAAATAAATAGTAACTATTTCGCCCACTTTCAATAAAATTAAGAGTGCAACTCGCCAATTTATAATAATTAAGAGATTTCGGCACTTATGCCATTTTCTTTGCTCTCTCCCTTTTTATGCACTTTCGCTCGTAGATCGCTCGTAGATTCCAGTTGGTTCTTCGCTGTCGTTCGAGGCAGGGGCTCGTGCAAAGCAGCTCTGCAATTTACACACATATCATTATTATATTAATATTTAGTGTTCAAGGCTATATGACGAAACTCAGTAGCCCAACAGTACCAATAATAATAATTAAATTAAATAATTATAATTATTATTTGAGCAAAATATAAACAAAGAAATAAAATAAAATGCAGAAAGAATCATAAAAATTTAAATATGTTACAGATTTTATTCTACATTTATTTAATGAATTAATTGGAACTTAATTTCCATCTTCTATCTGCACATAGAACAGCACAATCTACCATTCAGATATCTATTCGCTATTAAAAAGTCTTAACTTTATTTATTTACATTTAAAATACATATTAGAGTTAAATCTAATTACTATAACAAGTTTTCAAATCGGATTTCTTGATTCAGCGGGGCTGGGTGATTGGCATATGCTAATGCTGTGATTAGCTAGCGATTGCGATTAAGCAACGCAAATGGATGGCCATAAATCAGGTAAAGTGCAGTTCACTTTCACTTCATGCACAGCGATTGCGGCTGACTTTTCGTTTTCAATCAAGCAGTTAAATGCTGCCAGGGATCAGATCAACTAAAGCGTCGACACCTGGCGACACCTGCCGTCAACCGTTTTCGCCTTGGCTCGTCTGGGCCAAATATCTGAGCCATCAATTAATTTGACATGCAAGCCGAGAGTCGTCGAGTCTCAACTCAAGACACTCGCAACGAGACGATAGAAATTGCCAATAAACTGAAAGGGGTCTGCAGCTATGGAAATCCTTTCACTTTTGCCACTGCCAACAAAATTTGTATCGCCTGCAGTGAGATTTGACTGCTGTGATATATAGTCTAACAAATGGTAATAGCGTGCTGACATTAGATAACTGCATAAGACAATACAGCTGAAAGAATCGAACAACATTTTATTACGCTTGATTTCGATTAGCTTAATGTACTCGAAGTTATTCTCAACTAGTATCAGATGCTACATATGTATATGTATATATTCGTATATACATTAAAATAAAATATTTAAATATATATGTATATGTATATAAATTAAAGTGAACAAAAAATTAAATAAAAAACAATTTATTTTTCGTTTTTATTATAAAATTTAATTTTATAATTTTTAAATAATTTTATATTAATAATAAAGCATAGTCGTTGGCGATATTGCGATTGTAACTATTATAAAATTCTTTACAATTCTCGTGGTGAGCAAGAGTTATTAATTATATCATTATTAGTAATTGTATTATTATTATTTTTATATATTATTATTATTGAAAATAATAATTAGTATTATTAACTATGGATGACCTAAAAATAATCTTTACGACTCTTGGGGAGGCATGCAAAATCGCTCTAAGGTCTCGAGTCGTTTAATAGTTTTATTACTTTTATTATTATTATTTTATTATTATTATTATTATATAATTTGAAATATATTATATTATTATTTATTATTTATTATTACTTTTTGGTAAAATTTTAAAAATTTAGAAAGGTTTACTGTCAAAAACTAAAAATTTTTATTTTAAATTAATAAAATAATTTAAAAATAAATTGATTTGCCTAAAATGCCGCTGAGGGCTTAATAAATCTTCTAAAATAAATTTCCAGCAAAAACTCTCTTCAGCTCAGAGAACAGGAAAAAAACATTGGACAGATGTGACGAATATCCTGAATGAGAGTTCACAATTGAAAGCCCAATTTAATCAGTTTAACCATTATTTTCATTGACTTTATTTATTTAATTACTTCTACAGTTGCTCAGCTTATTAAGTTGTTCAGCTAGATTAATCGCATGTCAATCAAAGCTATTTTCGCTACTCTCAGCGATGGCTACTGAACTACTACGAATCGTCAAATAGCGGCAGCACGCAATGAGAATGCAGCTAATCGAGAACCAAAGCATGAAAAATATCAATCCAAACGAGAATCAAGCAAATGCAATTAAAATTTGCAGACTGGTAAATCCGGCCAATCAACTTGATAATTTTATTTGCCAATTGGATTTTGTGCGTTTTGCGCATTTTGTGGGTCAAATGCGGCGTATGCGCGATTTGCGTTTACCAAATCGGTAAATCGGCAACAAGAGCCGCCTGCCATGCCAAATCCACATGGCATATGGCATATGTGGTCCATGGCATGGCAATCCAATTGCCGGCGCACTGTTTCCAGTTGCCTTCGAATGCGCTGCGGACAGAAACATTTGTAAAACATTTTAATAACCATTGACAATAACAATAAAAGCAACAACAACACCAACGACGACAACGACAACGACATGGATTATATATGTGTAGAACTGCTGTGCGGCATTGCGTAAAGCCAACTCGCAGTACTCGTAGTTGCGCAGCTGTGTTAGCCGAGCTCAACATTTATGATTGAAGTAGAATTTTGTATTTCGAGTGCTCATTAAGAGCATTTAATAAAGTTGAAAAACTGTTTAGCTACATAGGTAGACAAAAGGCCTCACGGAACGTGCTCAACCTAAACTTCACTCATTATTTCAATCGAGTTCTCAGAATCGCAATTCATTTGCAAAGCCTCAAATCAGAATACGATTTTATTGTATTGTCAATCATATAATATATAATATATACAGTATATATATGTATTTATATTTGTATAGTATTGTTAATCATATAATATATATTCTGTGCGCGTTGCAATACTATAAAATATAGCTGGCTCAAGAAACGATCATCGGATTGTGGGTGCTTTAAACTGGGTTTTGTGGTTTCGTTTCGAGTTGACGGAATTTATTTTTAAGAATTAAATTTTATGCGTTTATGTAAATATAGCCATCATGATAATTTGTTGTGTATATGATATATGCTGTATGAATAAAGCTTTAACAAATAGTTCATGTTTAGTCCAGTACTGACTGGATTTTATTTGCAAATATTTTTGGGCAACTCTCGAATCATATTACGATGGATGAAAAATATTGTTGAGTTTAGTAATTAAATTAGTTTATTGTTTATTTTATTGTAGAATTGAGCTGTGGAATATTGTACAATAAAAATAAATAAGAAATTTTAAAAATATCTTTGTTAAACTCCATAATTTTATTAATTATGATTAATTTATATTAAATAATTAATATTAAATAATATATTAATAACAATAATAACAATACAATTACTTTATTAAATATGGAAGAGAACCTTTAATCATTTTTTCTGTGAACTATTTAAATTCTAAGTTTAGATATGGTAAATTTATTTGTGCTGCAATTATTCAAGCCAAAAAAATTAAAAAGAATGAAAAATAATGTAAAAATGTAAAAAAAAATGAAAAGTAAGAGTAATTACTAGTCGGAATGACAACAAAAATAAAATAATATTAAAGTTTAATATAAAAAAAATATATATATATAAAAAGTAGGCAAGTCGAAAACTAGGCAATTAATTGCAATCTGTAAACAGCGAGTGTTTAAATTAAATTTAGTGATAGAATAATATGGATATAAGTAGGTATATTATAATATACATGTAGATATATTTTCTATTTACATCTATTTTATTCAGTCACAGAAAGAGGGACAAAACAGAAACTTAAATATAAGCTCAATAACATTTATTTCTTATAATTTAAAGCAGCAACAACTCGAGCTCAATTTGTCATGCCACAGGTAACTCATCCTTTGCGTCTCAAGTTCAGTTGGTTTTTTGAGCGACGCTTCGAAACTTGTTGAACTTGATAATGTGGCAAAAACGTTTTATTACCTCCACGTATGCCAACAATTAACATAAGAATTTCGTCTTTGGCTTCAGCCAAACTTTTCGTCCAGACAGCCAAATAGTTGTCTAGCGCACATATTTCTATGTGGCCCAGAGCAGCCTTAGAGCTAACCAGCTATTCGTTACATATGCAGCGCCGAGTCGCTGTACTCCGCACTCTCATCTGGATGCACTTGAGAGTTTTGCAACTTTTCACTTGAGCATCCACAAAATTTGTCATGACACACAATATCAGTGAAAGAAGTTTTGCGAGCTGTTTTGAATTACAGCAAGTTTGTGGACTCCGGCACAGCTACCCACGTTGCTGGCTTCACCTGTGCAGCTACACAGGTGCAATCAAATTGAATGCCAGCGGCTTTGGCCTTAGTCTCAGTCTCTGGCTCAGCCTCAGCCTCAACCAATTGCCAATCAATTTCCATTTCAATTTCAATTCAATCAATAATTGCAACTTCAATTAGCCAAAGACAAAAGAAACTGCCACAAAACAATTGCCAATTACCAGAGCAATTGCTGCAGTGCCTTACGGAATACAGGGTAACAAGCACTGCCAGCCATAAAAAAAATTGAAAAAAAGGAAGCAAGAGAAATATTTTTAACAACTTTGCAGCTCGAATTCCTTAGAAAATTTTTAAAGCCTTAAGACAAATGTTAGAGTTGAATATTACTTGGAAAACTGAAAAGAAATCAGAATTTTCAAAGAGAGAATTTTCATAATATAATATATATGTATATATATTTATATATATTTTTTTTAATATAAGTTATATCGTCTTTCAATCTTTCATTTATTACAATGTAACAATATTTTTCAGGTATCTCGGATAAAACTTTAGCCTGTGACTTCTATGTTTTTTTTTACACAATAGGCCGGTGCAGTTTCAGGTCCTTAGTAAATCCATCAAAAATTCCAATATTCCAGAAGAGTATGATTAATTAAATGCATGATCATACGATCATGCCGCCCCTTTTCACGTCCCGTACATACAGAGCACTTGGCACTCGAGGTGAAACATATTAGAAACGTTATAAATTCGGTTTATAGAATTTGGAAATTTTTTTAAATATAATACAAAATTTGGAATACATTTATTTATTTTATTATTATAAATTATATACTATTGCTATAAATTTTATACAATTTATATTTATAATATGTAGCACCGGACGGAACTTTGACGTAAGCGTCACTTCTGCGTTACTTATAATTTACTTATAATTTTGATTCTGTCAGCTTATAAAATTAATTTTTAAAAATTATAAAAAAAAAGAAAAAATAAATAAAATAAAATGTATTTTTAAGTAGTTTAGAATTTTTATTGAATATACAGAAACTGCAGATATTAATAATATTTCTTTTTATATATGTAAAAAAATAATGTTATATATAGATATATATTTAAGAATATTAGAATTATTTTCATTATTACTTATATTATTCTAATTATCATTACTATTATCTATTATACTATTATTATAGTTTCAATTATTTTTTGGACCTCAACTAGAGATCAGAATCTTGTTCCATCTATTTTGATTGAATTGAATTTAATTGCATCATTCTGCCCAGACAGGGTATTCAGGAGCTGATCAAACAATAAGTATTTCACGTTCGTCATATTTTTGACAGTAGAATAATGGGAAATATCACTCAAAAACCGTTGGCTAAACAACAAATAAAGGCAAAAGTAAACAACAGCAACAGACAGAGGAGGCCTAGCCAGGGGGAAGTCAAAAGTCAACTTTTGTATTTGAGCTAGTTATAATTGGCATTTTAGAGTGGTTCAAGGTTTGGGTTTCGGTGAGGCCTCGATTTGACTTTTTTTTTTGTTATTACATTTCCATTTTGGGGTTTCGCAATTTTGCATTGTTTTTTATTTTGTTATGAATTGATTTTTGCTGGCTTTTGCCTTTGATTCTCGGTTCGTAGGCCGTTAAGGGGTTAAGCTGGCCAACTGGGGCGTGGCAGCTGCAATTTGCATTGCATTATGTAATTAGACAAAGTCCATGAACTGCACGCAGCGGTGGGCGCAGCACAGCCAGTGAGAGGCAGCAGCAGGCTGACAGGCGGGCAGGCGGGCAGGCCGCAAAGCCTCTTCACGCGACGACACGTAATGGGCTTTCATTATGTCTGGGCCGGGGCAGGCCGACATCTGTGAATCTTGAGTTCATCGTGGCAGCGGCATCTCTTTCACTTGTCGCCGCCGCACCACATGTGCTCCACACGCAGCCAGCCTCCGGACGCCAATGGTCGCTCCAACTTTGAGGCTGTCTCTGGCCATGCATCATAATCAGCGGCCTACACTGCGCGAAATGGGCGCTCAGTTAACACCTTTCAGCATTTATAAGCTGAAATAGTTGCGCTCTATGATTTCTTACTTTGCCAGAGCGATTTCAAGCTGTGCACAGCCGCCGCTGCCGCTGCTGACGTCGCGTCGCCTGCAGGCAGAAGCGTTGCAAGCTGCCGCCGTTGCTGACGTTCCTGACGACGCGACGCGACGCGTCGCTGCTAGCGTCTGCGCAGGCGCACGCTGCGATCGCGATTACCACGCAAAGGCAGTCGAGATGCCAGGGAAGAGAACTGAGACCCCAAAACGGATCACAATGAACTGTGGATACACTTTGTTGTCTAGAGAAATTCATCGATAATTAATGTATGCAGATATCGATAATATCTGTTATTAATCGATTTCTATGATATATTTACATATTTTTATTAGATTTATTTATTTTTATTTATATATATGTGTAATAATTTTATATATTGATCTTTATTTTTTATTTATATCTATTGATTATTACCGATCGGCTCAGGTGTCATTTATCGATTGGCAGGAAATCGTTTCTTTTGCATCATTTTGTAGAATACTAATGAAGCTTTGTATCGATAAATATTAATCTTGCAGAATCGATACATCTTTGAACTATAATATCTATATTTATTTCAAAGGAATATTCATACTTTGAAAAATCAGTTAATGTAAAATATATTTATATTTCAACCTCTCGATAAGGACAGGATTATTATGATTAATTTGCATAGTTTGATAATATTTTATTTTATCTAGCTATCGATAAGCATTAATCTTAACGTAAGTAACTGGAGCATATATATTTAAGTTACCATAGAGAAACAATAGGTTCGAAATATATTTATACGTCTATTTCCACCTCTATAGTAGTTGCGTTCTGCCACTCGACCAGACAGAGACTACTGTGATTAATTTGCAGGGCTTGATAATATTGCTATCGCTAGACATACAAAGTCTTATGGATAAATGTTAAATTCTCACCATAAATATCGTATTCTTTTAACTGTAACAAATCATAAATTTCTTTATTAATTTGTTTCTTCTTTCTATTGCCTTCTCTCTGGTTCTGCTACTCGACCGACTGGCCTTGGATACCCTAGATGGAAGGGTATCAAAGCCACAAGCATAAAGTGCAGTTTAGTCGCTTTCAACGTTTGCATCGTTTCCATTTTGGCTCACGTTTGCATCTTGGCCACGTTTCGCATCAAGTTCAAGGCGTTTGAACTCTTGACATTTGGCAACGGCGGCGGCAGCAGCCGCAACAGCTTCACTGCTGGCCCGTAAATGTAACAACTCGATTAGCGCGAAAAATTCGGGCCCGTAGGCCGCAAAAGCTGGCTAACTGGAGCGTTAGGGTTTAGTGTGAGTGCTTGGCAGCAGAAGTTGCTGCGGCCCCAACATTAACTGGGCCTCATTCCGTTGCCACTTTCCTCTTTGCCACTCTGACTCCATCTCGATCTCTTTCACTCCAGCCCTAATTGGCCTGCCTGTGCGGCAAGCAGAGTTTTAACTGCATATTGACTAGGCTGCTGATGCTGCTGCTGCTCTGTTCCGTGAGCCATTTACCGTTGTGATGCGCTTATGGCCAACCGAACAGGACGAGCCTGAGGACGAGCCGGAGCACGCGAGTCATCATCGCGATGACGCTGAGCTCTACAAAAATGCACAGCCACAAAAATGTTTTGCCTCTGCCGTTGCCGTTGCCGTTGCCGTTGTTGTTGCTGTTAACGTGGCTGATTGCAGCACTTGGCACAATAACAGGATTACATTGGAAACCAACAAAGTTGAAGTTGCTGCGAGTCCCCAGCTAACAGCCAAAAAAAAAAAAAAATGCAAATACTGCCGGCGCAGACCCACCCGCAGCCGTAGTCGTAGGTGGAATATTCAAAATAAAAACCAAAACAAAAAGAATAGAGGGAAAACAGGCCTCTCAATTGCCCTCGAGCAGTGCGCCGCACGCAGCTCAGGCAAATAACAAAAAATCCTTTATGCATTCGCATTTGACCGCTATGTGGAGTAGGAATGTTCAAGGGATTGACATGGAAATGGCCAAATGGAATATGGAAAATAGCAAATGGCAAATGCAGCGGGTTGAGCTTCCCATTGTGTACTTGGGCGGCAGTCAGGTAAATGATATACCTGCGAAAGCAACAACCTAACTGCTTTTTTATGGGGTTTAAGCGTGGCGCTCCATATAAACTTGAGCCAAACCGAAGCCAGCTTCTGTGAACTTGCATTTAAGCAAAATACAATTTATATAAGGCGAACATCTTTAGCTGTTTAATATACATTAAGCAAACGTATTAAATTTTGCTTGTTTATTATTTGATAATAATTAAATACTTTGTTTTATAGAATGAGATTTTGAAAATAGTTTTTCATTTAGGTGCCTATGCTGAAGGAGGAAAAGAAGTATGCAGAACTTTATGCAGAATACAATTTCTCTAAGATCTTGTTTAATAAAATAAAATTAAATAAAAAATAAAAAAAATATGAACATCGCTTGAAAAAAGTTTCATTTTGGAAATGTGATTTAATTAATATGATTTAATATATTTTAATATGATTATATGTTAATATATTATAATATATATATATATATATATATATATATATATGTAAATCTGCCATAGACGAACATAGATGGAAATGATTTATACAAGGAAATTGTCGAATTTAAACACCTATTTTATTCATATCTGTCAGTCAATATTCAAATTTATATTTATTTTGAAGGCTATCTTTTCTCTTATCTTTTTTCCAATTTTGTTTTCTTCTATAAGATTTTTTTTCTGCTCTTCCTTATTTTTTCCTATCTTCTCTCTTGTCTATTTTCTCTTCTAATTTTATCTTTTATCTTGTATCTTTTAATTTTATCTTCTATCTTCAATCTTCCCATTTTCTATCTTCTCTCTTCTTTCTACTATTTACTCAGTCGACTCTCGAGCCACCTCTCATTTGTCATATCTCCACCCACCTCCGTCTTCTATCTCACCTCTTCTACTCTGCTCTCATCTCTTCTCGCCACAATTTCATATGCAAATTACGCAGCTCAATGGCATTTGGCTACAAGTTTTCCTTCGCCTCGCATAAACCAACGCATTTGTTATCATTTGTGTCCAGCTACCCGCCTTGCCCCCTACGTTACGATTTGCAGCGAGCACAGCAAAAATTGTCGCAGCAACAAATCTGACCAAATATGCACCGAAAAGGCACAGCAAATACGGGTAGCCACAGAGCAGCCACCTACGCGCAACGTTAATTGACCTGGCCCAGAAGTCGCGCAACCACTTTATCAAGTGTGGGGATAGAGCAATGGAGAGGGGCAGAGGAAGTGGGAGAGGTAAACTGCCTCTAACAGAATTGCAGCCAGGTTAGCTGCTGTCGTGGTCTAATTTTACGAACGTGGCCAATCAGTGACGTCTTCGAGAGCCTCCGCAACGAGAAAAAAGTGCGCTCCAAAGGCAAGCTCAACTCGCAGTTACTAGCGAGCCTAAGCTGAGAGCTGCATGAGGCAGATCTCGGCCTACCCGACTGCCTATGCCTGCGAGGGTATCAAAACCCATTTGCAAATTAACTTGGGGCTAGACTCAGTTTCAGGCAGCAGCTAAATTGTATTTAGACTTCGCTCCACTGGAAGCTGTCGAGTTGCTGCTTGCCTCTGCCTCGCTGAATTAAATCACGTACTAGATTAAAAATTGCGCATGAAATTAATAAAACGAGCGATTGCAAGGGAGGCAGAGTAAGAGAAAAATAGAGAGAGGAAGGAGAGAGAGGAAGCAAGCCAACCGGTTGTAAAACCCTTTGATATATATCAGAGCAGCGAGCAGCGGCCTTTGTCACTTCATAAATTGTGCGTTGTAAATCGAAACCCGTATGTAAAACACAAATCCAAAAAAAATATTTTAAAAAATAAACAAAAATTCCAAAAACAAAATGCGAAAAATTTATGGAATTGTCAGCGGGCTTCAAGCTGCGCGCGTTTCAATAAAAATCAATCAGCGAAATTTATAGAGCACTGTCGACAGCTGTTTAACACTCCGGCTGGAGACAGCGACCAGAACCATAAACCGACCGACTGCCTGCCGCCGCCCTGCCACGCCCCTGTGTTAGCCCTGTCAGTGCGTAGGTGTTGTGTAATGCATTCAAAGCGCCAAGAAACAAAAGCCGCAGCAACCGCTGCACAGCAGGCGCACCACGGCCACAGCTGAGTCAGCCCACAGTCAGCCAAAGATATGCCGCCCTCGCCCCTGCCCCACACCCTTTTCACACCTTGCAAAAAGCCACTTAGCCCATGACTGGGACTGAGGAGTGTGAGGCGCCCCGCAACTGACAACTGACTTTTATATATCGCATATGCTTGGCCAACTATTAATAGTACCCATAAGTGTATATATATATATATTATATATCGATATATATAGCTATATATTGATTTATCATATTTCGCGCGCGCGCGCGTTGCAATTGACAGGCTGTGATAAAAAGTTAAAGTCGTGCATTTATTGTTTCATTTTATGGAAATATCTGCAGAACGCGCTGCTGTGTGGTTGACCGCTGTTTAGATACCCTTTAAATTGCCTAAGCGATGCTGGTTATTGTGGACAATGATAGAAGACATTTTTAATATTATAAGTGCTGAAAGGAGAGAGAGGGGAAGAATAACCATGATGCATTTAGAAAGAGGTAGAGAGAGATAAACTTATATATTGTCAGGCAAAATGAATCAGTCGACGTTTTTTTCTATACATTTTTTTGTTTAATAAATAAACTTTTATTCTTCTTATAAAAGCTGATTGTTTATATAGAACTTTAAGTATTTAATTCATTAGAATTAATTGTGTATTTAATTAATTTAAAAACATTTTAAATTAATCTATTCGAATTTTTGTTTAATTTTTTATATTTAAATATCAATTTATTTATTTTTATATTTAATTCAATAGAATTCATTTAATATTTAATTCATTGGAATTTTTCATATTATTTTTTAATATATATATTTAAAATTATTTATTATTTTATATCCAATTAATTAGAATTAATTTTATATTTAATTCATTAAAATTTGTATTTATTTATTTTTATTTATATAGAAATTTATTTATTATTGGAATACTGGAATCTCTAAATCAGTTGATCTGGCTGGCCAGAAACTACATGGGCATTAAGAAAGCTGGCAAACCCAATTTATGGCCCATTAATTTGCTTGCTGGTTTTCTTTACTTAACAAATATCAAAGTCAATTTGATATTTGCCACAATTTAAAAAAGTTATAATGTTTTCCAATAGGGACACATTTGCTTCAACCTCTAGTAGATGCATGATATATTTTAGCAGTTCATAGTTCGTTCAGTATTGGTAAATTGAATTATATATGAAATGAAATAAAATGCTTAACATAATTTAATGTTATTAAAATATTTACAGATTGGCGAAAAAGGATCAAATTTTTAATTAATCAAATTAAATTAAATTAATTATTTGATCAATCTTCACTTAAATGTACAACTGCAAACTGCTCGATAAACTTATCTGCAAGCTGACAGCAATTAACTTGATTATTGACATTCTGCAGTGCAGTGCAGTGCAGCGAAGCTTTCGATTTCCACTTGTGAATCATTGAGCAGCGGTGCGCTAGCTGAGCACCCGCCCACTCGTTAAAGTCACGATAAGTGCATTCACAATAGTGCAAGCCGAATTGCATTTAAGTATTAATAACGTTTTGTTGCCGAGCTTAAACAATAAAATTTGTCAAATTGCCACCGCAGTTGAGTGGAGACAATTGCCAGCAATTTAATGCGAATGGCAAATTGCATTTCGAACTGCCACATGGGTGTGCCGCGGTGCCAGATCAATTATGTGTTACCCTAACAATGGATATAATGATTTCCAACCGCGATAGGCGAGCACGAAAACTATAACAGAAGATGTGAGAAATAAATAAAAAATAAAATAAACAAATTTATTAATGTGAGCAATATATAAAAATAAAATAAGAAAATATTTATTTGATAGAGTAATTTATTTATGAGTCATCTAGAAAGGGTGTTCAGGCTGCGCCTAGGCGAATCTGTGGTTAAGCGAATTATTTTCGCTTTAATTGCCAGTTGACTGAGCAAAAGGGTGTCTCGGCAGTGGGGCAATTGGATAAGCGTTAGCGCAATCACCTGATTGGGCCACTGAAATCTATTTAAGGCTCCGACCCTCGAACACTTACACAATTTCACCCAAAAGGCGAAAGCATAATAAAAACATTCCACAAACCAATTCAATATTTCCGAAATGAAAATTGAAACTGTTTTTGCCGGACCTTTTCGCTGTCAGACACGCGTGCCACAGCATCTTCAATTTAATTTTAGAAAATTATCCATTTAACTGGTTTGGGTCTCATCTCGAATGCACAGGAATTGACCGAAGGACTTCATGCCTGGAATTCGTTATCAATTGCGGAAGAGCCTTGAGGGCCAGACACGCAGAGCCCAGCACAAATCGCCGATAAAATCTAATATTTGATTGAAATTGAGCAACTATTAATTGGAGCACAGGCGAATAATTAAATTTGCCTTTTTATGGAGCATTTAAGTTGGCTTGGGCATAGCTCCTTTTGGGGCTTGTAATTAAGCATGGCACTCGACTGCAAATAGTTTTTGCCACCCAAAAGTTGACCCACTTTAGATTAGGCTAGATTGAAGTTTGGCTTGTCTGCGTCCTCGACTGTGTCTCGGGCCTGCTTGTCACTCGAAGCAATTTGCATATCAGACATAGGCCTCTGTGTGTGTGTGTCTGTGTGTGTTGTTAGCTGGGAGAGTCTTGCTGCATTTTTGCGTCTGGCCGACTGCTCATTGTCATTTCGCTTGGCCATATTTTGGCTCGACTTTATTGTAGGCCAGCTGCTGGCAGCCGCCAGGGACTGGCTCACATCTTGTGCACACGCCTCTCCTGGTCAGCCCGCAGTCAAGCCCAAATGTCCACATCGGCCAGCCTCCATTGATGGCCTGCGCGTTGCTACGCATAATGTTTCTGTACTCTACGGAGTTTGGCATAGCCCGTAGTTTTGGCAAATGTGAGTTGACGTTACTGATAATTTAGAGCTGAAAGTAACTAAAGTTTAGTTTAGTTTTTTAAGATAATTTAATTTAAGGAAAATAATATTTCGTATAGCGAAAATTTAATATATTTATTTTATATTTGTTATATTTAATATAAATAAAAAAAAGTTTATTTTAAATAATAAAAAATAATAAATGTAATAACTTAAATTAAACTCTAAGAACTTTCGTAAAAAAAAAATAATATTATGATAAGAATGAAATGCATTATATATTTTTAAGAAGTTGCTAAGCAGAATTCAATATATAAAAATCTCTTAATAATTGTAATTTATTATTTAATTTGAAGAATTTATTTATTAATCGTTTTTTCTATATATTTTCAATATTTAAAAATTTTTCAAACCGAACAAATATTAATAATAAAATAATAATGTTTTTATTTCTCTATTCTTTTTTATTTTCTCTCTTCTTTTATCTAATAATTCTTTTAACGCAGTCAGAAATTATGTATAAATCATCTTCAAAAAAATAGGTCATATTTGTAGTCCTATAATAATTGTGCATACAATAATTTATATATTTTTAAGAATAAAAAAAATAATATGGATTTTATTCCGCTTTTTTTGTTCAGTATTTTTGTCAGTTTTATGTTGTTTACTTCCTCGTTAAACACATTTTTGTCATATTTTACGTGCTTCAAATATTATCTATTGCTTTGCAAAAATATAAATAAGATATGGATTTAGATTTTAATTGAACAAGGAGTCCATATGACAAATCTCAAAGATTTCCCACTTGCAGCGCATTTGCGTTTCGTGGAAGCCACAAGTTGAACGAAAAACCACTTGGCGCTGATTTTGTTGTTGTCAACGGGGTTTTTTGGCAACGGGCAGCAAACTGCATCATTGTCACTGTTGCCAGCTTTGACACATAATTCTCGGGTTACATAAATCGCATAACTGTGTCATGTCTCCGACGCGCTGCAAGCCCAAAAACTGACCCAGCAGCAACAGCGCACGCAACATTCCAGCGGTTACAGATGCAAATACAGAAACAGATGCAATTGTGCTCACAGAGAGATAGAGAGAGAGAGAGAGAGACAAAGAGAGAGCGCTTCGCATTTAGTTTTGAAGTCGAGTATTCAGCACTGAGCATCTTTAGAATTGGCTTTTATTATGCTAATTTTATATTCCCATTGTTCCAAGGCACGCATATCACTTTATTATGAGCCCTTGAGGCAGTGGCCGGAGCAGGCGCTTGGGGCAGCCGAGCAGCCGCATTTGCATGGCGGCTGCCATTTTTGGTCAGCAAAGTCCTCAGACTCGAATGTATGCAAATTTTTCTTCGGTTTTCTGCCTGGCTGCTACTCAACTCGAGCAGTAAGTCAAATCACAACAGCTTTGAGTTTCCTTTGTGCTGTCAGCGGCGGGGCAATCATCAATAAACCGGCCAGCAGCGGAGGCAGCGGTAGCCGCAGCTCCACATGCCTCCATAGGCCTCCACATCGCTCCACTTGGCCCAACAAACAATGTTGAAATCCAGCCCAAAAGCCGAAAAAAAAAAAAAAAAAAAAAACCATTAGCACAATATCCAGTGACAACAAGAGAAACAAGCAAAAGGAGTTAACATTAGTTGAGGAATATAAAAACAATGAGAACGGAGATACCCTTCTGAAGGATGGGTCTAGTGTATGGTAAAATTATATTTTAAATTAATTTGAGAAGAGTTTGAAGTATATTTAAAAATTATTTACACTAAATATTATTTAATTTATATATTATATAAATATATATGTATTATATTTGTCAGCATATGGAGAAATTGTTTTATAATATATTTAAAAAAAGGAAAAGTATTTATATTAAATATAAATATAATAGTAGCTAGCTTAAATATGTTTATATTTAATAATTAAATAAAATATTTTGTATTATTTTATTAAAATATTTATGCTACAGCAAATTGCCTAAAAGTAATATATTTATATTTTCACATATCTTATAAATGAAACGAAATTATATTAATATATCTTATTTTATTTAAGTTTTAAATATTAAAAAAATAGACATATATGTAATAAAAAAAAAAATATATATATATATATATATATATATATATATATATATATATATATATATATATATATATATATATATATATATATATATATATATATATACATATATATATAAATATAAAGTAATATTATATGAATGAATTAAAATATTAATTTAATATAATTTATTTAATATTTTTTGTCAATCAGACCTGATGTGAAATGTTATTACCAAAAATTCCATTAACAAAAATTATAATAAATTTATATAAATAGTTCCGTTTCTTAATTCTAGATACTCTAAAAATAGAGCACAGAAAAAGTTTTTCAAAGAATATTCTAAATTGTTGTAATCGTATTATATATATATATATATAATTTTAGTTATATTTACATATAATATTAATTTCTAGTCATTCCACTTGTTTCGCTTAAGTGACAAGCCAATCTGTGTATTCGCTGTACCCGCTGCATATTGTAGTTAACTAAGACAACTTTACATACTTTGCGGCAATTGAACATTTGTTTTCATTCAGCGCCAAGTCGCATTGAAAAGCGTACCGAAAAAGTGATTGATGTCGTTGCAGTCGAGCGCCAATAAATTATCAAAAAAATAAAAAGCGCAAAAATAAAAAAAGAGGGAAAACATTGCTAGGCTGGCCAGATGCTCGACTGGTCGAGTTAATGATTTGGCAATAATATAGCATTTGTGCAGATAGATTTAAGTGGCAAGCGGAAAATTGGGCAGCAAATTCCAAGCGTTGCACGCCGCGTATGAGTAATGCGCGCGAACAATAACAAATCAATTAAAAATAACAGGAAAAAGAAAAAAGCGGAGGAAAACACGTTGAACGCCCACCAGGGCCAGAGCATTAAGCTTAAAGTCTTCAGTGGAGAGCTTGGCTGGCAGGGAATAACACGATTTACGGGGCGACAATTGTCTGTCTGTCCGCCCGTCTCGCTGGCTGCTTGTCTCTTAACTGTCCCTGTAGCTGGCGAAAGGTGCGCCTGCGCATTTTTCACAGGCAACACGAACTGTTGTTAGAGCTGGTTGCATGTTGCAGCAGCGACAGCAGCAGCAGCGGTTGCTGTTGCCGTTGCCGTTACTTTCTCGGCCCCGTTTGCCACATCCGCCTCAGCTGGCTGTCAGCTTGCCCAAATTGCGTATTCGCTGGGACAAAGGTGCCCAAAGAGGCACAACACTTTGCTGATTCGCTGCCAGGTTGCATTGCTTTTATCTATGTATGTGCATCTTAATTGTCAGCTGCTCTCCGTGTGTCTCTGTGTCTGTGTTAGTGGGTAACTGGGCATGTTCGTGGCACAATTGAGGACCCAGTTGCCAGTTGGCAGTCGGCACTCGGCAGCCGAGATGGCACAGGAGGAGGCAGCACAGTTAACCACAATTTAGTTGTGGCTTAGTTCATGAGCTGTCATTAATCGAGACAGCCAGCAATGATTTAGTGCTTAGATATGCCCTCCAGTCAATTACAGATCAATGCAACTGTGTAAATAGTTTCGCTGCAAACACTTTTTTCTTCCTTTAACAAATTTTCAAGCTTCGTTTCGGCTACACCCTGGGAACGGGGTTAAATTGGAAAGAAACTTTACTTTGTCCTCCACGATACCATTTGAGCAGATGCATAGTGTTATCAGAACTTACCACTGACAGTTCATGGCGAATATGCAAAGTGAGCTTTGCTTATAAATAATTAATGGATTGCTAAATGTGAGCAGATCGCATTTTCGCAATTTATTTGCCTCGTCTAGAACAACCCCCTTTCTTTACTACTCCCAAACTTCTTATAACTAAGCCTAAAAGAGTATTCCTAGATCAAGTCTCTAACTGCTCTCTAAATAAAAGAACTCGTGCTCTAACCGCATACCATTGCAGCAATAAAAATCCAATATTTAGGAGAGAATAATAGTCTTTAAATATCTCTGCAAAAATATTTACTTATAATACAAATTAATATTTATGAATAAGAACTTGACAACAACACAATTCCCCTGTAATAATAAACAATCTAAAATTTCAAAATCACAAAATTCACATAAAAATAAAAAAAAATAGATATCTTAATATATTTATTTAAAATTATAAGTAATATACTCTATATAGCAACTTATATCAATTTATTAATATTTTTATTTTTAGAAACAATTTTATATTTTACTATAATATAATTTATAATATTTATATTTATATAAATATATTGCCCCATTTATTAGTACAGCTTAATTTTGTCATGTCTCTGATCTCTCTGCCTCTTCGAAGAACCATAACTCAGAAAAGCTAAATACTTAAATTATCTCAGGTGCTACATTATATATCACATTAAACTATTATATATTATATTGAATTGTATTGTATTTAGCTAAAACATTCTTTTTTATCACAGCAAATTCTATTAAAATTAAATTTTATTCTATTATATACTCTTGTAATACCATTCTTAGTTGAAAAAGAAATTTTTAAAAATTAAGATTATAAGTATTATCAGAGAGAAACTTCCTTCAATTCAGAAAGGAATTTCGAAGGATTTTTTTAAACTATAAAAATGAAAAATCAAAGCAGAGAGAAACTTCCTCCAGTTGAGATTCTCAATTGCAATTTTTAATTTTTTAATTGCAACATGATTGAATGCATTATGTGTATAATGTGAGAGATTTAGAAATATTCGTATATATATATATATACGAATATTTCTATATATATATATATGTATATATCTGCTATGTATATAGTGTGATTAGTTTAATTAATTGCAAAGTTATAGCGCCGCATGGGTGGGCGAATAGTTGGGGAATTGCGCTGGGTCATTTTGACAACGGGCGGAGAGACCATTGAAATAACAGTTGAGCCTTTGCTGCTGTTGTTGTTGTTGGTGCTGGAGCTGGAATTGATTAGTTTCGGTTCGTTTTGAGATGGTGGCTGTAGCGCTGAGCTGTGCAGCTTGAAGCCGAAAATGCTGCAAAAGGATAAGCTTATAATATATGTATAAACACTGGGCGAGCTAAGACTGACCGTGGCGTGTATTTCTCCATTGGCGGATCCGGCAGCAAATGCGGCATCTGCATGAAGAACATGTGCGGAAAGCTGGAGCCAAACATGGCGCCGTCGAGCAGAGCACAACGTGGATGCGGCTGGTAGACGTCCCTGCAGCGTGGACAATAGACCTTCACGTGCGACTCGCCAATATTATCGGACAGGCCAACGGGCAGCACCAGCTGCCCTTCGCAATAAATGCGCGGACAGATGCCGAAGTCGCCACGCTGATACTTGAGGCACATGTCGTCGATGCCCCGCATGCTCATTATGTATCGAGCGTGAATCAGGCCATACAACTGGGACGTCAGCTCGGGGTCCGCGTCCATTGGATTGAAGCCATATTCCGTGTCGAACTCCAGGTCGAGTATGGCATCCAGGGTCTGATAGAAGTTGGGCACCAACAGCTCGAGCCCAGTCAAGTTGAATAGGTCCTCGACGTACTCCTGGGGCACGCGGCAGAGAAACTTGTTCACCTGCAGATTGACGAACCAGCCAATCCAAGTGCCATCCTGCACGCCACTGTGACTGCTGTTATAGAAATATGAGAGTATGTGACAGATCAATCAGTTGGCTATATCTACATTATCTGCGGCTCTTACTTGTGGGACATATTCAGTTGGTATTAATTATCTGTTCTCTTTTGACGAATTTCTAAAAATCTTTAGCGTTTGACTTGAAAGTCTGAAATACTAGTGTGTATACACTGGAAATTGGCATTGACAGGCGAATAATAATGTTGGCGTCACTCTCGCTCTGTCGCTAAGTTTGATGGCTACTCTGTTGATTTTAAGACATACTATTTATTTGGTGTATATTTAAACTTTCCACGAGAGTAAATTATTGTTTCATTTCAAGCTGTCTACTAACTAGCATAAAATAACACAAATTTCCTTTAAAGTCTTTTTGCCTTCAGTTTCAGAACTCTCCGTCAAAAGTTAGCTTGCTAGTGTTGACCAACACTGCTGTTATTTAAATACTATAGACAACAGTGATGACAAGTATAAACATGCTTTCGATTTAGAAGTTATTCATAACACTTTTTAGTAACATTGGCCAACACTGCTCACTTTTCCTATGCTTAATTGCACTGGACGTCTGCTGCGTCTCACAGTGGAGCCTTTGGTCATTTTTCATTGCATAAATCATTAATTGTTGACACGGCTTAAGAATTTCAAAATACTGAAAAAATAAAATAAATTAAATAAATGATGTAAATGAAATAAATAAAATTATTCAAATACATTTATAAAATAGATAAATATCAATTTAGATAAATAAATAAATAAAATAGAAAAAATAAATAGTCATTTCATTCTCGCGAATGAGTATACAAATTAATATATAATAATAAAAACTTACATTCAATATTAGGTATATCTTAAAGGTCGTGCACTTTTAAAGAATTTATTACAAATTAGGCTAATTAAGCTAATTTTTATCTTATATGTATAATTGATGTATGATTTATAATTTATAATTTATTAAAAATGAAAAAGCTTTTCAAATATAATATAAATTATAGTATAAAATAAATATACATTAAATAATATTGTACACCATTTTTTTTTTAATTTTATTTATACTTAATATTAAAATATAATATATATTTTCTTTATATATATAAAAATGTTTTTAAAGACACCGAAACCGTCTAAGTAATAGATTCTTCTGCAGTAGAATAATGATTAATAGAATAATTTGACAGTTTAATTATTTATTAATTATTTATATATTATTAAATATATTATTATATATATTATTATATATATTATTATATATATTATTATATATATTATAGATTTACCGTTTACTTTCATAAAATCTCAAAAATCAAATTCTTCCTGACTGATGAATTCTTTATCAGATTTATTGATGTATTTGACCGATGGTTTTCAGCAATACATTAATTTGTGAAGCGATTCATTTGTCTCTTTATTAGATAAATTATTTAATAAATGATTTAATTGTAAATGTTAGTTTACAATTAAATTATGAATATTTTAATTTACATTTTCACCAAGCAAGCAAGTGAAGGAGATCCAGTTCCCTTCTATACCGGTCGCTAGTTAGGCGAGTAAATGCATATTTGGCACATAACTTTCAGCACAATTTCAAAATACTTCAGAGTCGGAGCAATGGACCAAGTTGAATCAAGTGAAGTTGCCCTGAAGTATGCGATGCCACTTGCCGCCCAAATAATTAATAACATGGGTGAGCAGAGTGTTGGCAGCAGCCATGGCCTTAATTAGGACAGTGCCAGAGACAAAGGCCAAAAGCCGACTGTTTTGGTCATTTATTCCGCAAGCGAAATTCACTTAACACGCATCGGTATGTGTGTGTGTGTGTGTGTGAGTGTGTGTAAAGCTGATTATTGATCGAAGCATTGCAGCAGCCATTACATTTCCGGTTTACTGACTCGTTGCAATTGGAAAGCGCTTGCGCGCGTCTTTAAATTCAGGTGCATATTGATGGCGGGGGAGGGGCCGTACGAGTGCGAGAGAGAGGTGGGTTAGCTGTCGCGTCGTTCAGTCGTGCAGTCAGTGAGTCGGCCAGCGCTTACTTGTCATTTGATTAATGAGACCACGCTCAGCCATCGATCTCCATTTAGCGGGCAACCCTTCGGCCCTCTCTCTATCACTCTGTGTTTTCTTTCAGCCGACTGGACAGTTGGCGAACAGAAAGCATGAATAATGGGGGCGTTGCCAGCTTGGGCTACAGGTTCGAAAATTCGCAGCTACAACAACAACAACAACAGCAGCAGCTACATTGTTGTTATGCCCCTTTTAATGGCGTTCTAATTGCGCAAGTTTCGAGCCTTCTCCTACGGCCATGTTACCGACTGATGCGTGAAATTTTTTCGAATGTGTGCGCGTGTGTGTGTGTGTGTCTGTGTGTCTGCTCGCCCAGTCACTAGGGTTGGCTACACTCACAGCGACTCTGACAGGGGGCGTGCCCAGTGACACGTCTTAACTGACCAATATATAAAGCCAACGCAGCGCGCGTCAACAATGTTGCAATTGTTGCTGTTGTTGCTGTTGCTGTTGTAGCTGTGAGGGCTGGGAACAGGCACAACAACTGCAACAGTCAGTTGAGCTAAGCGACAGCTGCTGGCAGCTGCTCATTGGCTCGTAACAGTCGAGTCATAGACTCAACACTAATCAGCATTTCCAGTAGTAAATACCCTGTAATAAAAGTGGATTTAAATTAACATCTGATCTGACGGAAAATATATTAAAATAATAAAGTAATTCACAATAAAAATTCCCTCGACTAAAAAAGTCGTCCAGGCATTGGAATCCATAATAAATAGTAAAAGTGGACAGCTCCCAGCTGAGCGAACGCCAAGCCTTTGCCGCTGGTCCAATTCCCTGCGAGAAGTAATTAAATAGGGGAAAATACCCCGCGTCGAATGAAGGCGACACATATTAATTGCATTTGAGTGCATTGCAGTTATGAGAGTGAGAGAAGCAGTTATGTATGCTTTCTCTCTCTCTCTCCTTCTCTGGGACTAAGTTTATTTAACAGGCTCTCCCTGTGGGGCCCTCTCTCTCTGGCTGCCTCTGTCAAACTCAGTGCGTCTCTTTCTCTTTTTAATTGCCTCTCTCTTTCTCTCTCTGCTCTTCTATTTGTGTGTGTCTTTCTCTCTCTCTCTCTATCAATGTATATTTCTGTACAGCTCATCTCTGGGTTACTATTTTGTATTACTAAATTTCTTCCCCTCTCTAACTGTGCGTCTTTTTTTGTGACCCACTGTAAGTCTCCATTGTTTCTTTTTCTGCCTCTTTCTATTTGCGTCTATCTCTCTCTGTAGCTCTCTTTCTCAATCTCTGCTATATCTCTCTCTCCTATCTCATATATCCCTCTCTCTATTTTTCTCTCTGTCCAACTATGCATTTGCCTCTATTTATCTCACTCCCCCTCGCACTCTGCTCTCTCTCCCTCTGATCACCTAAAGTGAGTGAAGACAGCAGCATGAACGACGAATCGAAATCTAATTTGTAGCTGGACTCCACTGAGCTCACTTATGTGCAGGCGCAAGTACATAGAGTTGATGTATTTAAAAATGACATATCGAAACATGAATTTCTGTTGCCGCTGTGGCTATCAAGCAAATGGGACGCGGTCATATCAACGTTGGGTGTCATAAGTTTGACAGCCAGCAATTTACACGTTGATGGAAAAGGATACTGGGAATGCGCGCCAGATATCCATTCGCTGTGCAGATGCAAGAATACAGATATATAGACACACAGACACAAGTCTGATATGACTGTATGTGTGTGGGTGAGTGCGTACGCAAAGTGTGAAAACTCATTTGTATCAAATTTCTCATAGACGGGCACACACAGGGGCACAACAGAGGGCAGCACATACACCCACACACATAGAAATTGATGTAATAAACTCTACGCGCTGACAGGGACAAACTTGTCGGTGTCGATGAGAATGTGAATGAGCATCAGGAGATTGGGCTTGGGAATGAGGACACTGCTGCTGGCAGCTATGCGGGGGTGCAAATCCACAGACAATATGTAACCAGACTGAGCGAGGATATATAGAGAGGCTACATACCCTGCACTGAGCACTGCATGGACTGAAAGGAAAATGAATGGAATAAACAAATTAAAATTTAATTAATTTACTTATATAGATTTTTTATAGTTGAGTTGAAATTAAATTAAATATATATATATTTATTATTTTATTAACTTTTTCTTTTTAATTTGAAATTAAATTTTATATATATATATATACATTTTTTATATTTATTTTTTATTTGAATTAAATAAAATAATATGTATTTTGTATTTAAGATAAATAAAATAATAAAATGTATATAAACTTTTTATTTTATTTATTTTGTATACTTAATTCGAAACTAAATGCATATATCTTTTATATCTTATTTATTTTTTTAAAATAAAAATAAATAAATATATGTAAATTGTTTATTTCATTATTTTATTATTGTTGACTTAAAATTAAATTTAATATATATTAAATACTTATTTAATTTATTTTTTATTACTTATATGAAATTAAATTAAAAATACATATTTTGCGTCCTCATTTATTTATTGAATTGACTTAAATTGAAAGTCAGATTTTGTTATCTGTTGTAAGTTAAATATTACTTCTAGAGAATTATACAAATTTATTATAATTATCATTATTTTTACTGAAAAATTGTACTACAAAAGAAGCAATAATAAATTAAAAACAATTATTTTCCAGGGTATTTCTCCTCGCGAAGTATCTTTGCATTCCAACTTTATTGTGCTCTCCTACCATAGTCCGTCACTCTCAAAGAATGACATTTTTGACATGGTTTGTAATTGACACTTGCACTTGCTATAGCAGCTACGCCGAATAGCAGCTTCAGCACCACCATCAAACAACAAACATCGGCAGCAGCAGCAGCAACAGCAGGCTATTGTATCTGTGTTTTTGTCTAGAGCACATCTCCATCTCTCGTCAGCACGTGGTTCTAGCTCATTCAGATATGATTCTGCTCATCACTTATGGATAGAGTAGAAAAAGTATATAACATAAAGACGAAGCAAACATCTCTCAGAGGCTGATGGAAATGTGCCAGATGAATGTCAGTTAAAATCGTGACGATCAAAATTATTTGCTGTCATTACAAAGCTGCTTTTTTGCTACATTCGCGCCGTGTTTGGATTCACAATTCGCAGCTTCAAGTTTCAAGTTCTCTGTCTGCCTGGGACTTCAGTCTGGTGTCACTTTCCGCCTCTCTGTCAGCCAGCCAGTCTGACATGAACGTCCAATTGATAGCTATAAATGATTTTTATTAGATTTGATGTGGTAAACAAGTCGTTCGTGTGTGGGCGTTTCTATCGAAGGCATAGCTAAATGAGCAGTTGTATTTAACTACAGGCAAATCAACTGTTGCTGACAATATAGAAAACAGACTGAGTCAATGCATCTCAGAATAGTTTGCAAGCTAAAAAGCGACTCGATTACGTTGCATAATTTTACTTGAAATTTATTTTATGCGAATTTTAGTTTTATAAATTCAAAGTTTCAAAAATAATATATGATAATTTTAAAAATAATATATAGATTATATTACAAAATTTAATTAAAAATAATCAATTTTTTTATTTACTTTATTTTTCTTCTAGCCGGAACATTAGCCAAGCTGCGCTTTTAGGAACATTAGCTTCAATCTATGCATATGTTATATGTTGCAAGCATTGTTGTATAGTTTGTTTGGTTAGTGATATTAGGGAACACTAAGGCTCTGACAGGCTAAGATTTTTGCAAATAAAATGGACTGACTCGCTGAACTAACAGAAAATAAAAAATCTAAAGCAGCAACTCAAGTATACCACGTAGCTGATGCATTCATACGTGCAACCTGGCTTAAAAATTGGCATATGCAAAGTTCTATAACACGGACAAAATAGTTTGTTTACAAGAAAAACTATTCTCGATTTTTATATATTATCAAATTTAAAAAGTTTGTAAAATTGGTAAAACTTAAAAAACTATTATGGTAAAAATATTAATTTGATTATTTTATATACATTTTATTATTATTTATTTTACACTATTCAAAGACAATGAAATACAATAAATTATATATTTTTAATACACTAATTTACTGTCTGAAATTTCTGCAGCACTTCTCAAAACTTAATATTTTAAATTGTAAAAAAATATGAAAATCTATCATGGTAAAAAAAATAATTTGTTTATTTTATAAAAATTTTTATATATTGAAATTTTTTTTTTGGTTATTCAAATATAATTCAATATTATTCAGGTTACTAAAAATAATAACAAATCCACAAATTTTTTCGAATATTCTTAACGCTAATAATAAATTCTGTATAAACATTTTATTTTTTAATTTTAATTTTAAGCAGTCGCATACAGATAATATTGCAGGCCAATATGACATTTGAGAAACACTAAAAACTAGTTTATGGCTGGGGCACATCGAATGCCTTCCAAGCGTCCAATTAGCATTACAAATAAAGACATCAATTCAACTAATTTGCTGGCTGCAATCTGCGCAGCGCATCGGGCAGCTAATTAAAGTGATATATGCGCAGATAACAGTATATATAGATATGTGTACAGATAAATGCAGTTATCTTAGTCCATTAATCTAAACATTCATCTAGCTATGTGGCAGCTACAAGTGCTTGCAGCATCCTCTAGCAGCGACTGTTCCGCTCTGCACTGCCAGGCATTTCGCTTGCTCACAATTAGATTATTCACAAATTAACACGAGAGCAGTTGGCTCGCAGTCGCAGTCAATCGGAACTGCAGCCACAGCCAACTGGCTCATAAATCAGTTGAATGAACTGTGAGCCAACAACAACATCAACAACACCAACAACAACAACAACAACAACGACAATAGCTAGAACAAAATACAAATGGAAAAGGAGAAGAAACTATTCAGAGGGCGCCACGCACTTTCACACACAATTTTCTGCACGCACTCAGCCAAAAAGCGTTAATTATACTAATTATATGTTGTTGCTGTTGTTGTTGGTGCTGCAAGCGGGATCCATGATAACAAAAATAAATATGGAAAAATAACTAAAATATAATTTCGGTACACTTTGAAGTGATCCAAATAAAAATTCAGACACACCTCGAAGCCAAAGAGAGCCCAGAAAAGGGCCAGCCGAAGACCGAGTGTGCGAGGGACCACATAACGAATATTACGAATTGAAGTAAACACATAAATCTTACTTTGCTGCCCCGCGCGAAGTTTAAGAGGAAATATCGTAGAACGGAAGTCGAGCTTAGGTAAAATCCCAAACATCGATTTGGAGTTGTTTTTGGCTCTAGGTTAGGCAGATGCAGATAGAGATATAGATACAGATACAGATACAGATACAGATACAGATACAGATACAGATACAGATACAGATACAGATACAGATACAGATACAGATACAGATACAGATACAGATACAGATACAGATACAGATACAGATACAGATACAGATACAGATACAGATACAGATACAGATACAGATACAGATACAGATACAGATACAGATACAGATACAGATACAGATACAGATACAGATACAGATACAGATACAGATACAGATACAGATACAGATACAGATACAGATACAGATACAGATACAGATACAGATACAGATACAGATACAGATACAGATACAGATACAGATACAGATACAGATACAGATACAGATACAGATAAAGATACAGATACAGATACAGATACAGATACAGATACAGATACAGATACAGATACAGATACAGATACAGATACAGATACAGATACAGATACAGATACAGATACAGATACAGATACAGATACAGATACAGATACAGATACAGATACAGATACAGATACAGATACAGATACAGATACAGATACAGATACAGATACAGATACAGATACAGATACAGATACAGATACAGATACAGATACAGATACAGATACAGATACAGATACAGATACAGATACAGATACAGATACAGATACAGATACAGATACAGATACAGATACAGATACAGATACAGATACAGATACAGATACAGATACAGATACAGATACAGATACAGATACAGATACAGATACAGATACAGATACAGATACAGATACAGATACAGATACAGATACAGATACAGATACAGATACAGATACAGATACAGATACAGATACAGATACAGATACAGATACAGATACAGATACAGATACAGATACAGATACAGATACAGATACAGATACAGATACAGATACAGATACAGATACAGATACAGATACAGATACAGATACAGATACAGATACAGATACAGATACAGATACAGATACAGATACAGATACAGATACAGATACAGATACAGATACAGATACAGATACAGATACAGATACAGATACAGATACAGATACAGATACAGATACAGATACAGATACAGATACAGATACAGATACAGATACAGATACAGATACAGATACAGATACAGATACAGATACAGATACAGATACAGATACAGATACAGATACAGATACAGATACAGATACAGATACAGATACAGATACAGATACAGATACAGATACAGATACAGATACAGATACAGATACAGATACAGATACAGATACAGATACAGATACAGATACAGTCGCTTTCTACACAACAGCTGCAGTGGGAGAGACGCTTCAGTTAGTCAGCTGTGCAAATATTTGTCACCATTTGTGGCGGCCCAGATGCACATGTGAGTCGTGGCTCGTCGCGCTTTCCTTTGGTTGTAGTGCTTCGCTTGGCCGCACAGATTTTACGTTAAATTATACGGTCTGAGTGAAGTGATAAAATGTTTCCTATGTGGCATGCGACATTTAGTTGGCGTGCTGCAAGTCAAGCAGATGAGAGATGGGCTGAATTTGTATCAACAATCTAATGGTGTGACTGAAGCAGAAGACAATTCAAGATGCGTCCAATCTGATTATTTTCTGGGTTAACTTGAATGTACATATTCGCGTTAAGCAAAGTTTTAAATTTATTTATATTAAATACTTTTTTTTATAATTGGTCCAAATATACTTTATTTGAACTATACTTTCAGTCCATTTGTCTAACCAGTTTAATATAAATATTTTTTTTTATTCAGTAAAATAGATTTGATGTTTCTCTAACTGGAATCTTATTGGACTTATACACATTGCTGATTAAGGTTCCAAAATTTGCCAACAGGTGGCTACAGCATCCGATAACAATACGTTCATCAATTTAGAAAAAAAATTTTTCAATTTTGAGATCGAAAATTCATCAGCCAAATGATAATATGATATGACATTATATGATGTATACACATATAAATATGAGTATAAATTTATTTTAATTATTTATTATTTTTATTTATTATTTAATATATACATATACATATATATATATATATATATATATATATATATATATATATATATATATATATATATATATATATATATATTCATAATATATTTTTTTCGTAATTATCATTGCCTGAAAAAAAAATATATATATATAAAAAAAAAAAAAAAAAAAAAAAATAAATATATATATATATATATATATATATATATATATATAACAATATAACAATATATATCTATAATTTTTAATTTATTTTTTCAGGCAATGATAATTACGAAAAAAATATATTATGAATAATAATAACAATGATAATAAAATTTTCCAGAGTATTTGAGCTAGAGCCGCAAAATGTCGTACATAATATTTGCCGCCAACTAGGAGATTAGCGAAGCAGTAAGAACCATATTTAAAGTCCTTTGTGAAATATCTGAAAAAATAGAGTGGATAAAATTCATATATTCTGTGACCATAAACGCGTTTTAGCTCATTTTACATAAGAAATATTTTCCGTCTGTTTAAATTAAATATAAAATAAAGATACATTTTAATGAGCAGCACATAAATAATTTAAGTTGAAAGGAGTTGAATAGAAGGACGCAGATGCACTCAGCAACAACTAGATATGCAGGTGGCTACCAAACAGTAGTTGAGTAGGTAGTCAATTCTACGCCTTCGTTTAGCTAAGCCAGCTAAGGACTCGACCTCTGACTCAAGCTTGATGGCAATAAATAAGATCATAGGCCAGTGATAGAAGTCCTTGTCGTTGCCAACGCCCCCACAGCGAACTGAAAATGGGTTTGAGTTATGGAAGTCCAGTGTTGGGTATCGCCCGGCCAGGGTTAATAGTGCCGTGCGCGCCTAAGCATGTGCTTCAATTTATGGCAATGCATGTGTCCTCGACCAGGACATGACTGGAGGTTGCGACTGCTTGATCAAGATATGAAATCTGTGTCGTCATTAGTAAGTTGACAAAGGCGTATCAAGGGTTAGCTTGCTTAGAGTTATGCACTACGAAGTTCTATGCGATGTTATAATTTAATACTCGCTCACATGCTTAGAGGAGTTTATACTGAAACTTGGTCAATTATAATTTAGCCGGCTTGAAACATTTGAAAAAAAAAAAAAATATTTTTTGTGACTGACTAAGGAGAAGATAGAGCTATATATTCGTAAAAATCCATATCCCATATCCTATATAAATATATATATATATATACCTTTTTTTAGAACCTGAACAAGTATTATGCCATCGATTGCGACAAGTTTGCTTACTTTTAAATAAACTAACGAAGTCGGCGATTGGATCAGGTTTTTCATTCCTTTCTTGCTTTCACCTGGTTTTCTCCTTGCAACTTGCAACAACTCAGAGGACATTTGGCCGTTCAATTGTGTGGCATACCGCAGCAAAAAGAAATAAATTTATTTATTATTGACGACAGCGCAGCAATTGCAGCAACTGTCCACAGTATGAGAAGCAGCTGAAGCTGCACTGGCTGGGCGTAAGTGCTTCGGTTTGCTACTTATGAGATACTTCAGAGCACAACGCGTGCAACTATTTACTTCGTTACGGCAACTCACTGGCAGAGAACTTGAGAATGTTCACTCGCACAGCCTGCAGCCTGCAGCCTGCATAATAAAGCTAGCAAACTGTGGCCCAGTCATAAATCTTGGGGCACGTGTTGCATGCCGCACGTAACAGAATTTTCTTTAATTTTTTAAGGCCGTCAACTAACACAGAGAGATTGAGCTATTTCTATCAGGCTAAGAAGCTTACGCAATATTTGAATTAATTTGCATTAATTCAATAATAAGGATAATATGTAATAACGATAATAAATGTGCCTGCATCTCAGATCTGATAAATATCTAAAAACATTTGCTTGAAAATACAACTAAAATTTATAAAAATAATAAATTAATTATAATTGAAATTAATTAATTAATTAACTTAAATAAATTATGTAGGAATTTCTATTAAATAACGTAAAAGATAATTATTTATTATTTATTATATTAAATAATCAAATATATTTAATATCAGGAGCGTCTATAATTTTTTATTATTTTATTATTATTTATTAATTGTTTAATTATTATATATTATTTAAATCTGTTTATTATTTTATTTTTATTTATTATTATTTATTACTTATTTATTTAATTTATTTTATTATTATTATTATTATTATTTATTATTTATTTATTTAATTTATTTTTCAACTCAAACAAGTCTCAAGTCGATAAATGCTTTAAGTTTCTCTGATATCAGCAATGTCAATTTACTTTACTTTCAGACAAATGGAAAATGCCGAAATCGCTATAGATAACAGAGAAAAGCCGAAGTAAAATAGTTTCTTTCAACATTCCGGGACAGAAGCCATTTGCTTATCTAACCAATTATAGCCATCAACAATGCATCAATCCTAAAAACGTTCGGTAAATGATCTGCAAAGGAGCAGCTGTGCTGCGAATCCTTGCAGCAGATTCGCGCGTCTCGATGTCAAGCTCAAAGCAAAATCACTTAAGTGCGATTGCAATGATACGGGCCGCACTGTTGGGCGTGTTTAGCGTTGTAAATTGATATTTGTCCACGCTCAGCCTTGAGTGTTCCTCGGTTCTAACTACGTTCAGTAATGATGACATAGAGCAGCATGAAGTAGTCGCAGTCGCAGTCGCAGTTGAAGTCCCCCTCTCAGCTGATCCTAATCGCATTTGGACAACTAGGTAGGTAGGGCCCTACCTGTTTCGACGGATAACCACAAATTGTTTGCTTCTACTGCTGCTTGCTGTTGTTGCTGTTGTTGTTGTTGTCGTTGTTGTTGATTTTCTCTTTCAATAAATTTCGTGTGCGTTTTTTTTTCAGATTCACATCAGCAGGCGTCTATGTCCTTTTGCGTTTGTCTTAGACCATTGTCAACGGCTCTTTGTCAACGAAAGGGGCCTGACTCACGTAGTCGTGAGTGTATAAGCGTGTGTATGGACCTAAACCCAAAACAAATTTCGAGGCCTGGCCCCGAGACCAACCGCCAAGGCAAATTTGAACGTTGAGCGACATTGTCTATATCTCTTCAGGTTTTTTTGTTCTTGCTGATATCGATCATTAGATAGTTGCCCATTGTTGTTTTCCTCTATCTACACACGCACACACACTACGTGTGTCCTATGTCATCAATTATTATGTAAGTTTTCCTCATCTCTAAGCAGTGTTGTCTCTTGGGCATTCGTGGAATCCGCCAGGACAGCGACATGACCACATGATTTACTAGAAATATTTAAGGCGTGTGTGTTTGTATTCATTTTCGTATCTCTTAACAAACATTTGACAATGCTTGAATACACGCTTGTTAAGGTGGGTTGGTGTGGGTTATAGCATACAATTTAATTGAGAGTTTATTGTTAAAGAGCTTAGCATATATAACAATATTTCTAGATTTTACACATTTTTCATTAAAAAAATAAATAAAAATCAGATTCGAAACAGAATTTATAATCTTTAGCATATGTTCGAGTGCCCAGGTGTATACCTTTCTGAGATTTAAAATATTTTCATATAAATATTTAAATTAAATTAATTCTTAGAATAAAATCCAAGCAAGCTGTTAATAAATAACATATAATATAAAAATAAAATAAAATAAAATATTTTAAATAAAATTAAATTGTTATCTACTTAAATTGTTAAAGTTTGTTGTGTGTAAAAATATTAGCCGATTCTTAATTAAACTGAAGTTAGCAACTAATAATATCAATAGTATCAAATGAGAGTCAAACAGAGAGCAAAGCTAAGACTTGCGCAAGACTATTAGATACCCTTTATAGATACCCTATAAATTGATACTATATATACCCATACACTATATACTATATACTATAGATACCCATACACTGCGTAAAGCTGCTTCAGCTTGTGTGAACTACAAATTATTAATATTCAATCAATGCCAAATATTGATTATGATCATTACTAAAAATATGGTAGATATAGAAATTAAATTATAAGCATGTAATATATAATTAATTTTTTTACAGGTTTTTTTAGCTATCGAGATTAAACAGAAATAAGAAAATTACTGCAAGCAACAGTTCCAATGTCAATTTTCACATCATAAGAGCATGAAAACTGTGCATTTTTTTTTTTTTTGGCATTTGAGCAGTCTGATTAATGTTACAGTCACACCTACTCAATTACTGAGGTGCCAATGTATATAAACAGAAAGAGAAAACGAACCACAAATTCCAAAATTATATTTTACACCTGCAACACGCGTTAAAATCGCAAGTCAGACTAAATGCAGACGCAGACTGAAACGAAAACGAAAACGAAAACAAAGCCGAAAGCCAAGCGGCAAAAGGTGGCCGGAGCAGGAAGCCATAAATAACAAATACGAGTACGAAAAGTCTCGAAACGCATAAAACATATCATTTGATATAATTTCTAACGCAGTCCTAAGTCGCCGTCATAGTTGCAGTCGTAGGTCTCATACCAAGGCCTGACTCATTCAGCCGCTCGCTCGCTGCAGGTGCAGCGGCAGCAGCAGCTCAGAGTTGGTTGATTGGCCTCCATTTAACGCTGCGTGAAGCTGCCTGGGTAGACGCCTCTGGGCAACAGCCTTTCTAGGCGTTAACTGTAATTCGTTGGCTGCCCAGCAGGAACTGCCACCTTTGCCGGCAACAGAAGCCACTCTCAACGGACCCGTAGGAAGCCGTTTCGTTTCTCCTTCTCGCTCTACTTGTAATTATAGGTTCGCATATTCCTTAATTAAAAAGACTCAAAACAGAGAACCGTTTCATACGAAATCCTTGCCAACACCTTGCAAGGTCTGGCGCCGGCAGCCAATTAAGAGAGAAAAAAACACATTTGCTCAAAATCCTTATAGTTTATAAGGTTTACGAACTCAGCAATCGCGCCTCGTTTGATGTGTGCAGCAGCGCCCTAGAGATATGGAGCATAATTTAGTAGATGATATTCAGGTTTTGTTTTACACATAATATTTTAAGAGATGTTTTTCAAGGTTTACAAAAATTAAATGGGTTTTTAGTGTGATAAACCGAATGAATATATAAGACTTACGATGCGCCAAATCACCCTATAAACTGAGAAAACTCAAACTGGAAACAAGCATAAGCCAAATAATACAATATCCTCAATCCAATCCCTAATCATGCATTGCATTATTATACTTTAAAACCCAATAATTAATTACATTCATAAATATTTTTAAATAAATAATTAGAATTAAATAAATAAATTTATTACAAAATAAGTCCAATTAAATAAATAAATAAATTAAATAAAATGAAATTATTAAATTATTAATAATTATTATTAAAAAGAAATTAAATAAACAAATTTAAATTGCAAGAATAATTAATAACTGACTTCTTTTGAAAATTATTTAACTTAATTTTAAGATTATTATATTGTTATTTCATACTGCCACATGAGCCTGTTATATTTTAGTGAAAGTGAAAGTTATTACATACAAATACATTCAAATAGTTCTTCATTAGAATGAAAACATATGTTTTCAATATATTTTATTTATTATTTATTTTATTCGACCAATAATATAATAAATTATTATAATAATTAAACAATTTAATGGAAATGGAAAATGTTATCTATGTATGTTTTGAAACAAATTTGCCCAAATATGTATATACATATATATATATATATATATATATATATATATATATATATATATATATATATATATATATATATATATACTTCTGATAATAAAATAATCATTTTAATTATATTATTCAATTATTTTAATTATATTATTATTATTTCAAACATAAGTATATAATATAATAATAATAGAAATTGAAAATCTTGTCAATGATGAAACTTAAGTATACAATTCCAATGCTTTCATAGATACAGTTAACTTAATCTGATAATACTGCTCTAGTATATATACTTTGTATATACTCGCGCAGTCAAGCACTGCATTTCTACAGCCAACTCAACAAAGCCCTTATGGCCTCATACAAGATGCATATTACGCAAAACTATTCTGACCAAAATTGGGCATAATTTCGCTGGCTTCGCTTCGCCTCGACCTTTTTTGCTGAGCCTGTTTATAGCTGATTAGCAAACTGCAGGCAGTCATTTGAGTCGCTGACTGACGGCGACCTCTTTGAGATCTGCCGAATTCGGAGTTGCGAAGGGTCTGTCAAGGCGAGCGAGTGGCCAAGTTAACAGGCGAATGATTAATGAAGGAGGAGCTCGGCTATCACCTTCACACTTGCTAAATATATAACTATATACATATGTATTTTATTTCTCGACTGCAATTCGTTTGACGTTGACTGACTGAATGAATGATCGAATGACGGACTGAGCTGAGCTCACGCAATTAGTGGCACAGTGGGGCAAATGTATTCAAACGAATTGATTTGGTATATGAAATAAAAGAAATAAAAGATCAAATTATAAAATTCGGCTAAGAAATATTTTCAATTACAACTCTCAAGCACATATACTGAATATACATTTTTCGCAACTGATCTGCTCTGCTCCACTGTGCGTGGCCTTTTGCAGTTTTCGGCTGTCCGTTGCCCAATTGGCAATTGCCATTTTGCATGACGGCCGCGCGTACATTTTGACAGCTTTAGTGCAAGGTGTTGACGATAATTATTGGTAATTGGGCGGACGGACAGTGCGAAAGCTCCGTCTCTCTTTCGCTTGTTAAGTAGGCGCCTAATTATTTTGACACCTGCCGACACAACGTGCGGCACGTAATTACAGGGTATGCGGAGTTTTATTCACACCTCGATCAAGGCCAGCAGATTTAAAGGTGCTGAGTGGCAGCAACAGCAGCTGCTTCCTGGCAGCAACTAGCAACTGCTGCCAGCCATCATTGATCGAGTCGGCTGCTTATCAACTGGTTAGCTAGGCCCATCTCTCGAGGTCCTAGTCGATGGCTCGATAAGGCCGTGCATTGTTTATGTTTTCGGTTTTTTTTTTTTTTGTGAACCCATTGTCAACGCCTTACGCATTTTAACAACGCAATTTGGGTTTGCACACATGTGTCGCGTAGCCTCAGAGAAATCCTCAACCGGACTATCAAGATGCAGAGAGGAGAGCCTGATCATTGGCATAGATTGCGCGGGGTAAATACTTATAATATGCATGGCCAGCTGACTACCTTTCTCTCTCTCCCGCCCTCTCTCTCTCTCTCTCTCTCTCTCCTCCTGGTCTTCCTCTGTTTTAGAACATGTGCAGATTTGTTGTAGGTGTCAACCACATGAGGATCGCAGCGATAGGCATCAGTGTAGCCCAGGCACAAGTGTGTTTGTTTACAGCAGCACATAATACTCTCGTTTAAGGTAGATTCTTGAGGTTAGTTCTCGATAGGCGAATGCACAAATAGTCGATTTTCTGTTTAAGATAAAGTTGGAGAGCAATATGTGTGAGCATTAGTTGGCCCAACAACCAATATGACAATGAATACTTTTTAATTCCTGGAAAACTAACTAACATATGCTCAAGCCGAAGGTCTTAATTTATGCAAAAAATATATATTTTATATATATTATAAAAATATGTAATCATATAAAAATATTTGCCGTATGAAGGAGGCAAAATACTGGATATTTTAGCTAATATTGGATTGTGGAAAATATATTATATATATATATATATATATATATATATATATATATATATATATATATATATATATATATATATATATATATATATAATGTATTGACAATCATATGTAGTTTATATGTATGATTATATGATTAATAATCGAATCGATAAACCCGAGTTCTTTGAAGGCATTGATTAGTCTTTTAGTACATCTACAGAAAAATATATATAAAAATAAATAAAACTTTGTTTATATTTCTATAAATTAAATATAGTTTATATAATTAATATATACTCTTATATATAATATTATAATTATATTCCTTAGGCACTTCGCCCATTGAAGGCACTTTACAGCCTACAAAAAACTCAAGTAAAATATATAAGCGACAATAATTCGACATTTCAATATATACAACTAATTTTAGTATTGTTCTTTCTTATGTCGCAAGTGCTGAGCACTGCAGATATCAACCGCAAAGTGTCAAAGAGTTGGGCACTTGAGCCAAAGCACTTAGCACGCATGCAAAAAGGACAATATGGGGTTGGGAAATCAACTTAACATTTAACATTTCGGATGTAGAACAGATATGTCACTGAAATTTCTTTGAAGCGGCATAATTAATTGCTGCATTAACAGCGCCACAAAGTGGCTAGCAGTGGGGCAACCGAAAGTAGTAGATGCAGAACCACATAAAATACAATTGAAGTGAGAGTGAGAGCAGAGTTGAACGGACAGACACGCAGTGAAAGTTTGACAGGTCTGCTAATTGAAGTGTCTTTCAGAAGCAGCCAAAAAAAAATTAAATAAATAGAAAAATAAGAAAATCTACAAATGTGTATGTAAGCTACGGTAAGGCAATGTTATGTATATAGTAATCTAGTATATATGATCATATATTGATTTAAATACAATTTAATTCTTGATCCATTGCTGCCCTATGAACATAGAATAAATTTGATGTAGATTTGAAGAAGACAATCACTTAGATAATGGTCTAGAGACGACATACACTCAAATATATATATATATATACATTAGTCTGTTAAAGTTTTCCCTTCCTTTCTCTCTCTCTCTCTCTTTCTCTCTCACTTGAAATGTATGCCCAATAAATTAAATAAACAAAAATCAAACACAAAACACAGAAACTAAAAGCCACAGCTTATATATATATTTATATATATTTATATAAATGTAGAAAAAAAAAACAACAAATATATTTATATATACATATATTTTTTTACTTTTATTTATTTATTTTTTTTTATTTTTAACACACAATAATGAGCTGATTTAATTTGAATGTCTTCATAATGCCGCTGATGAACTAAAATGCTTGGGTCTTCGATTTAATGCCAAGTTGGCACAACAAAATGCCAGCCGCACGCTAATAGTGTCAAAAGTTTAATGATGAGGCGCGCCTGTCACTTTTGTGGCCGTCTGCCGTTAAGTAGACGGCTAAAGAACTTCTGCAGCCCAACACCCAACATCCAGCACCCCACATGACATGTTTGCTATGTTCGTGGACGGAACAGCTGTCAGCGCTGGACAAGTGACAGCCATAATGAGGATGCGAGTATTTATATATAACTAGAAGAAATATATATAATATGTAAATAAATCTATAATAAATAATCAATAACATATTAATAATATATAATGGATAAATAATATAATAATGAAAAATATTTTAAATAAATATATAATATACTTTAAAAATAAATAAAAAATAAATAATTATATAATATATATAAAATAAATATATAATATATTTTTAAAATATATAATAGATTCAACTCCAAATAATTATAATAATGTAAAAGCTGCTAAAGCTGACCAACTTTGCTTGGACACGTAAGCTACTCGCGGCTTTCTTCCCCAAAATACAGAAAGATCTCAAAAACGTCCAACCGCCTTGAGTTTCAATTTAATAATGCCTTTATTCAGTAAGTGAGCGAGCATAGGCAAAGGCAGTGGAGAGCGACTTTCTCACTCAGTCAGCCCCAACTGCCAGTGCTGCTCTTGCAAAAACAATTATCTATAACTAAATAATAGTTAGAGCCAAAGAGAGCGCAGGGAAGTAAATGAAAATTGAGTAAATTTGTATGTATAAAGTTGAGTTCGGCAAGAATTTTCACAATTTCACGCGTGGAGCGGATCGATAGATCGATCGGCTGCACTTAAAACAAAATAAACGCGTTTTGCTAGCAACAAAGAAACAATTAGCAGGGCCTTGAGAATTAGTTGGACATGCGCAACGCAAACAGAGACAGGCAGAGTGAGAGAGAAGGCGAAAGAGAGAGAGAGAGAGAGACAGAGAGATGGAAGAGAAAATATGAGTAACAGATGAGTTTATTTGTTGAAGCCTTGAACTGCCGCTAAATTTTAGTGTAACTCTATTTTTTGTATGTTATCTTTTGTACTTTTGCCGCAACCCAAAGGCAAACAGCCAACCAAAGCAAACAAATAAACAGGCAAACAAACAAGCAGACAGGCAAACAGACAAACAAATAAAAAAGGGCCAACCGAAGATCATTTGCAGTGCAACAGTTTCTCACACTGATGAACGGAACTGTTGGAGTCGAACTTGGGTTTGGGGCACTGTAAACGCTCACCGGGCGTTCGCTGCAATTGCTGCCAATTAGAATTAATGCGTTTTTTATAGAAACAGCTCGAATTTCCAGACACTGTCAGCGCAGCACCCACTGCACTGCGATCGAAAGCTATGCCCATCCTAGCCCCCGTTTCACAAATTTGCTAAGTCCCCGTTGACAGTCATTTCCGTGCTCTAAATCATCATATTGACGTGTCGACTTCATCATCATCGTTTTCATTATGAGCGTAATCGTTGTCAGAGTCTCCAGCGGCGCAGCAGTCGTCGCGTCTTTGCGTTGTCCACACTCCAACTGACCCAAGTCTAAATGCTGCGACACCCGATGATTGCATCGAGGTGGGACTGACGCACTATGGACAAGAAAATTTAATATTTAAACATATTCGATATTACTTAGGCATTTGAAACATGCATATAACATTGATATAATTATCAATAGATTATCTATATATAGATAATCTAGTCAGCTGTCCATAATACTCTAAATAATATTTCAAAATGAGTTAAATTTTATATAGTTTTATTCTGATTTGCTACGCTCTAAAAGGGGTTGGGCGTATGGTTTAATGGATGGAATTTACTCGAAAAATGTATAATAATAATTTTGTCATTAAGATAGGCATATTTACACTGCCTCCAGAGTTTTATAATTTTCATTGATTCTTAGCAGGTTTATAGTGTATTTCCAAAGCAATTCTGGAACATCTCTAGAATTCAGCAGGAGACTAGGCTAGAGTTGAGATTTTATTTTCAATTTTTACTTAGAGTAGAATTTCTTTTAATTCATTTATTTTATTATTTAGACATACATAGTTGGGGCAGCTATTTGAATCGCAATTTAATTTCAAATTTAATAATTTATTTCTATATATTTACTATACAATTTAATTTACTGAACATATTGTTATATCTAAATAATATTGAGAATTTGTCCAAAGTTATGTTTTATGATAAATTTAAATTTAAATTTAACTAAAAATTTAATTTATTTTATAATCAATATTAATATTTAAATCATAATAATAATTAAGGTATACCGAACCAGTTACATATCCTTTCAGAGTTGAAAAATACTGATTTCGATTCGAGTCTGATTATGATGAGTTATTTAAAATTGATTTAGCCAACAGGGAAGAATCAAATTTATTAATGAATTGTGAATAAGAATCGTTATTTGTTGTGGGTATTTGGGAAGAGGGTGAAGAATAAATCTGAAATTCTATATTAATTTATGTGCATATTCTGAAGGCTCTAGCTTGAAAATTAATGCCAAACAATCGGGCCATAGTGCCTCGGTTAAAATGTTGTTTTTTTCTTCATTTTAATTTTCGTAATATATATATAATTAATATTTTATTGTTTTTTTTATTATATTTCTATATATATATATTTTTTTTTTTTATTTATATATATATATATATTTTTTTTTTTTATTTATATATATATATATATATATATATATATTATTACATATCATATATGAATTATATCTGCTGCGTGTGCCCATTGTATAGAGATTATGAGAGCTTAGCTACTGCCCAGCTTCAGAGGTAGCCTCTGGGTCTGCCAACTGTGTGCTATGCTTCCTGCTGTTGCTCCCACAACAACAGTCAACAATCAACAGCAGCAGCAGCTGGGTGCATATGACATTTGAAATGGCAAAAGCGTAATAAAAGTGGTTCGTGGCTCGAGGGGGGGGGGGGGGGGGCTTAAGTCTTATTGTGTGCATTATAAAACAACAGGGCATAATTAAGGCTCTAAATTAGTCGCCATAAACGGCACACCCACAGAAGTCTATCCATCTCTCACTGGCTCTTTCTCCCTTTCTCTCTCACTGTTTGCTATTGAAATTAATTAATTAAATTATGAGCTGGTTGGGAGGAGCGTGCGACATGCATGCGGCATGTCAGTCAAAGTGCATTCAAAATGCAACAAAAGCTGCATAGAAATTACAGCTGTCACACACTCGTACACAGAGGCTCACTAGGTTGGCATTGAGAGGACTAGTTATTGGCTTCATTCGCTTTTGTTTTGCATTTGCACAAAATGGGTCAAACCCCAAAAACAATCAAGAGACGCAGTCGTCTGTCGTCCGACGCTCTGTCCCCTCGTCGCAATAAGCTTGGGCACTAATTAAGTGGGCGTGGCCACGCCTAGCTGACACTATACACACACACACATACGTGGAGTGTCGCGGTTTTCCATTATGGCCGGCCCTGCGCACACACAGCACCACGTCAGCCCGACAGGCTTTTGATTGAACGCCGCAACACGTCAGCTGGCTGTCAAGCATACGCACTGTGGCCATGCCACTCTCACGCTTTATTGGCAGCGCCCTCCGCAACGGCCTCGCATCTCATTATACTATCAGCTACCCTGCACCCACTAAACATTTATGCCGTGCAAATTTATAGAGCTTGCTGCCAAATATCCTTCAGCGCACAATAGAGTTCGCCAGCTATTGTTATGCTAAAAGCTAGGCGGCATTTGGCAAAGAGTTTGAGAAAGAGAGAGTTGTGAGAATGATTTGGTGAGCTTAAGAGAAACTGTAAGCAGCATTGCAAATTATATATTTATGATATATTCATAGCTATAGATAAAATCTCTAGATCTCAGAGAGATCTTGCTCTTATATGGAAATCTTTTATTTCTATATATTAACTTTACATAAAATTTAAATTTTTGTATTTTACTTTTGATCTCTCTAAATTATATAAATTAAATAAATAAATTATTAATAATATTCTCTACATGAATTTTTTTACATGCTAAAGGCTACCTTTTTTTTTTTTGTTAAGTAAGCATATATATGAGATAACTCGAGTTTTCCAGATCTCTCTAAGTTACTCATAAATAGAAATCTTTTTTTTTTGCCTTATTAACATCAAGTTTTAAAATTTTTCTTCCCATTTCTAGCTTTCGATAAACTCTTGGAGCTACCCACTGCCCGTAGGCGTTGACCCACTGGACAGTCAAATGGATGAGCAGTCAGCGGGGCAGCCACGCTCACATATGTCATTCAACAAAGGAGCGAAAACCTCCAGCCATTACGCCCACTCCACGTCGATGCCAGTGCTCTATGATATATACAACTATTGTTGTTGTTGTTGTTTTTTTTTTTAATGCCTTGTCCCAGATTGTTTATTATCAACTGGGAGCGATAAAAGTGTCCTGGCCTTATTGTATGTCATTTATATTTGGCCATAGTCGTACCTCCATTGTTGTTGTTGCTGTTGTTGTTGTGGCTGTTTCTATTGTGTGAAGATTTCTTGCTGGCTGCTTGTCAACACAAAATGGACATGTATCAATTAATCTTTGTTGGGCACTGGGAGCGAACAGTTGTGCCTTATCCAGATCCACATCCCATATCCCCATATCAAAATTCAATGTGCATACCACAAGACGCACGCTTCGCCATGGCAATTTGTTTGATGGCGCTGCGTGTGCCCTCCGCCTGCTCCTGCTGCTGCTCGACCTCCTGCTCCTGCCAGCAGATGGGCTGCCATTAAAGGTCATGAACATAAATAACGTGCAAGTCAGTCGATGGGGCATAAATTCCCAGACACCTCAACAAATTTCACATGCCACAAGTGCTACAAAAATAATTATTTAATACTCGTACTCCTTGCCTTCAAACTCAGCCATTTACGTGTGATAACTCATCAAAGTTTAATGCTCGAGTAAAATATCAAAAATACAAAAATCCAAAAGCAACATAAAAAAAAAACGTCAACAAAATGCGTCTCATGTCCTTGGCTGGCCCTCCACCTCCCCCTCCCCCTTGCACACACTGTGCACACATTGTACAATATTTGGCCTTTGGTATGTGGTATTTGGTTCGAGCCCCGTTGACACGTACTTGGTTAAAAGGAAAACGACGAGCATATTGATTAGCTGCGTGCCCGCCTTTGATACGCATGTAAACAGACTCGGAGATGACTGATAACATGCTTTTAGCCCTCAAAGCACTTGGCCAGCAGTTGCTGTTCTATGTGCTCTGCTTCTTTTCCCTTTTGTAACTTGGTTATGCTGGCGTGCACACCCAGCTTGAATTGGTCATGGAACAACAGTTTGTACAAGAACACAATGTTGTAACCGAAAAAAAAAAAACAGGCAAGAGACAAATTTCTTATGAAATTTACAACTTTCTTTTTAACTAAATTTGTTCTTTTTATTTGAATATGTCGAACAAGCAGTTAGCTCTGGATTCTATGAAATGTTTATAACTTCAAATACAATCTGCAAAAGAACAACGAGTGGGCATGTATTAGACATATATTAAATGTTCTCTAAGAGTGCTAGGCCCAGGAGAGATTTAAAGTCAATCTTGGTGATGAGAGTAGCTGTAAAGGGGAATATAGTAATGTTTATATATTTTTTTAAACTTAAATAAAATAAATTAAATATATTATTTAACTCTTCTGGATCTTCCTGCTGTCATATATGCATATACTCAATTTATTTATTTACTATTATTAATTTATAAAATTAAATTGAATTTATAAATTGATAAATAATTATACTCACGAAATAAATATTAATAATTTTACTCAAAAAATTTAATTTGAAAAAAAAAACAGAATTTTAATTTAACTTTTAAGCAATATCATAAATTCTTTAATAAGCTTTCGCTCATTGTAGAGATACTTAAGCCATTATATAGAAAAACCAGCAAGTAAAGAAAATCTTGCTTGCCATATGTACAGGCATAGAGACAGACGACAGCATTAATTGTAGTTTACTGGTAATTATAGTCAGGAGTGAGTGTATATATAATTGAGTAAATTTTTCATATATATATATATTTTTATTTTGTATTATTTAGCTATATTTAGTGAAATTTACTCTTATAGTGAACCCTTCACACTCCGCATTTATATATAATTTCTGTATCAGTGTGAGCCAAAATATATATATGAAAGCAATTCAGTTGTTACACCTGTCCGCAGTGCTGAGTGACACATCCTGCACACAGGCCCACTTCTCACCTGTGGTTCTTTCACACTTCGTGCGAGCTGTATGGCATAATAAATCCATCAAATGTTTCATATGCTTATCATAAAATAATACGTCATCCGTTGTCCATTGTGCGTGCCCATTATTCGGGTACCCCTTTGCCTAGCAGTTGCCTCCCGAACTCTGGGTTTCAGTTTCCACATAATTTGATGTTTATCAAGCAGCAATTATATCATTTTCATAGTGAAAAATTATGAAAAAGGAACGCTTGCATTTCTCTCATATCATTATAGATAATTTCTTCATTAGAAACCAGCCGTTTGAGAGGCCTGTCAGAAATTGTGACAAGTCGCTATCGTGGTGCCTGCATCTAGGAACAGAGAAACACTATGACAGTTTTTCCAGCGAAAGAGGGAAGAATTGTTAACGTGTTTAAGGGATTTTTAATTGCAAAGCTAAAACAACAAGCGGCTTAGACAACTTTACAGTCAATGCGATTAGCAGCTGATGCGGTTTTCATATTTTATATTTGTTGACTCGCGCAGCTTACAAATCACCAAAAATTCCAGCGAAACTTTGCACAATCAAGTGGGAGAAGGAGCCAGAGAGAGAGGAAGGAAGCGCGACAGAGAGAGATAGCATGGATTTATTTCGCTGAAAAGACAAATAAACGAACCTGTTCTAATCGGATGCAGCTCGGTTGCACTTGAAAGGATTTGCTCAACGCCATGTCCCAGTGACAGACTGACAAAAGCCCATTAAAGGATAAGCGAACCGCTGCCAGGCAGCTGCTCAAATCCGCTTGCCTCAATCCATAAAACGCATTCGCGTTTGTTTGTCCAGACCGCAAAAGTGCCGGGCCCAGTTTTAAGTAGTTAGGAACGCATTGTAATGCCATTACGGGCCTGCCGTGACGAGACACCATTTTGCGTGGGCCACGATTATCGATCAAAGCCGCAAAAACTGGGCACAGGTAACGCACGCATCATACTTCGAATAGATCAAGCCATAAAGCGAACCCGTGTCACAGGTAAAGTCCATCCCAACTGCAGCACTCACTCATCTTTCGATACCCTGTACTTATGTTTAAGTATGCTGAAGGGTATGGAATTCCAATAGACTAGAAATTAATATATTAATATTTAAATAACTTAAATTAAATTTAAATAAATCGACCAATTTTGACTTTGTAAATTTTTTGTTTATATCCATAAAGTGTTGAATCGATAACTATCGAGTTTATTTGTAATAAATTATATATTAAATAATAAATTACTGATTTTTCATTTTATTATTTCTTAGATCTGTTCTCATTTATTATTATATTATTATTATTATTATTATTATTATTATATTATATTTTTATTTTATTATTATATCTATTTAACATTTAATATTGATCGATTATAAATTCAATTCATACTGCGCTCCTGCAGTCCATATCACATTTGTTATTTAAGACTGACAGGGTATCTCCTAGTCAACTTCCCTTATCGCACAGTCATTTCATCATTTCATCTTCTATTTTCCATATATATTTTGACAAGTGCGTGTTTATTGTTATTTTTGTTGTACCTGTTGTACCTGTCGTACAATCTTTCTGGCCACGACCCTTACCGAAATGAAGAGATTTTCACAAGTTTCGTATAAACGCGCTTATGTCTAATGTCTTATATAATAATTGGGTTATGTAAACCCTTGAGCTAACCTCAATTAGCGTCTTTTTGGTTTACCGAAGCAATTTACGCTGGCCAAGCCGAGACTAGCTTCAAATGTTCCGTTCTTAAAGACATTTGTACATATTTTGCTTAGCATTCGCCATGCGCTCCAATTATTTTCTATTTGTGTTTCGTTCTACAATACTCCCATCTGGTGGGGCAATTGTTCATTTAATTTGTTAATTATATTCGGTAAGTGTAACTAATGTCGTTCATTTGTGGTTTTAATGTTTGTGGTTTGAGGAATGCCTCCGAAAACTTTGCGTGGGTCAATGTCAAAGAAACTGCCGCAAGCTGGCCTCAACTGTTTCCCCTCTCACTATCATTCTCTCACCCTGGTATCTTTATCTACACGCACCTGTTATATTCTTTCGGCTGTAATTGCCACGCTTTGTGGCATATAATCATTTAATTGTGCTAATCAAATTTTAGTGATATTTTGTTTGACTTTTGATTGCCGCATTTAGCGGCAGGCAACAACACAGAACATAACAAAAGCGATCAAATATAGACGTTGCCTGCCAAATTATAATTTCCTATAGAAGAAAGGGGATATAAATGTCAGCAATTAGTGGTTGAGTATAACTTTTCAAGTGATTTTTAAATTAAAAATAATCAAAATAAAATTTTATGAAATTAAATAATAATTTCATTTATGAAATCAAATAAAGTTTAAATAAAATTAAAAATATTTACAATTAACTAAAAAATTATTTATAAATAAAATTTAATGGAATTAAATAAACTATTTAATAAAAATTAAGAATGCAATTGATTTAGAAGTTTTATAATGTAAATTAATCATTTAAAGATAAAATTTAACAGAACACTTTACAATTCAATAAATTTTTAAATTATCTAAATATTTGGAAAAAATGTCAATAGAAATATATGTAGAAAAATATTTCTTAATATAACTGTATAATATAAAAATAATAATATAAAATAATAAATTAACAAAAAATAAACAATATTAAAATAAAAATAATCTCAAAGAAATAAACTAAATATTATTTTTATTTACAATTTTATAAATTAAATGTAAATTTAAAAAAAATTAATTGAAATAAATTAACAAAAAATCATAATTAGAAATAAAATTTAATAAAATATAATATAAAATCTAACAGAAGCGGATCAATATACATTTAAAGATAAATATTATTTCTTTATTCCAGCATGCAATACTAAATTCCCTGTAATCATTCTCCCAGAGTCGAAACAAATTAAGAGCTCTGACAACTACGCCTCTTGACAGTGAGCTGCAACATCTAACTGACCTCATTACAAACATTACAAACAACTTTATATAATATCTCACTGTGATATCTCTGTCCAGACATAACGAACTGGCCGCAACTACAAAATTCAAAACTCCAAAATTAAGTTTAGTCACATTCTAAAGACACTCGGAGGTATAATTACCGCGAACCAGTGCACGTGATTAAGACCCCAGACGAAATAACACAAGCAACAACAAGAACAGAAATGCGACCGCACACAACAAGATTAAGGAAAGAAGACGAAGCAGCAGTACAGCGAGCGCATTAAAGGAGAAAAGAATCTCAGTGAAATTCCCAGGAAAGCACAAAAATCTCCGCACAAACAAAGTAAAAGATAAAGTCATAAATAAAATTGGAAGTGTGACCGTGTTGTTGGTTAAACTGAAACCATAAACCCGAACCCCCGCTCAACAAAAACAAAATACATATATATGTACATATATATATATATTAATATATCTATATACATATATATGTAGTCAAGCAGTTTTGGCCCAATTCATTCACATAGTGCAGCACGCATCCTTTTTTGAGTGAAATGGCCCGAAATGGCTTGAAATGGGTTTTAGAGCCAGGAAGCATTTGATTATTTTTACGGCTCTTTGGGGCGGCCGCACGCTCCCAATTACAGGAAATAATTCGGTCAAGCAGAGGCGAAATACAATAAAAAACCAAAAAGGAAAATATATATCCCACTGGCCGATAAGAGGCTACAGATAAGGCGCGTAGCAAAGTGAAAAGATACGCAGCCTCTCATAGATAGCAATTGCGATAGTGAGTGAATGAGATGTGACCGTTTACCCCGGGCTCTGCGATGGGGTCACGTATGTCTGCTCTGAGAACTGCTCGGGATGCCCGAAACCCATCGACGGACGTCCAAGCGTGAATGTCACGTAGTGAACGTTGTGCAATGCGCCCCGTGTAAATAAATAAAGTAGAGTGCGAGTGGAAGTGAAAGAGATCGCTTTCTCTCTGTCTATCCTGGTGCTACTCCAAGGCTGGCCAGTCACACGGCCAAATATATATCAACGATAATTTATGTGCGTGTCGACATGCGGGCAACGGGCATCAGGCAGCGGGCGTCGGGCATCGCGCATCGGGCTCCCAGTCGGATACTCACAATACCCAATTTCTGCTCGGCATCCCAGTTCCTGCTACCTGACAGTAGCTTGTGTATGCTTTGTTAACAATTTAATGGCATAAACATTATGATTTCTGTTATTTCAATAAAAGACAGCGACATACGACAGCGACACAGAACATACGCCAGCAGCACCACCATCCATCCAACTATCATATGATGCACTACGAAAAATAATTAAGTACATTAGGCACTTTTTTGGGAAAACTTTCATAGGAACTTGAGGAGTTTCAATTGCTAATTTGAAGAAAACTATTTTAATGCACTCAAAAAAATAAATAAATAAATAAATAAAAAAAAATATTATATAAATATATATATTTTATAATACAAAAATTAATTTATAAATTTTATTTTATTGTAACAATTTTATTGAAATCAGTTTTTTCATTTCAATTTCAATTGGGATGTAAATTCTCTCAGTGTAGCGCGTCTTATCAGCCTGCTTGTTGTCTCCTGCTCTTGGAACTGAGCGTGAGCGATGCGGCTCCAAGATAAACTCCATGCATTTGATGATGAACCACAGCAGCAGGCTGGAACCCAGCGAGCCGTTGAAATATTTATACGAGTGTTGGACGCACTGCGAAAATTATTATGCGTAACACGTTCGGTTTGTTGGCTTTTTCGGCGACGCCGACAGCGACGTCGACTGCAACGCAAAAGCCCCCAGCAGGCGGTCAAAAATGTTAACAAGCGCAATTTGAACGCCTCACGGGCTAACCATGAGGGAGCGACTATCCGGGAGAGGGGAAGGTATCACGCTGGAGGCCCACTGAGACAACAGATACCGGTCCATTGCAGCACTTCGTTTTCCTTTTGGTTTTTGTTTTTGTGCGTGTGCAATTGATTTTTGATGGCTGATAAATATATAGTTATGAATACGTTAACTGGCTCTGGCTCTGCGGCCCGCTGCAGCTCGCTAGAAATGATTTTGGCCTCTTGCTGGCGTAATTATGCTGGCCAGCGCAATGCGACCGAGCTTATCACTCGAACATCTGATGAGTTTTTAATTAATTTTTAAATTTCTGTTGTCGGAAGACTGACCATTTTTTGACCATTTTGATAATGGATCATTGTTCTTATCTTTTTGTGAAAAAATTGCATAATAATTGCTAGAGTTTATGTGTAATACAGAATAATATATATTAAGTACTGGTAATGGTATATTGATATATTGATATATTGATATATTGATATATTGATATATTGATATATTGATATATTGATATATTGATATATTGATATATTGATATATTGATATATTGATATATTGATATATTGATATATTGATATATTGATATATTGATATATTGATATATTGATATATTGATATATTGATATATTGATATATTGATATATTGATATATTGATATATTGATATATTGATATATTGATATATTGATATATTGATATATTGATATATTGATATATTGATATATTGATATATTGATATATTGATATATTGATATATTGATATATTGATATATTGATATATTGATATATTGATATATTGATATATTGATATATTGATATATTGATATATTGATATATTGATATATTGATATATTGATATATTGATATATTGATATATTGATATATTGATATATTGATATATTGATATATTGATATATTGATATATTGATATATTGATATATTGATATATTGATATATTGATATATTGATATATTGATATATTGATATATTGATATATTGATATATTGATATATTGATATATTGATATATTGATATATTGATATATTGATATATTGATATATTGATATATTGATATATTGATATATTGATATATTGATATATTGATATATTGATATATTGATATATTGATATATTGATATATTGATATATTGATATATTGATATATTGATATATTGATATATTGATATATTGATATATTGATATATTGATATATTGATATATTGATATATTGATATATTGATATATTGATATATTGATATATTGATATATTGATATATTGATATATTGATATATTGATATATTGATATATTGATATATTGATATATTGATATATTGATATATTGATATATTGATATATTGATATATTGATATATCGTATCAAGTGAATCGCTTATTTAACCAACTTTCACAAGTGTCAAGCAATGGAAAACCGTGAGCAGCTGATCATTGAATTCCTCTCACTTCCATTATCGATAAATAATCTTAGATTCTTTGAGTACCTAAAGTGTTTGTGCTAGAAACTTTAATACAACTCGCAATTAGCAGCTTCGATGCACTCTGCTTGACCTGTGCCACTCAATGGCCGTAAATTAGCCACAAAAAGCGGAAATACGCCTCACTGCAAACGCAACAACAACAATTGCAATGGCAACGGCAACGGCAACGGCTACAGCAACTTTGGCAAACACCATTAGCTCAACAGCATTGAAGTGCAATTGCAATTGGCGCGGCTGTCAACAGCTCCAAGAATCGGACGTCTAATGGCAAATGACTTTGGCACCAATCGGTTTCGTTTGAGGTGTTAATTTGCCAGCGAATGAGCCAAACTTGTCAACGTTGAAGCCAAAAAAAAAATAAATAAATAAATAAAAAACTAAAATAAATAAAAGACTAAAATGAAAACGAGCTTGCAACTGGTTGGGGCTAAAGATGTATCAAACTTATCATATTATTTCTAGCCGAGGCTGGCTGAAGACGAAGGCTGGGTAGATTGAGACATAACATGGTCTGGAGCCTCGGCCTTTCACAATGCTGGCCAATTTAATTACCACTTTAGAGCGATCAATTCCCCACTGGCTGGGTGCACACAAGGCTCATTTGAGATGCCGTCAACGATTCGAGTGCCTGGTCTAGGGCCTGGCAATAAAAGTGTCAAAAGTAACACTCGTGTTATATAAGACATCAACATTGGAGACGCGCCTGCAACCGAACAAGCAAATCCCTCAACTATTAAACACAACAACAACAAAAGAGGCGAGATCGAAGCGGCAGCTCCTGCGGGATTAGCCTCGAGCAGCCATAAAGCAGCATCAAATGCGAGAGCCTCGCTTAAAGCGGCATTGTAACTCCCTAGCCAGGCGGGCAGCCATACAAAAGGGTTACGACTGCGATTATAAATAAATAACATTTCATCAATGCATCGAACCGAATGCGTCAATAACTTAAAGGATTAGGCAAACAAGAACTGGAACTGAAACTGGAACTGGAGGCCCCAGTCCCTCGGCTTAAATCATAAAAAGAAGACCTTTTTCTGTGGAGTCTGCAAGAGAGAAAGAAACTCCCATTTGACGTCCACACAAAGCAAATCACACAATTTAATGGGTTTGTTGCTCGAATCAACTTTAACTCGAATTTCATTTTGATTTTTTCGAATACACTTTCAAAACAAACAAAAAATTGGATTTTCGAAAAAATGTCAAATTGCAGCAAATCCTTAGATATTTACGTGAAGTAGTTGACTAGAAATAGAAATATTTATTTAAATATTTTTTTCATTTGTTAATTATTTTTATTATTCAATTATTACACGATATAGAAATACAATTTTTTTATTTTCTTATATATATAAAAAAAAAAAAACAAAAACAATTTTTATTAATTTGTATATTATTTTCAAATATATGTATTTAGACTTTCAAAATATTCTTCATTTATTTTTATTATCGCTCCCAAGACTCTCTCCCTCTGCTACTATAGAGTATTTAATGTTCCACATACTAAAGCTAAGTTGTTGGATTTTGGTTGGTTTCTTTGCATTTCCGTTTGGCGTTTCTTAAGTCCAATTTATTTCAACATTTAAAAGCCATAAAATATTTGTGGCTTAGGGCGCAACTGTCATAATTTAAATTCATTAAATTTGTTCCAACAAAATGTCATAGCAGAGTTTTGGTTTATGCTCCGCCGGGGGTAATTACTTCCACGAACAACAATTAAAATGCTACTCAAGTAGTTTTCCAGTACTTGCAATCCAAAATCAGAAAAAGTTCGGGGAAATACCGTAAAGATGCGATAGAGCTCTGATTAGATGGCCGTGAGATGAGGCAGGAGTCTGGGGCATGCAGGTAATGCTCAGCATATGCTCAATTTGTGCGTGCCCCTGGCCGTGGCATGAATGAAGCAATTTGTTTTGCCTCAAATACTACGTGCGTCTGATTATATTTCTCGTTCTTCTTCTTTTTCTTCTTCTGCTTTTTGGGTAATCGTAATCGTGTAATCGTCATCGGGCATCTCACACGTTGCCTGGCCGAGAAAACGCACCGAAAATTAGTGGGCAATTGGTTCGCTTTGGCCAGACGAAAAAAATTAGATTTATTTGGCATATGGCACAGATCTCTCTGGTAGCGATTAGAGCGCTTCCACTACGTGTGCCGCATACATATCGCCCGCTCATTCATTCATAATGCGCCGCAGTCTGGCTGCGAGTCCATGAAATGGGATTTATTTTAATACTCGCATGCGCTTACCACTTGTTAAGTGAATATGCCATTAATTTGCTAACAAAACTTACCGTGTAATAAATAAACATCAGCTGCACATCAATTGCAGGCCCCAATAGCATTAGGGCTAAGCCTAATGCGAAGCTTTCAATGAAATGTGAATTGAAAACTTTGTTATTGGTAAATGTAAATGGAAATTGAAAAAGGATTCTTGATATACTAGATAAATATAAAGATAGCTTATAGATAAAATCATATTTGTTTTATTACCAATTTAAGTTTATATTACATAAGTATAGTCAATAAATAAAAAATATAAATATTTTTATTTCAATATTTAATTTATTTTTAATATACATAAATTAATAAATAAAATCAATATTTATTTTATTTTTAATACATTAAAATGCTAGACAAATATAAAGATAGTTTATAAATAAAATCATATTTGTTTTATTACCAATGGAAGTTTATAATACATAAGTATAGTCAATAAATAAAAAATATAAATATTTTTATTTCAATATTTAATTTATTTTTAATATACATAAATTAATAAATAAAATCAATATCTATTTTATTTTTAATACATTATAAATAAATATTTCTTTTGTATCCTTCTTCGAAGCCTATAAGACTTTGCCAATTTATTCTTTTCAATTCTAGAAGAATTATTAGAATAACTTGTGATCATAAAAAAGAGAGAAAAATACTAAATGTGTTTTTTACGATTATGGAGAATTGGCTAATTTGATTTTTCATAATTATTGGCCTAACTAATTTTTCATAATCGTAAAGAACACATTAAGAACTTTCTTCGTCGCCTAACACAATCCTTAGAAATATGCATTTAGTTATAAGCATCGGATTTTATTAGATGCATTACTATAAGAGTCAATCAGTGCGAGGAAACTGACATGGTCTTCACATATTTGCTGCTTTTATGACTTTTGACAGCTGCCAATTTTCAAATGGTGTCTACCACACACACATACACACACACACTCACTCACACCCACTCACACCCCACACACACTCACAGCGATCACCCAGACTTCATACATTAATGCGCAAGTAAAAGGCAAAAGCCAAAATTTGTGAAGCAAGTGGCAAATGCAGCTGCTAAATGTGATAGACTGTGAGATACTCTATATAAAAAATATAAATAAATATAAATAATATATTAAATTAAACATTTAGCATATGCTAAAAACTAATTTATTTCCATTAGCTTTAATATTATCTGTTGGCTACCTAAAGTTATACGTAGAATTTCTTAACAATTAAAACAAATTATTTATGCAGGGTATTTGATTAACAGCAATCGCTGTTGCAGCTGTCCGTCAGAACTTTGGCTGAACTTAATTTACAATCGCGCAAAATAAGAGCAAGACAACGACATTTATTCATTTGGAGCAAACACCTGCAAAAGCCGCCGCCACCTACCTGTCGGTGTGGTGGCATGGCCTGGCATGGCGTGGCGTGGCGCGGCTGCATATATTCAAATGCAGCAGCGTGTATGATTTTTGATTTATGATCTGTCACAAAAATAGCCAAGCTGCTACACCCTGCCCTAGTATAGGTGCGCCGGTAAAAAGTCTATACAGAAATGCGTGCAATGCAAAAATGCGAAAGAAAAGGGAAAAAGAAAATATTCATATGTATAGGTGTACGTAATGAAAGCCACTGAAGAAGGATGGCAGTAAAAGATATTTACGATGCCCATAGCGCGTCCAAGCTGAAGTTATGCACAAAACTTTCTATAGAACTCAAGTTGAGGTTCTGGGGAGAGAAGTTTCTTCTCTGCCTGTTGCTGCTGCTGGTGCTGCTGCTGCCTGCTATCTTAACACGATCAAAGCCAGCCACAACAACAGAAGCAATCAATTTTCGTTGTTGTGATAGCCGCGGGTAGTCAGACAGCAACGGATCCAGCAAAGCAGCATATATCGAATGCGAAAAGCTGCAGGCGATGCGGCTGCTTAATAAATATGATAATGCCTGGAACGGCGAGCCGCGACAGAGCCCAAACAGGCTGCTCTACTAATTAATGTAACAACTACATGGGCAGTCGTAACTGAGCCGGCGACTCAAACTAGCTCGGGCCAACATCCTTCGCCTTGGCATATTTCTGTCTCTGGCTTAACCCTAATAATAATAAATAGTGTCAGGATTAATTGAATCGTTCGCACTTTGCACGTTTCGCGCCGTTTCCCAAACGTGTCACACACGCTGCGACAAATGATATATCGCTCCTATTCAACTATGCAATTTATTATACAATTATTTATGCCAAGCTTCAGTCCTCCGCCCAGCAACTACAAGTTGTTGCCTAACAATGTGGCAGCAGCCACCATTTTATAGTTCATTAATGTGGCATGATTTACGCACAAATGCCAAAGCAGCCAATGCAAAAACAAATATATAAAATTATTGCCAAGCAAAAGTTTGATAGTCTAAAATAGATTGGAATAAAATTATCTTAGATTAAAAACAAAGTTCAAATGTGAGTTGAAGGGGAAGAGAATCTGATATACAGCTGAGAGCTCCTGATAAAATATAATATATATAAAAATATATTATATGTAAATATATAATAATTAGGTAGAAATATATTGAATATACTTCACACAGATATATGACATATTTATATAATATAAATCATGAAAATGAATATGATATATTTAAAACAAATATTTATATTTCAAAATTTAGATATAATAATTCTGTTAAAATTATATTTAACAATTAATGAAATAATTTTAAAATGTGATTATTAAAAATTAATTAATAAAAATTAAATTGATTAAAAATTAAATTATTAAAAATAAATGAGAAAATTTGGTTTAGTTTCAGTTTTGTAATCTGCGCAGAAATTTTTTAAAAATTTTATTTTAATTTACGCAAGCTTTAGCTTTATATATGATATATTGAGCAATTTATTTAATTTAATATTAAAAATTTATAATATAATTTAATATAGCGAATATTTTGTATATAAATAATAATAATTCATAATTTGATAAACCAAATATAAATTTAAAAAATATATTGTAATTTGATAATTAATCTATTTAGTTTTAATACAGTTCGTGAATGCGTAATTTTTTGTTTCGGTACATTTTTAATTTGTGCACAAATCTTTAATTTTTTTTTTAATTTTATGACTAAACGCTTTAAATTGGTAAAAGGCATATGCTTAGTCAGGAGGCAGCATCATAATTCATATGTCACATGTTACCGTTAAGCTTAAAATGCGCTTTAAACAACGTAAGCCAAATGAACAAAATAAACGCAAGGCAAGGTATTTAAAACAAAGTGATAAGTGTGTGTGCGTGTGTTAACCTGGTCCAAACGAGGCACTCAGCGAGCTGCCTGCTCAGCTGATTGCTGCAGCGAATTGTTGAGCGAAATGGAAGTGAAATCCGCTGAGACCAAAGACCAGATATAGTGAGTCAGTAGGGGAGCGGGTATGGGGCATGTGGCATGGGGCAGGGGAAGCGGGGCTTGGGTACGAGCGAGGGGCACACAGCATATGTGAAAATAATCGCAAGCCGGCACATAAATAATGGACTCAAGTGTCAAAGGGGCATATCATCAATTTGTTCTTTTGGCGGCCTACCCCACAGCTACAACCCCATGGCACGTATACACGCACACACACACACACACTCGCCCCTTTAGCCATGCATATTTATTTCAAAAATAAAACTGAACAATGCGCTGGCATTGAAGAAGTAGCCAGAGCTCCAGAGTTTCGGTCTTTTTTTTTCAAACAAATTCGCTGAGTGCTTAAGTGCTTCCGAAAGTGAAACAAATCTGTGACATGTGTTTCAGTTTTGCTACCTCTTTCTCGCTCACACACACTCTCCCTCTCTCTCTCTCTCCCTATCTCCCTCTATGGATGTAGTAAATTTGCGTAAAGTGCCAGCAGAAAAACGAGAGCTGCAGCGCCGCTACCGAAAACTGTGACTGAAATGCAAAGAAAAATGTGCCTGACGCTTTCCTCACTGCGTGCCCCACTCGCCCAACTCCCTCCTTCGCTCCTTTCAGCTCGTGACTCTCTCTTACACCTCTCGCAACTTTGTTGCATTTTAATTCAGCGTTTTCTGTCTTTTTTGCTCGCGTCTTCTACAACGCGTTTGCCTTTTTTAAGCGGATTTTCAGCGCTGCTTTTCAAACAACAGCAAAAAATCCCCAAAATTGTCTAAGAAATATTGTCGCAGCCAGAGACAGAGAACAACAGAAACAAATTCGGTAACCAAGGCTACACAGTGAAGTGAAATGGGTATGAAACGGGACACCCTCTCTCTCTCTTTCTCTATTTCTTTCACTGTCTCGCTCCCACTCTTGCGCTGGGCACGTAATTTATGTGAGCTGCTTAGGGAGCGCATTCACGGCTTGATATGTGGGCTGCACCCACAAGTTGCACCAATGCTGCGGGCCAGCACAAATTAAGCTCGACTACAAAGATTTAATAGAGAGCATTTTAAAGACAGCATTTCACTTGACAGCACTGATGTCTAGCTTAACTAACATACATATATATTTATTTATTTTACAGAAAAACATTTTGAGATGAGAGAGAAGTTAGCTCTAAGTCTGACCTGTGCATAAAAATATTATTTGAAATTATAAAAAATATTTAAAGTAAAAAGTAAAGTCAAATATTTAATTGCAATAAATATATAACAGAAAAAATAGAATTGATCAATATTTGTCTAAAATTTTGTATTTTTAAACTAAAATCAAAATTTAAAATTGGCATATTGAATTATAAATTTAATTTGCTATAAATACAAAACAAATTTATTCATAAATAATTAGCATTCTATTAGTCTTTAAATATATTATAAAAAAAAACTATATATAAACTGATATCCATGAATTAAAACAGACCACGAATTCATTAACGTATCCCTAAAATAATTGTATTAAATAAAAATAGAAATATTTTAATTTCAATCTCTATTTTATTATTTCTAAAAATAAATTTTGGTTTATATCCAAATTTCATTTTTGTATATTTATTTATTAATTTTAGAGTATTGCATTTACTTAACCTTCCAGTATAATATTTGAATCTGAGGTAAAATATAATTTTAAAAATATTTTTTGCATATTTATTTGTTAATTTGAAAAATCGAAGTAAAATAAATTTATATAATTAAACTGAAGAAGCACTCATCAATGCATTTACATAGCCTTCCATTAGTCTACAAATATATTATTTCAGTTGAGGCTGCGCTGAATGTTGTCCTCGTAGCACACATTGTTCTCAACTGATCCTCGAGCATAATAGCAGCACAATAGCGCAATTCGAAAATGCTTGGAGACGTGCTTAGAGCGCGTGGTAAAAAAAAAGACGAACACAAAAGGTCAACACACATCGAGTAAAGAATCAACAATAAGAAAAAAAAGCAGAGACTGCTGCAATAACAAACAAGGCCAAACAAGGGCACAAAGTGCTGGCCAAAACAAATGCCAAGAAGGGGGCTTAGTGCCACAAATTGAGCAATTCTTTGGCATATGTATGGCCCATATCCTTGCTGCGCTCGCTGCTAATGCAGCTATTTGAAAACTAATGAGAAAAAACCCAGGCGGCAGTCAGAAATCCGCTTACAGTGATGAAAGAGCGAGACGGATGAAGAGCAGCAGTGGCTGTTGACGAGCTTCGAAGTGGCAGCGGCAGCGGCAGTGGCAGTGGCAGTGGCGGTGGCAGTGGCAGGAGCTGCTGTTGCTGTTGCTGCAGCAGCCGAGTGCAAATGAATGCGCATTTAAAATTAAGCCATAATCCTTTTACAATTGATGCTGTGCAGTCAGCCAGATACCTGTATGCCACACACACTCACACACACAGATGTCCTTGCAAGGACAACACAGCAACCGGCAAGCTGTTATTGTTGTTTTTTCTTCTCTTTGGTCTAAAGCAATATATTTGTGTTGTGACCGGGCTTAGCCCAGCCAGCGCCCGACTAGGTGTGAGGGCATATGGTTTTCTTTGCCCCTTTCTGATCCCTTCTAATATATTGAAATAATACCCAGCAGACAACAGATCGAACGGCAATTTTCTATTAACATTGCTATAATTTATGTGCGGGTGGATCCTAGTCAAATATATATTATATAGGCTGAGAGAGTGAGGGAAAACTGACAAAATTAATAAATAATAATAAATAATAAATAATAATAATAAATAGATAAATGATTATAGATTATGATTATGATCATATATATATATATATATATATATATATTGATGCAGACAGAGAGAGAGAAAGAGAGTGAAAACTGAGAATTAATAAATGATTTTAAATTCTGATCAGTTCGTAGTTTCGCCTACTTAAATCGTATTTAACTACTATACAGGTAAAAAGTGAGAGGAAAGAGCGAGAGAAAAAACTGAAGATTATTAAATGATTATAAGCTCTGATCAACACAAAGAGGCACAAAGTTAGGTAAGAGAGTAGGCTAGTTTGTAGTTCCGTCTATTCGGATCCATCGCAGTAGTCAAATATATATTATATTAAGGGAGTAGGCGAGTTTTATAAACATTAATAACACAGCATAAGAACCTCAGATCATTCCGTACTTCCATATAGTCAGATCCAGAAATTGATTTAGCCTGAGGCTCAACGACGCTGCTTTCAGTACTTGAGCAGCGTGCAGAATGCGCGCGGCAGTAAAACAGATTCTGATCGCTTTGATGGCTTCGTTTGGGGGATTTATTGTTGGCGTCTCGCTGGCCTGGTCCGGCTCAATATTTGGCTTGAGCTACATCAGCTCGACGCACATGTTGACGGCGAGCATAACGGAGTGGGTGTTCATATGCGCAACGGTGGCAGTGGGTGCTGCCACGATGTGCATACCCGCTAGCCTAATGATCATCACCTACGGCCGCAAGCCGATCATGATGGCCATGGTGGTGCCATGGCTGCTCGGCTGGAGTCTGATAATTGGCGTACGGCACCTGAGCATGATGTACATCGGGCGATTCTTGATCGGCATGGGCAACGGCGGCATCAGCGTGGCCGTCAACATATACAACAGCGAGCTGGCCGATGTGACTAGTCGCAAGATGCTGAACTGTTTCTATCATTTGATGCTCGTCCACGGCGTGCTCTATGCCTACATTGTGCACAGGTGCAACAACTTTCAGGTGTACAACATTGCGTGCGGGGCGCTGCCTCTGCTATATGTCCTTATGCTGATATGGGTGCCCGAGTCGCCGTTGTATCTGATCCAACGGAACCAGATCGATAAGGCCGTAACCATCATAAGGATGCTGCGCGGCACCGATGAGCGCATTGAGAGGGACATGAACATCTTGACGACCAGGAACTTGACGCACGAGAACAGCATCAAGCGGGCGCTGTCTGAGCACGGCACAGTCAAGGGCCTATCCGTGGCGATCGGATTCAAAGTGTTCCAGCAATTCACGGGCATATTTGCTTACATCTTTTATTTGAAGTTGATTTTGATGGAAGAGGGCGTCAGCACATCTACAATTTACATGATTATCATTGCGCTTGCCCAAATAATTGGCACATATGTCACGACCTTTGTCATTATGAAGAGGGACGAACGCAAAATATGGCTGTTTGCGTCGGCCCTTGGAATGCTGATCGCCTCCATCCTAATGGCGCTCCACGTTCAGTTCCTGAGGTTTACCAATACCAAGTGGCTGGCATTCACTGCCATTGTCTTGTTTGTGATTATGTATTCGCTGGGCTTCGGACCCCTCGCCTGGGTGGTTGTGGCCGAGCTCTTTGAGGAGACGGTGGAGCCGATCTTCGACGCGATTGTCTTAACTTGCTCCTGGCTGTTCGTGTTTGTCGTAACAGCCTCATCTCCATTTGTCATCATTGGGGAATACCCCTGTGTAATATTTGTTGTGTTTGGCATTTTTGCTTGCGCCGCGTGTCTCTTCATCATATCTTACGTACCGGAACAGCGGATTAAGTCAACGGTTCGATTCGAACATACACTAGCATAGACGAAAGTGTTTTTATTTCATTTCCCATATCTGATTTAACTGACTGAGCTGCCCTGTTCCCCTAGAGAGTCGCGCAGAGAACAACTTGGCAATATGCATAATCTGTTTCCATTTTTTCTTTTTTTTTTATACCAGAAAAAATATATAAATTATATAAATTGCTATAAAATAATATATTATTTATATTTTATTAAAAACAGCTTTGAGTATTTTTATTTATCTGCAAAAATTTAATTGAATGTCGATGACTTTATTCCCATGAAATCTAAATACGAAAGATCGGCGATGAGATTCCTTATCGCACCTAGAAATATGTATAATTATTACCATTTTCGAGCACATCTAATATAGTTATATAGGGATATTTAGCGATTAACTATGGGAAGCAATAATTTTTTGATATCAATCTTAACATAAAAAAAAAACAACAAAAAACAAAACATTTTCAATAGATATGTGAAATATATTATACATATATTTTATCTTATTAATTAATAATAATAATAATAATAAATGAATAAAATAAATAAATAAAATAACTTAAATTATATTAATAATTTAATTATATTAATTTTATTATATTATATTAATGCCTCATATATAGGCAGTTCCTCTATAAGCATAATATTCTGGTTGCACCCATAGCTCTCCTTCTCTTTAACTCTCATTCTTTCTCTCTCTCTCTCTCTTAATTGTGAATGCAGCTGATCGGGCGACACTAAACTCCCCTGGAGCACACATGATGCAATCTCTGTGGGCGGAGGCGACTTAACACAGCCAAATAGTAGCGATTGAAAATCTAAAAGCGTTGCCAATTCCAATTCCTGAATTTCCGACAAAAGTTAACACATTGTAGAAAATCAAATAAGAAATTCGTTACACTCAGATGCACGCAACGACGCACTTAATTTCAAACAGGATTTACGAGGTTGACAGACATTTAACGTGCCGTGGGGAGAGGCGGCGAGCAGAGAGCATAGGGAACACACACGAGTCGCCTGGCTGTTGCGCCTGCGCAGCGGAAACTGTGAAAAGAGCAAATCGCTTGTGACGAAATGGAATTTTCAACGCTCGGCAACGAACCGAATAGATGCAAAAAGTGCTAATGAAATGTCCTTTGAGCTCTTTGAACTGAAAACAAGAAAGCAAATGCGAGCAGCATCTGCCAGCCTGCCTGGCAGCGTCTTAAGTCTGTGTATGTGTGTGTGTGTGGCATGTCGAATGGTGCAAGCAGAGGAATCGAACAGCGACAGAGAGTGAGAGAGAGAGAAGAGGGAGGGAAAAATAGTCCGCTTCATTGCATTTGGCTATGGCATGTTCCGTAATTTGTTGCATGCAATGCGTTGCAATTTGCCTGCCTCGCCTTCCTTCTCGAGTGCCACGGCTCTAGCATTAATATTCAATTTTCTGAGTGTACTTAGTGCAGCTTAGATGCGATTCAACTGCATCTGCCCCAATTAGTTGCAATTGTTGCAATTCGCCACGGGCTCAAGTGCCAGCCAGCCACAGCAACAACAGCTCACAGCATCTGCCTCTTGTTCTTGTCTATTAGCTCAATTATACGAATACTCAAATATTGCATCAACCGTTCATGCAACATGATAAATTGGTTACCTAAGTGATGCCCATGAGTGTAAGCCAACAAGACTTCAGAGCAACTGCAACAAAGTGAAGCTTAACAAATTATTTAATTACATTATTGAAGAAGGACATGAGGCTAAAATTTGTAGCTATAGCTATAGTATATATGTATACATAGTCTATATCATATTCTACATATTGTATTTTATTAATATTCGTATTATAGTAGATACTCATATTTTATTATTTATTTTTATTACAATATTTCTGAGTATTAGTATTAAAAAATTATTTATTTATTGAAATTATTTCATTTATAACTTCCTAATATTTTATTATATAGAATAGGGCAAAATAATAATAAGTTTATTTATATTGAAAGTTTTATTCTGCAAGTAGATTTTGATTATTTGTGTCAAATCGAGTAAATGATATCGAAATGTGTGACGAATAATTCCCTGGGGAACTTCTGAGGAATATTGACATAAGTTCTAATAGCTAATAAAATGAAAACTGGAATAGTTCAGTCGGAAGATCTGGCTGTGCTCTTGCAGAGTTGACTGATTCATAGCTTGTCGACTATCAAAAATATCAGAAAATTAAAAATAAATAATAAATAATAAAAATTCATACTGTAATATTCACTTAATTATGAAAAATCAATTAGTATAGTTAGGAATGTACCTAGAAGCTTGGCTTGGGGTATAAACATTATCTATATGCTTCAACTTTGGTTAAGTCTTTGCAAACCATAAGAAAGAATATAGTATCGTAAAATTAATAAGCACAAATATTTATTTTCTGACTAGATTTATCATATTGTCCATTTACCATTTACTTGAATGTGTTTCTATCACTCAAACATAATCAGGCATTTAAGTAGCCTTACAGTACTATCAAAATTATAGCTTGAAGTGGCCTCAGTAGAACCCAAAGATATTTAGAGCTGAACAAATTTAATTACTAAGTTAAAAGCTCCTGCAAAGATTGTAATTCTTAAAGCTAACCAAGCCAAGCCAATCATAACATGACTTTATTATAAGTCAAAGAAACTTGGAGCTAACAAGCTCAAGTAGAAACAGTTTCTGCATATATTTCCAATAATATTGCATGTGAAGAAGTTTTTCCTGAAGACGTTTTGTTTTTATTTTTTCACCTGAACTGACAGACGAACAGCTGTGAAGGGTTCGCTCTGCGCATTGCTACTGGGGTATATTCTGGAAATGTGCTTTTGTTTTCGTTTTGACAGGCAGCTGTTTTGCACCTGAGCAAAACCGCAAGATGCATAAACAACAGTTAGTTGTGTTTAATTGATAAACAAAGCAGAAGCAGCAGCAGCAGCAGAAGGAACAACTGCAGTAGTAGCAGCAGAAGCCCAGCACAGCACGAGACTGTCGCAAGACAGAGGGCACGAGACCCTGAGGGCTATTTGACGCAGCTTGAAATTCATTTGGACCAAAATATTTGCAACGTATGAGCTGCAGATTGGCGATTGTGAAATGCATTTCCATGAAGCAGCAACTGAACACTGACAAAGGGCCCAGCCAAGGGACTACCGAAACGGCAGCAGCAGCAGCCTTGAAATTGCATTTTATGACTGGACATTAAGAGGGACCAGTTGCAACTGAAATGTCCAGCAGCAATTGCAGCAGCAGCAAGCGTGCCAAATCAAGCGACCCATGCCAAGTTGACATTTTCCAAGCCACTAACTAGTCAACAGCTCAGGGGCACGGCTGCCGTCCTTCGCCTTCCCTTGGCTACGCGCATGCGTGGCTAATCGCGATACGTGTGTCCAGTTTTTGGCGGCGGGCAGCCTGCACACGCGCCTTTAGTCACACTAAATTATGTCAGGATGAGTGCAACTGCAGCTCAGCAATGGGCAGCACCTTCAGCCAGCCATTTAGTACACCCACCTGGTAGCCCATTATCCTTTGGCAACAAAAAGCGTGCCTAACGCGCTGCCAGCTAGACAAATGTCACTTGTAATGTTTTGTTAATCTCAGCTAAGGAAATACGAAGAGCAAAGGTGGAGGAAAACGAGGGCGAGAGGTAATATAAAATACTACTGAAAAGAGCAGGGAACTGGAAAAGGCAGAGAAAATGAGGAGGGAAGGAGATGGGCTAAAATTGATATGAAGTTGATTGTCCAAGACAAAAAAATGTATAGACATAAATAAATATATTAAAATGATAATAAATCAAATGATAATCTGAAAAAATATGTACATTAAAAATAATGGATTTAAAATTATTATTATAAATATATATATTTGATATACGTATCAAATAAAATAAATGTCAAAAAGTAACTAGATAGAGTATAGAAAGAAATATATACTCTATCTATAGTTGATACAAAATTATTACCATAAATTAAATTGACAAAAAATACATAACTTAAAAAAAATTAAGAAAATAAAATGAGAAGAATAGGAAATACGGAAAAGTGAATAAATGAATAATAACAATAAAAAAATATATATAATTTATGATTGGGTATATATTAAAAAATATAAATAATTTGTAATATGAAAAATATATATATTTAAATAACTATTTTATATTAATTATGAAATTAATTCGTATTGCATAAATATTATTAGTTAATTAATGAATACGCTTGTTTAGTATATTTGGAATTTTCGATATTTTTTCTTTCTTTTTTCAAAAATAATATTTATATTTTATATACATGCTCTGAATTTTTTAGAAAAAAAGTATCTAGAACTATCTAGAAGTAAAGTAATTTGATATGTGTGCATAAAAAGCGTAGAGTGATTCCAATATCAGTTCACCCCAGGATTCAGGGAATCTCCTAGTTTGGCACTCCCGACAAAAGCACTCCTAAATATTTCATATAATATAATAAAGCTTAAAATCAGAAGCAAAGCTATTATCACTTTAATGTTCATAGTAAATATATGTATATAAATAAATTTAAAAAAAAAAAAAAAAAATATATATATATATATATATATATATATATATATATATATGTATATATATATATTTTTTTTTTTAATTTATTTATATACATATATTTACTATGAACATTAAAGTGATAATAATATACTTTATATACATATATAAATAAATTAATTATACTTATATATATATAAAGTTTTTTATTTTTCGCGCCGTTTACTGTTATCATTTTTATTAATTACAAAAAAGGGCCTAATTGCGCAGAGAGCGTGCAAGGCAAGGGTCCGTCCGTCCGTTCAGCCTCGGCATCAGCTGTTGTTGGGTTATGCCTTGAGCCTTTGAGGCTTGGGCTTCAGTTGTTGGCTTTACTTTAGCTTTAACTCTGGCATTTTGGCGTTCATTGCCGCATTGCCACATTGACGCGTTCACACCTTGATGCCTGTTGGGCCCGGGGCCCGAAGCGGCACTTACAAACAAGTTTAAATATATATATATATTTTTTTAATATATATACATTTTAATATAAAAATTGCGGCTATTTAAGCGGTGCACGCCCCAAAAAAAAAATAAGTGCAACAGGCTTGTTGGCAGCTGCTGGCCTGTGGGGCGCAGATTAAGGGCAAGCGATGAAACGCTTCGAGTGTTATATAAGTCCACCTGCTCTGTGCCTTTTATGTTATCATTCATAATTTTGCACGCTTGTGATTTTATTGCCATGAAATTGCCAATAATTACGAGCAAACGAGCCGCAGATTCTTACGCAGATTCTTGCAGAGATGCCATTTAAGGGTATTTTAGCTTTAATCTGCTGAGCTCATTATGCTGCAGTTGCAGGGATTTTTCAGCGCAAACTTTGTTGCAACTTGAATTTGGCTACAAACTGAGGCAACTTTGTCTCCGACTTTGCTTGATTCTGTTTCGCATTCTGATTCCCATTTCAGAATGATTCTCATTCTGATTCTGATGCAGATTCAGTTTCTGTTTCTGATTCTGTTTTTGCCATCGGCTTTCGCTGTGTTTGGCACAAATTGGCTTAAGCCCGCGGAAAACGTTTCTCATCAGACTATGGCAAAAAGTTTTCCGGCGCTTTTGTCACAAGTTTTGCCAGCTCTTTTCCCTCTCTGCCAACTCTCGCCCACTTTGGCTCTGTGTGTGCGTAATTGCATTGCATGTTGCGCTGCATTAAACATTTCATAATTTTATTTGCTTGCCTTTGTCATTGGCTTACGTTTGTTATTTGGCAGTTTTCCACAAAAGTTTTTCATCACTCGCGTGTTTTCATAAGCTGTCCACAAAAACTATGGAAAAACGAGCTTCAGCAACGATTTGCATATCATTCCTGTCTGTTTTTGCCTCTAGACACAAGTAAAGGATTTCCTATTATTGTCTGCAGATTTGAAAGTGGTTTACGGTGTCTGGCTGAGTTTTTCAACTATACCTGGAACTTTTTAATTATTATTTAAATCAAGAATGTAATATTAAATATGTATAAAATATAATACTGATTTATTACGAAATAACTAGATTTTTATTTTTTTATTTCTTATATATAATTTGAAATAAATACATTAAAAAAAATTTTTTTTTATAATTTGAAATAAATAAATTTTATTTCAAATAAATTTATTATAAATAAATTAGTCGGAAATTAGTATAGGCATTATCTGTCATTTTTACTTAATATTTTCATCTCTGTAAAAATTGTGGAATCCAGTTATTAAAGAGATGACTATAGTTTGGTTGCAAGTTTGTCTATCAATCTGTAGGTTGATGGTTTGAAATATTCTAAAATTTCAATAAAATGAAAAAAAAAAAAATTATTTATATACTATTAATAATATTAATTATTTTATATTATATTATTTATATATATTATTTTCTTTTATCTATACACAAAAATCTTAAAAATATATTTATTATTAGTTATATTTATTCTTCCTCAACTGTATTTCATTGACTTTTTATTTTTATTAATTATTATTTTTAATAAAAATAAATACAACAATTTAAGTTATTGTAAATATTTATTTTCCCTTAACCCCAATTCATTCAGATTTTTTTATTCTTCCTCCGCCGAAATCTAGTTCAAAGCTAAACCATTTAAATCGACATTTCATTATGCTCTAATAATTATCAAACTGAACTCAAGTATTCCTCTCAATCGTCCAGAGATGCTCTCAACTTGTTTCGACTGCCCACTTTCTTCTGGCTGCCACTTGAACCTCGACGTGGGAACTAAATAGCGTTCAATCGTTGCAATATCTATGCGATTGTTCTGGCTGTCAAAATATTGAAGGCAAGCCGAACTGAAGAGAATCTCGTTTCAAATGTGCCGCTAACCGAAGCACAAATTCGCAAACTCATCATCGACAATATTGAGAAGCGTAGAGAAGGGCGTCAAATAGTAAATAGATAAAACAGAAGCCGAAAAAGAAATGTAACAAAAAACAGACAAACAGAGAGAGAGACAGGCATAGAACTTCCCACCTTTCTTAACTAATTTGCCAAGGTTGAACGATGCGAGAACAATGTGGCCAAATGTTAATGTCTTCTAATTGCTACAAGCCACACACAGGCAGACAAAGAGAGAGGGATGGCGAGGGAGAGAGAGCGAGAGAGGTGGCGGCGGCGGCGGCGGCTCTTCTATGTCACCTTAATACGATTTCCAAGTTCGGGCACACAAAAACTTGTCAACTCGTCATCGTTTTTGGCTTTGCGTGTGGCACAAAACTCCCCATCAACTGGCCTCAGTTCCTACTGTTTGGTTTCTCTAGCCTGGACAATAATGCTCTGTCGGCATCTTGGGAAAAATGTCGCACACGTCGTTGCCGTTGCCATTGCCGTTGCCATTGCCGTTGTCATTGTCATTGTCATTGTCGTGTGGAGTTTGTCATAGACTCTGCACTCATTGTCACCTGAGCATTGGGTCTGCTCTCGAGTCACTTAGAGGCTCTGGCCGCTGCCTTTTGATCGCAGCCCAGCCCACATCTTTGCTTGCTTTGCCGCTCGATTTGCTTTCATTCGAAACTCATTTGGCTGCACTTGCGCATCCCTAAAGTGTTTTGCCAGCAACAATTTAGTCCTCGCTTAGGTGGGCCCGTCGCATCTCCTACACATTGTGCTCACATTGTTCGACTTTGCGCAATTGTTTGCGCTCAATTGCCAAAAATTGTTTGAAGCCGTCCGACGTTGCTTTAAGGCGCTCGGCCCGAGCCTGCCTGCCTCACAGTTTTTTTTTTTAGCAATTGCCACTGATTGTTGGGTTTGTGTGCGGTCCTTGGCTGGGAATCGCTGCAGCTCAGAAAACATTGCATTTTCGGCATCGACTTTGCATACACTTAAAATGATGTGCACCCTCCTCCCCGCCGCTAACGTCGCTGGCTAGCTGACTAGACCAGCGGCCAGCTGCACAGTGGCACAAGGAGCAATACGAATGCTGAAATTATGTGAAATTTTCTAATTGAAATTGAAATTGAAGTTGAAGAAAAAACATATTTAATGTGAATAATAATAATATTTAATATTTTAATATTTAATAATATTTAATATAATAACAGAAACACTAGAGGAAGCTTGGTCCATGAGTGGCCCAAAATATTCGTCAAAGTCACAATCGAGCTGCGTCCACAGGGCATAGTCAAGTGAGTCTCATTGAGCTAAAATGGAGCTTAATTTTTATATTAAATATTAAACATTCTTTATTCTTTATTTAGAACATCTTATACAAACAATAACTAAATGACATATTTATAGAATAATTTAGATTTAATGTATATAGTCTCAACTATTATGCATATACAATTTCATATATATTCATATATAATTTCGCCAATATTAATACTCAGATAATCGGTCTTCAATAGAACTTGCTTTGCGGCCTTGTAATAAATTGTTATTTACAATTAATTCTCTGTAACGATTAAATAAATAATGAAAATGAATAGAGCTTGCTATACTGTTGAATATGTTTAATATAGTATATATAATATATACAAATAGTATATAAACTACATATAAATAGTATATATAATATAAATTCAGAACTATGACTTTACTTGGAACTTCTTTATTTGACAGCCCATTTAATAGCCGTTGGTTTTGGCTGAGTTTTATTATAAATAGATTTATACCAGAGCACTGCTGGCAAGTTGTTTGAATTTATTTTTGTCATAATAATAATAAAATGAAATTGTTATTTGAATGGCTGCGCAAATAACATATTGAATCAAATATTCGTTTCGATGGTACGCAACTGAGCAGAATATGATTTTTCTGGTTATGGTCGAAATACCTTTAATTAACTAGAAATGTAGTATTGGCTGTGCTTTATGGGCAGCCGAACTGATTAGTTCAAATAATTCTGGGACCAAAATCATATTTAAACATTTATGTCCTAAAATTCGTTTCATTGATATTAAAAAAATATTTATATATTATTTTATATTTGTATTTTTATTTATTATGATTTTAACTCTAATGTATAATATATATATATATTTTTCTGTTGTTATGATTTTAAGTTATAACTCTTAAAATATATACATATAGCATAAATTCATATGAATAATTCGTTACACTAATTTTATTTATTTTTTCTCCTTCTAAATCCACATTCATATTATATTTTAAACATAAACAAGCATATATTGCCCCACTGTACATGCTACACACTCAGACACGCTCACGCACCGCTGTGCCACTGTTGCTGTTGCTGCAGCTGAAGCTGAACTGTTTTGCATGATTGACTGTTTGACATAATGAAACGCATGCAGAAGCAAGCAGGCGAGGCGTAGCGAACCAGCAGGCAGAGGCCAAGTAACCAGATTTTGGATGCCCACGCACAGTTGTTGCGTTTGTAGTGGTTGTAGTAATCATTGTTGTTGTTGTTGTTGTTGTTGATACTAATCAAGTGCATTGCTGCTGCAGTAGTGGGTGGGTGGCAATCTGTCATTCAGCTGGTTGCCGTATTGTGGTTTTTGCCAGCTGATTTTCTTTTATCAGCGTTGCAGCAGACGGCAGTCTATGATTGCAAACGTTCAACGTCGTCGTCGTTGTTGTTGCTGCTGTTGGATCTTCTAATCAGTTAGTGCACAGTGCACAAGGCAGAAAGTTGGTCAGCAGTCGGTCAGGGCGGCTAATGAAAATGGAAATGAAAATGAAAATGAAAATCTGTGTCAATGTGCATTGTTTGCATATCGAACAGAGCTTGGCACCGAAAATTGGTTGAAGTTCGAGTTGGTGTTGCCTTGGCTAGGTTGTGTCAACAGCAGAGAACGCTCTTTCAAGATTTCTTTTGTTTAGCATAGAAATTAACTGGCGACACGCTCCGGTGTTGGGTGGCCTGATTGCCGCTGCTCAGCTGCTCGGCTGCTCGGCTACTCGGCTGCTCGGCTGCTCAGGTGTAGGCAGCAGTGTCTCCCCCAACTTGAATCAGACAACACTTCAAAGAGCATATGACAAGCATTTTTCGTTGTTGTTTTCTGTCACTTCAAATGGCTGCTGGACAGCGCGCATACGCGCTCATGTGTGTGGGCTGCTCAAAAGCCAGTTCGCGACGAGACTATTAAAGACAAACGCCCACCGACTGCCAGGTCTTGAGGTCTTCAGAGCGAGCCGCATGTGACTGACGTGCAGTTTGCTTCTTCTTGAATCTCCGCTGACACTGAAGTGATGAAAGTGTTTCACAATCAACTAAGACACTGCAGGCGGCAGCATCACAGGTCACAGCATAGCGCAGCTGCAGCTTGAATGACTAGAGAATACCCTGTAAATGACAAACATATTTTATATGAAAAATTCTTCAGCTGAAAATATTTAAAGTAAATAAACTCAACTGGACTATGAGACCAACATGGCTGTATTGAGTATGCCCTGTTTTACTCCTGAGTGTACAGGGTAGAGACTGGCTCACACATCCTCGGCCCAGACACCACACACAACAGGACGCCATGAGGTCTGCTAGAAGCACAGTGAGAGTAGCCCAAAGTGCCTGCTCATCATACCCAGCCACGTCCTGTTCGGGGCGTTACTAATTTGTGTCACATTTCCTTTTGTCCTCTCGTGCATTGGCTACACTTGTTACACGGTTCACACGCCGCCTGCCTTGCATCTTCCGGCCGACGTCTTCGGCCTTTGTTTTGGCCTTTCTTTTTGGCACTGTGATTTTTTTGCGGTAGGTCGACATCATCGATCGAGAGTTGTCATTCATCAGTGCCGCCAGGCATCACAAATTGCCGATTCGTTACCGAAATGTGTGCGACTGAGACAATTGTCCAGCCAGCCGCGGCGGCACCCACTCTCTGAAGATGACACACTGTGTGGGCGAACTAGCTTCCACATATTAAGACAGACCTCTAAACCCAGCAGCCAGCTCCAGCTGAGTTAATGCTGTGCAGTTGGTGCATGTTTAAAATAATGGTAAGAGCTCTTTGCTAGAGGGTGGCAAAGTAAAAATAATAATTTTTCGCTATTTTCTGCGGAATAATATTTGAAGAAAAATTTAAAAAAATGTAATATATATATTTATATTTAATATTTATTAGAAGAAAAATTAAAAAAAAAAAACAATTATTTAGTATTTATTAGCAGAAAAGTTACGACAAAAAATTATTAATATTTTTATGTCATAAATGTCTGTTATATTATTACATATATATTATATATACATATATATAATGCATATTTATTATGGGATTTACTGCAAAAATGCAGTTGCCTTAAATTGAATTTCGATGAGTGTATATTATGAAAGCAATATTTTGGTGTGGAAATAAATTATAATTATTATTAATATAGTTAATAATATAATATAATATAATATAAAATATATATTGTTAAAATTAAAATTAAAAATTAACATAAATTTATTAATTAAATTTACAATTATAACAAGTAAAAGTGCTTCAGCTTTTTGTGCATGACTTGCTTTGACACTCAATAGCTATTTCTTCAAATCCAAAACTCTATTGAGCCACCTCCAGTCAGCATACTGAAATACTGCTAGTTTATCTATTATGCGATCAGTTCTGCGCCCAAGTTGGTCTAGGCTAGATTCATAATTCACATGGGCAAGCAGAATCTTAATACATTAGCATTGCATACAGTAGTTGGCCTGGACCAGCTACTCTACAGGGAATCGAAGAGGATTGGGGTGCATGGGTTTCAGGCTGCGGTTTCACCCACTCGACAGCGCAATTTAATGTGCATCAAGGAACGCTTTTGGCCATGATTTGGCGTATGCCATTTAAGCTCAGATAACAGCAACACCTGCCGCAGTTGCTGGCTCCTGCAGCGCCAATAAACAGATAAAGAACAGCTTCGATGCGCGCACTTCCTGTTGAGCAGGCCTCGTCGCTAGACCTGGTAGCCAGTTGGGCTTCGCTAGGCTTAAATCAAATTCAAAATGCTGCTACAGTTGAAATCGAACTCCAAGTGGACTCCAACTCCAAGTGCAAGTCGAAGGCGATGCGGCTGCGGCTGCTGCTGCTGCTGCTGCTGCTGGCGCACAAAATTAATTAAGTTGACTTCTGGCATTGGCAATGGACTCTCTGGCAGCGGAAGTCGTCTGTTACGTTCTATTTGGTTTTTCCGCTGTGCGGAAATTATGAAAAATGAGTGGCCAGCTAACGAGCAGTCCACGCTAGCTATATATATACATATATATATATACATATCGTATATAGCGAGTCGAAGGCTCTGCTGAACATGCAACGAGCGTGGGCGAGGCGCACATATTTCTGCACACAATTGATGAATTGTTGAGGCGCCTTGATAAATGGATTTTCACTCGTCTGACGAAACAGTTACTCAACGGCCGTGTGAGGTCCCCGATCCGAAAAATGCTCCACTAATCACTCATTAAAGAGCCGACAGACACACACCTCAAATGCAATCAGCTTTTGCCTGCAATGCACCTCAAAAATACTCAAATGTCAACTGTCTGCAGTATCAACGGCTTTGCTATCTCCGTATCTTTGTGGCCAACAACAACAACAACGACAACGAACAGAATTCTGTCCACTAAACTGTCACTGACAATTGGGCACAATATTGACAGACAGCTGAAATTGATTTGGAAAAAAAAAATAAAAGAAACGCTTAGCTTTGAGATTACAACACATTAACTTGCTGTCAATGGGCCATGTCTAGGGGCTTGGCTCGCCTTCGAATTCCCAAAGGGGAGTATGACTCTCAGTCTTTGGCAAAACAATTGCTGTGCTCTGAGTACAGCTCCATGACTGGGCTATGGCTATGGTCTATAAGCACAAGTGCTGGAAAAAAATATGTTTTTGTGTTACATATATAATTAATAATTTTCCAATAAATTCTAATGCAAATCGGAAAAGCATAAATTTGAATTAATATAATTTTAGCAAATCATTTCTGAGAGTGGAGAAGTGTTAGTAAAATATGAAGTTCTTAAGAGCTGGAAAATTAAGTTTTAAAAATTAAATTTTAAAAGTGTAAGGAGATGGTCAAGTGTCAGTTGTATTGGAAAGATTTGCTGACCGCTGAAAATAGTAGTTGACAGTGTTGTAAAGTAAAGCTTGATTGTGTAAGAGAAAAATTGAAGGCTGTAAGCTAAAGAGTTCAATGTAGTGGAAGCTGTCGAGCCTTTTCGGCAATTATATAACGCGTATCATTTAGTGAGTGAAATACTTTAGTTTAGTTTAGAATTAATTTATTTATAAATGGATATTATTTATATATATTTGTTATAAATATTTATTTAAGTTAATTTGTCATAGGAGAAGATTACAAAGCTGCTGCGAGCCTGACCACATTTCCTGAACTGGCGGGCAAAGGCAACGAATGGAAGTTATAAGTAAGGAGTGTAGCAGAATAATAATAGGTTTGTATGTATAAGTACACTAGGTAAATGAGCGGGACACCTGAAAAAAAAAACTCAAGAGAGCTTATTAGAAGAGCGATTTTCAGCTGCTCCGCGGAATAGGCATAATTTGAGAATATAAAGCATGTTAGAGTGCAACAGCTAGACAGCATAAGACAAGAAAAATAAAAATACTTCAATGAAAGATTCTCAACTCAGATAATTAATAGTTACACCTAAATTAAATATTGTTTACATAAAGTCCAGTATAAAAAACAAAATAAATAAATAATAAAATAATAACTGTATTTTGATCAAATTTAAATAATAATTCGAATTATATATTTGTATTAAGAAATTACATAACTACGCTATGTCAATCAGTGCAAACGCATCTCTGTATCTGAGCTCTATTAAGCCCTTCTTTCACACTCAAATTTAGAGGCAAGGTCTGGGCGCTGCTCCGGTCTCCCGTTTAATGTTGATATCGTAAATCAAATCGAGAGGCAACCCCCAACAAAGTGCTTTCGCTTGTTGCGCGCATCTTATCGGACTGGTCAGCAGATAGGCTTGATGGGCTTTGCTGTGGTGTTGCTAGCAACATGGGCCGACAATTCATTCACGAAAGTAAAACTTGTAATAAAAATTAGAATCAAATTCGATTTTTATGATGGACGCACACCGCAACAATTGCAGCCAGCTGACATCAGGGCCACAACTTTGTAGCTACATAAAATGAAGTTTTAAGGCCATCATTAACATTATCAGTGGGACCTAATATAGTCGGAGTCATAGATAAAACAGTGTGAACGGGGAGAGAGAGTGAGAGGGAATGCGAAACAGAGCGAGTGAGAGTGAGAGATCAACAGCTGAGCTTTAGCTTTCCTTTGACGCCCCACCAAGCAGCCGACTTGGTGCTTTTCGGTTTCTTTTTATGAACTCGAATTAAACGCGATTTGTGAGCTGGGTGTTCGACATTTGTTGTTGCTCGTTGTCAGTTTGTTTAATTAAAAAAGTAAAACCAGGTTAAGTATTAAGCAAAAGCGCAGCATGAACTGCGCAGGGGCCTGGCCAAAATCTCGACGGCGACTGCCATTAAAATCGCGTAAATCTCGGGCCTACATAGGGCCATCAAATAAAAGTTCATTAGTTGAGCATAAAAAAAAAGTAAAGGAAAACTAAAGCAACAAAATAGACTCATGGCAATGCGGTATGAAAGTGTTGCTTAATTTGTAACTAGAGTTTGGTTTTCATTTTATTTTTATCCGCCCGACTGGCTGTCTGGCTGTCTAACAACTTGGCCTAGCCCACAGCGAGGTATTTGGCAAAACCAGCTGCCGATGCCAAAAAATTATGCTCGCTGCCAGTTGGCCAACAAACCAAACTGCAAGCAGCGTCTCGGTGTCGGCCAAATCCAATTTGCAATGCGTGTCACCCTCGCACGGCCTGGAACGAAATGCCAGCAGGACAAACGCAGAGCGTTAAAATCCTTTTGGGGCACAGACATACACGCAGCCACACCTTAGCGCTGTGCGTATTGGAAAATTTTAAGTGTGAAAATTGCTCATGTCTCGGCATTCGCATCTGCAAAATGTGTGTCTAACGAGTGCACAAAAAAATGTGCAAGAAAAACCTCAACAATCATAGAGATTCCTATACAATTTTTGACTGCGCACTGCCAATTTCCTAATGCGATTAAACCGACGAAAAACTCAAGGTGCAAAGCATAGAAAATTATTGAGAGATATATATATATATATATATATATGCATATATATATATACATAAATATATATTTATTTATAGATATTTGTTTATGTATTTATAAATCAAATGTATATATATATATATTAAAGGAAATGTTAATTTTATTTAATAATAATTCTTAAAAAAATATACTACAATAGATGCTTTTAAAATTTTAACAATATATATATATATATATATATGTGCAGATGCTGTGAAATACTTTTGTTACATATTATTTTTTATTTTAAATATTAATAATTTCAAATAATAGTAATAAAATAAAATTCTATAAAAGAGAACTTAATTTAAAAAAAAAAAACTAATAAAAATAATTTGATATATATAATTTTTATTAACATTATGTTCTATTTATTATTTATATATTTACTTATGTATTTAAATTAATTATTTTTATAATGCATTTAATTATTTAAGTTTTGTTATATATTTAATTTTTAATTTGGTGTTGCATAAATATGTATTTTGTTTCTATATTGATTTATTTTTTTATTTTATGATTTACATATATTTTATCTATTCATTTTTTTTCATATCTTAATTTACCTGTTTCTGTTTATTTGTTAATTTCTTAATCCTAAATTAAATAATAATACAGTAATTTTAAGCAGACTGGAATAAATCAAACCTATTTAAATTTTGCGAAAAGCATTTCTATAATATGATTTATTGCATTTCACTCTACTTATTGTATAATCTCCACTGGCTGAATGCAATTTTGAAACAATTTAAATTGCTCTTAAGCCCGCTTGGCCTTTCAAGAAATTGGGTCACGTTGTGGCCATGCAGCGGCGCGGCTTCAATCACATTTCAACCTAAATACAAAAAAAATTAAATCTAAATTAAAGACAAATTTGTGTTTCTTTTTTACAATTTTTATTATGGCGGTCAGGTAAGAGACGCAGACCACACCTTTAGCACGTTTTGATGGAAAAACACAAAACACCAAGCGAATCTGTGACTGAACAAAGCGATAAAAATGTATTAAGCTATTCATAATTCACACAGAGCAAATGTTAATGAATGCTCCCCGCTGCGTTAATGAGTCAAAGCGTTGAAATTATTTGCATTCACTTTATGCCGCTCAATGGAACTAAATTAAATGTATTTACATGCCACACACAAATTTATAAATCTACTGGCAGTTGCAATTAAAAAAAAAAGAAGGAAATTAATAACTTTTATATGCAGCCAAAAAAATTGCGGAAAATGCAAAAATAGAAACAGAAACGAGACCATTTAAAATGAAACCCAGAAAAAATATCAATAATAGAACACAAATGATATGAAACTAAAAACAAAAACAATTCGTTTTTTATTGAAAATAATAAATAGATATGTGCGCATGAATCAAAAGCGGAAAACTGGTTAACGCTGCAATATAATTGAATATATATATATATATATATATATATATATATATATATATTCAATTATATTGCAGCGTTATATATATATATATATATATATATATATATATATATATATATATATATATATATATATATATATATATATAAATCTATATCTGCAATTGATTGTAAAAGTTAATTAAAAGCCAATGGCTATAACATTTGATTTGTTTTAAATGATTTCACTTTTGGTAACACTTTAAGTTAGTTAGGCAACATTTTTATGAGGTTTGATTAGAAATAATTGAAAAAGCTTTTGATGGATTGAAAACAAATATATACATATGTATATACATGTGTTGATGTTTGTAGCTAAAAGCTAAATTAACGAATTTTTTAAGTATTCCTAAATGTATTTTTCATTAAAAATTCATTTAGTATGTTATTACAGGCCATTAGGTAAGTGAAAGTAAGTAAAAGGAATTTTTTTTAAAGTTTATAATTGTATAGAATTGAATTTGGTGTTAAAATTTTTAATGACATAACATTGAATTTATTAAAAATGCTTTAAGCTAGCATGGCTAGACTACAAGTGTTCTATCAAAATAAATAAATAATTTAAAATTAAAATATTTTAAATTATGTATATTATTTATTTAAAAATGTTTTAAACTAACATTTCGAGAATAAAAGAATTTATAATTATATAATTAATTTTTAAAATACAATAATTAACTTTTTAATATATGTAATATTTATTAAAATATTTTAATTTTATTTTTGCTTCGCTTAAAGCTAAGATAATTCATCTTAATCGATTAATTCTGATGATATTAGCATAATGATAATCAATATAGCAAATATAAATAAAAAAGCAACACAATTATAGACTCAACTTAAATGCAATTTATTTATTTTGATATGCCAATTTAGATAGCAAGCTCCATTTCATATGCATTGGAAATCAATTCTATTGAGCAATAACAAAAAATAATGAAAACAAAAACAATAACAACAACAACAGCTGCAATCTGACCAGATGGGAGGAAAAATCATTTGGTCTGGCATAATTTCCTGTTGGGCAAAAACGCAAAATTTATGAGCACACAAAATAGCGCAGATACCGAAAGCCCAAAAACATGATCAATTATAGTGCGAAATGCAAGAAATATAGCTGGGCAAAACAAATGTGCGGAGTGGAGTAGGCGTTGTGAGCTGTTTTACCTGAGTTGCATTTGTTTAAATTGCGAATTGCGGGCGCGGCTCATGTGAGTAATTCATTTATGCCATTGGCAGCAGTTGGCCTGGTCTAGATGACTGGCTAGCTGACTAGCTGGCTAGCTGGCTGGCTGGCTGGCTGATTAATCGCAGCTAGTTACGGGCGGCAATTGCAAAATTAGCCATAGATAGCTGCACAAAACTGGAATCCAAATACTTGCCACAGTTTTCAACACCTACGTGAGGCAACATGGCCAGAGCCAAGCGAGCCATGTGCAACAATTATGCAAATGGGTTGTATGTGAAAACAATGCAGAGAAATCATTGCGACGACGCAAATTAATTACCAACTGCAAAAGCCACTGCAATATGCATTTCAAAAACAATACGTGAAGCCCATGCCACACGCGTGGGCGTGCCAGACCAGAGTTGAGTGTTTTGTGTGTCACGCTAATGAGACAATTGCAATTGTTGTTCGCTGTCATTAAGATGCAGCTTAGTTTCGGTTTGGTAGTTGCCGCAGTTAGTCCAGCCCCCACAGTACTCCTGCAGCACTTCCTGGCCGTGCCGCATGTTGGACATGGCCAAGCACAACTACTTACAACATGCAACTTGTTGACGTGCACACTGACTGACCCAATTCTCAGCAAATAGCATTGTCATCGCTTGTGGTAATGTGACATAAGGTGCTGCCAATTACACTGCACAACAAAGTAATTAGTTAAAGCAGAGCAGTGCTGCTGCTGGTAACTGGACTGGGCGATGAAAGCAGGAGATGTTAGTGAAGAGTTATAAAAGAGCTGAAACAGCCAAAAGAATATTTAATTTTGAATTTTAAAATGTATTTAAATGCAACCCAAGGCTTATGCGTTGTGTGACCAAGTAAGAGCTATATAAATATATATTTATATTGCTATATAAAGTGATTTCTGGTTATATTTTGAAATACAATCTATGTTAAACTTTTTAGAATAAAATGTTAATCAATTTTCCAAAATACTTTTGTTTATTTGACTAGCTGAAAATAATTTGTAAGCTAATGACAAATCTTGTTTAACATTTTATGTGCTAAATATTATATTATATTATATTAATTCTAATATATAGTTACCGCAAATAGTGACACTCTTGCCTGCCCAGCTTTTATCGAATTCTAAAATATTGTACTTGAAAAACACAATAGCAAATAAATAAATAAATTAATAAACAAATTATTAATAAATTAATATTGAAAAAAAATACTTCTCAACGTTTTGCTGTAAAATTAATATTACTTGTTAATTATTATATTATATTAATATTTATTTAAATTAAAAATTTATTTAAATTTGCATTTGTTTATTATAAAATTTGTTATAATTTATAAGCTTAAATTCCTGAATTTTAAAATTTATTAATTATAAAGTTTTTATTTGCTAGTATAAAATCGTATAAAATTATTTTAGTTTTTTTTTTATTTTAATTCATTTATATTTGAATTAATTAGTTTTTTATTAAGTTAGTTATATGCTAGTTATCTTACAGAACTATTTTAATCTAAATTTTTAATTTTTATTTATATTTTAATTTATTTACATTTAAATTTATTTATTTATTTCTATATGTTGTCTTTCGTTATAAAACTGGACCATCAGCAGTTCAAATTTTTAGAATTACTGCTGAAGTTTGTTAAGCAGTGTTAATATGAGCGTGATTATAATATAAATGAATATTTGGCTGCCTGCTGGTGTTTTCCTATCTCCGCTATGTTTGCATCTTAATTTGTTAAAATGTCTTACGCTGTTGTTGTCGCTGTCGTTGTGAATTGCCTGACTGGCTGGTCTAGTTAAGCAACTGTCATCATTATTTTTGCCAATATGCACTTAGCGTTTTTATGAACACGAATGCTGCGGGTCGGCTGGAAAGGGGAAACGAATAAGCACCAGCAGCAGCCACCTAATCGACATATCATACTGTTGCCTGCTACTGCTGCTGCTGCTGGTGATGCATGTGGCACGCAATTCTTATTGTCTGTGGCAGATCCTTGGCCATTGAACTTGGCCGTGTTGCAGAGCGTTTCGTGACAGACAGTCGACCATTGGCTCGCATAGTCAAAAATATCAGAAAACACAAGAAAAAACCTACTCAGTCATCATCAATGCTTGTTTATATTTTGTAGACATTCTTCCGTTTTCGAGACCTTTTTGGTCAGCAATTGACGACGCTTGACGTCTTAATTTTCTGTGGCTGCTGCGTTGTCAAGTTGCCAAAGCACTTGAAGTGAAAAACTTCATCACCACAACTCGAGGCAGAGGCCGAGACTGAGACTGAGACTCAGACTCTGGATAAGACATTGTGGCACAGTGTATGTGTGTGTCTACACACTTGACGGCGTCTCGCTGCTGCATACATTGGTTTTTGGTTACTTCCCATTAATTGCAATTGCGTGTCCAAAGCTTGGACCATTGTTTGTTTGTTTGTTTCGTTTGTGTGAGGTTCGGCTGCTGCTGCCAATAATGCACTGGGTTTCTTCCTCTCTTTTTTTTTTTGCCTACTCTGTACAAATAAACATTGATCTTGAAAAATTATATTTACCCAACTCATCAGCTAGCGTCATCAGGCGACGCATCAGTCACTGTTTTCTTTGCTGATTGCCACGCAGATGCCACTCGGACAACTCCCAGCACGACGACGTGTATTGAACTCGACGTTTCGTTTTTTATTTTTGCAAGGTGTTAATATTTGCTTATTAAATACGAGACGTTTTATGAGCTTTGTGTAAATAAGGCGCATATGCTTAATGAGCCCAATCACGTTAATTTCTTGTGTAAATATTGAAGCTGGCAGCAGCTCGTGCGCGAAGCTCCGTCACCTTCGACTCTATTATGACTATGACAGGTGCTTGCAGCGCAACAAAAGGATAATGAACTGATCATACACATTAAATTGCGTATGACAAGGCAAAAGAGGTTGGAAAGCTATTGAAAAGAAACATTTATAATGGAGAGGATATATATACATATATATATTTTGTATAAATTATATACTCTAACCAAGGCGAAACACATAATTATTTTACACTCAATTGAAATAAATATAATTAAATTATAAATTATGAAGAAGACAAAAAATAATCGAAAGAAATATTCTTTCGCTTTTATGTAAATAATATCAACCAAAATTCAGTTCAAATATTTTTTCTTATTTTAACTATAAAAATACTAAAAGTAATTTAAATAACTAATAAACACTTATATTCGGAACATATAAATATCTTAATTTTAATTGAAATTTATACAAATAAAATATGAAAAGAAAATAAACATGAAGAAAATTCTTTCGCCTTTATATTTAAAATTAATATATATAAATATTCCATACCAAAACTTAGTAAAAATTCTTTTTTTTTTTTTGTACTACATAATTCTGAGAAGAAATTAAAAAAATTTCTATTGTATTTATATGCTCTATTGGCACAACAAAATACAATCTCTTGGCATGTACAAATCACATATTAAATAAATAAAAAGTATGAAATATCTATTTAAAATATTAATATACATATATATTAATAGTATATAGTAGTAGTTAGTAGTAAATTTTTGTTGTGATATATAATAAAAATTGAATAAATTGAAATTTAATTTCAGTGTGTTTTAAAACAAAATTTACAATTTTGATTAATTTTTTTTAGAAACGCTTAAATTAACTAAATTCCCCATATCGTTTACTTTACAGCACCGACCGACGATAGACAAAAACAAAATAACTTTTTTCCAGCTTTATCCTAAGCCCATAGAAAAAGGCCAAAAAAGGCTAAAATAATATTACTTGTTGCTTGTTTGTCGTTTTCTTGTAATCGAGACCCACTGACTAACTAACGAGCAACAGCAACAACTGCAGCATTGATCTTGTCTCTAAGCAACAAGAACAACAGCAAAGGCAAAGCAAAAAATGCGGTAAATATCTGCAGCCAAGTTTAATTTTACGATTTTCTTTCCATTTTGTTGTTGTTGCTTGGCGAGCCGCTTGAAGCACGTGAGCGAACAACACACACCCCCAATACATAAACTGCAACTTGTTGCACAACAACAACAGCAACAACAATGCAGTGTTGACTACGTCATTGAAGTGGAAAAATCACTTCCGCGTATGTGACCAAAGCGAAGCAGCAGTCAAAAGAATATTTTTCGCTTGGCATTAGAAAAGAGTAAAGAAAAATTTGTGTAGAAAATTTCATTTTTGCTTTTGCCATTTTCCGCTGTGGCCGGCAAAAAAATTTAATGCGAATTTAAAATGTTGTCGATGATAATCTATTAATTATAGCGTTCAGCTAACGGCAGCCCAAAAGGTGTTGAGCGGACACAAAATCCATGCCGAAATTGTGCCTGGCTGGCGAATGCAGCTCAAGTTCAGCGGTTGTGTAAACGGTTTTGTGCTGCTCGCTTATGCAATCAAATGGGGTATATTGACAGTCAACTATGTAGGTTGTGGCTTGATGAGCTTCTTTAAGAACTTGCCTAACAAATGGCGAATCAAATCAATTTTTAAACAAATTTTCTGGTTTGCAAACTTGAGCCCGACGAGCATTACGCAGTCGTTAAAGCCCTTTGCTTGTTAGTTTCGCAGATCGCTGTAGTTATTGTTGAAAAGCCTAAGGCACACGCATCTCCTGGCGGAAAATCTAGTTATGAAATTTGAAAATATTTGAGAGTATTCAGGCAGAGAGCATATTAGCTAGGATTTCATCGCATATTAAAATTGTTTAAAGATAATGAGTAAATCAAATAATTATTAAAAATTAGTTTTATATATTTAATGCAGTATATAAATAAATAAAAATATAATAAATTTGTATGTATAAATTATGAATATAGATAAGATTTAATATTTTTATATTATTTAAAAATTAATAAAAATTAAATTTTATTTCATTTTTTCTAATATCAGAAAGCTCGACTCGATCTACACAAGTAACTATATTTTAAATTATTTTTATAAATAATGCCCTTCTCTTAATGTCTTTAAAAAAAAATATTAGGAAATAATTTGGTATATAAATCATTTAAAAATATAATATAATTATATAATATAAAGCGTTTTAATTAGAAAATAAATTTTAATTATATAAATTGTTGTTCAAAATTATTTTAATTCATACTGAAATTAATAAATAATTTTGAACAACAATTTATATAATTAAAATCTATATATATATTACAAATAACTTTAATTAAATTTATATTTCGTATAATAAATAAATTATTTATACTTTAACTAATAATACATTTTTTATAAAAATATTTCCAAAAATTAAATTTTTGTTCATGAATTTCCTTATTTTGTTATTGATTTACATTTTTTTTCTTGATCGTAAGCACATTGAATATTCGCTGTTAAAAACTTGGCCCGTTTTTCTCGTTCCTAACTGTATGAAGTAACGCCCCTCAGCAACACCTAGGCCAACACCAGCACCGGCAACAGCTAAGGCAACGGCAATGGCAACATCAACAGCTAAAACAACACTACGGCAACAACTTGTCTAGCAACATGGCCAAGCAAATTAAGTTGGCACTCTTTAATAAGATGATGATGGTTCGGCTTTGATATATCAGCGCATCGCGACTCTGTCTGCTGCCTAAGCCTGAGCCTGAGCCTGAGCCTGAGCCTGACTCTGTGTGGCTGTGTGTCTGGCTGATTGCCTGGCCAGCGTGCCGGGGCGTTACAGCAACTATTCTAACTCTCTGCGCAACAGGCCACAAAAAGGTGTCGTGCGCTTTGTTGTTGTTGTTGTTGTTGCTGTTGTTGCTGTGTGGCGAACGGCATTGACAGATTGCAACTGAGCGTGAAAATAGTTCCCATGTCTGGGCTAGTTGGGTATTTTCCTTACTACATACATTTTTGTTGGTCCTCTGCCGCTGTCGCTGCCGCTGCTGCTGCTGCTGCTGCTGCTGCCGTTGCTGTTGCAAGTTCTAATGCGCGTTGCTTACTTGCCGTTATTGCTGCTGACCAGCAACAGTTGTTGTTGCTGTTACTTGGCAGTCATTATATGGAATTTTTTTTTGGATATATCATCTTTTGGCTCTGACGGACTGGCTTACATGCAACACGAAGCGCCCCACACCCCACGCCTCGCGCCCCATTTGCTGTTGCCGGCGGTTAATTTTTGTGTTGCTGCCGCTGTGGCTGCCGCTGCTGCTCCTGCTGCTCCTGCTGCCCCTACTGCTGGTGCTGCTGCTGCTTGGTGGACACGTCTGCCAAAATGTTTCGTTTTATTCTGTTTCGGCAACAGCAACAGAGAGCCAAGTACTTTTGCTATCATTGCAATTTATCACGGAACGTCGGCGTGGCGGTCCTTTTTGCCTTTTTCCCGTTGTCTACCCTGCTCTGCCCCCTGCGCTGAGGCTTGTGTGAGAAGTGTGCGTACGTGTTGCTGATGCGCCGCAGCTGATGAGGCGACTCGCGACGCTCAGCTTTCGACTCTCGGCTCACGGCGCTGTTGCGCTGCCCACTAACAAGCATTGCCCACTAATCATAAAAATTATGAGGTCGTTGGCGTTGGCAGCGCTGCCATTTGACACATTTTCAAAGTATTTTTTGAGCTATGCTAAAAATAATTGCAAAAATCAATTACGCTTATCAGACAGTTGCGGAGAGTCAAGCTAGCTAGCAGAAACGGCCTAATCCAATGAGCATGTTTCACACACACACACACACACACAACACTTAAGTGTATCTCTATAGAGACAATCAAGGGAGGGACAGTTAACAATGCTGTTGAACATTGGTTCTCAGTTGCTAATTTTAGACAAAGTTAATTTTAATGAATATTAAAAATGTTTAATTAATAAAGGAATTCATTTTGTTTCTTTTAGGGTGCATGACAGTTAACTAGAATTAAATAAGAATAAGAATTAAATAAGAATAAGAACTAAAAATATATTTTTAAATAGTTTTCTGACAGTTTCGCATTTATAGCCATATTTATTTTGTATATATAAAATATAATATATATTTTAACATATATTTTATGAATTAATTATTATTTACTTTGAAAATAATTATTTTATTTTTAGAAATTTTTAAAAAAATTTTTATTATATTTTATATTTTCATATTAATTCAACTATTGGATTTTTAAAATATCAACAGCTTAAATATAAGCAACTAAATGTTATATTAATTATTAAATATATAAGAAACGGAAAAACTATTTTTTATAAGCTGTGAATTACTAACTAAATAATTATTAAAAATAAAATATATGTTTATAAATTTCTTAAATGTTTCTCTTAATTCTATTCTTCACATAATTACAAGTATTGTGTGGTGTGAGATATACATATATTAGTAAACATATTTAAAATGTCTAAAATATATTTTAAATATTTAAAAAATATTATCATATGCTCAAAAAATAAAAACCATTTTTAAAATATATTTAAAAATATAAATTTAGTACAACATAATTTTAATTTTAATGAATTTTAAAATTTAAATTCCTATAGTTTTAAACATATATATAATAACCACTTTATTCTGCCTGTATATCATCATTCATTTGTATATTTGAACCCACTGTGCATTGATAATTTATGTTACGCATCAGTTACCATACTTTATACGCACTCAGATAGTGCACTCATTCGCATTCGCATTCTCATTTGGAGATTGCGTTGGTCGCGAAACTTAACTCGATTTCATTTCCTTATCATTATCACCTTGGCCCCGAACACGGAGCCCGTGAACAGAGCGAATTGGTCTCGTCGGTTGTCTGGAACTGGAGAGCTGAGCAGCGAGATTCGCGTATATATTATGGACCTGGCTCACTGGCTGGCTGCACTTGCCTTATCTCAGCTGGCCTTAACGTAATTCAACATTTAATCTTGTCTCGGTTCTTAAGTGTCTGCCACAATTTACGCGCTGAACCCGATGGCTCTCACAGCTCCCAAGGTTGGCCACACTTGATTTGTGTTCTGGCTTCGTTCCACTTTATTCTTGTTTTTTTTTTTAACTTTTTCATTTTTTTCGGGTATTCTGAATTTGTGCAAATGGCTAAGACTAACTTTTACACTTGTTACACTGGCTGCAACAGGTATAGCTAGGGGAAGGGCACGCGCCATTGCCTGATTTATGGTTGTTCAATGGCCTTTCGCCCGTAGTCCTTGCTCGGGCTGCAGTTCCGGCTAAGTCAAAACGTCAGCAATCGCCAGAGGCATGACAAATTGAGTGAGCCTTATACCTGGCCTGGCCTCTCACTCATTAAGCGCGTCGCGACACACGCTGCCCAGGAGGTGTCCGGAGCGAGGCTCACAACTTTTCCCAAAAAAATGCAATGAAGAAAAACTGTTTCTAGTCAATTGAATTTTACGATGCGACTTCGTCAAGGTCGACTAATGTTGAGAGCGCGCGTGTTTCGTAAAGCGTGAAAAATTGTGTAAGAAATGCAGCAGGCACCAAGTGCTGCCAGCTCTGCTCTTCAGTAGATCTCTCGCTTCCCCCTGCTCATAGCTGAAGCAGTTGCACTTTGCATATGGCATTGAAATTTATGACACTTTCAGCGCCAACAGCCAACGGCAGACGCGCGTGAAGAGCGCTTACAATCAACACATATCACACTCATCATCAACTAGTTGATCATCATTGTCATTATCATTGTCATCATCGCGTTTGCACTTGCCTCAAGGCCCACGCAGCAGCCACCGCAGCAGCAGCAGCCAAAATTAGTTTCGACTTTGGCGGCAAATGTTTACACATGGCTGAGAAATCTTAGAGAGCGGCAGAGAGGGGAAAGGGAAGCTGAGATAGAAAAAAAATCTCTCTTTGGGTGGGTGTTGCACATAAACTACCAAAATATTTGAGAGACGAAGCTGGGCAGGGACTGGGGCTGGGCTGGGGCTCATCACACGCTGCGTGCTGCCGCTTGACAAATGCAACCGCCAACAAAGACGCAGTTGGTGGTGCATTTCTTTGGGCATTTCTTTTAAAAATAAATTTATGTGATAATTCCTCGTATTGGCGGCTGCAGTTTCCCAGTTCTACAACTTCAATGAACATGTAGTCCAGTTTCATATATACGTTTTCTTCCTCTATCATGCGGTTGGCTGTCATTGAACTTCTACCCAACTAATTGCAAACAGAAAAAAGTAACAAAAATATGGCAAGCAACGGATTGATTGGATTTTTGATACCCTGTACAGAGAGTGTGCTGAGATTGAGACGAAAGAGATTTATGTACAGAAAGTATACAGTGTAAAGTCATTGAAAATTATTCTAGTTAAAATATATTTTAGCTTAAGAATATTTTCTATAATATTTATCTAAGAAAAAACATATTACATTCTGAAAAAAAATATTATATGGGTTTATTTTCATATTATTTTATATTATATTAACAAATATATCATTTAAAATCAAAGCAGCTAAAATATATTTTAGCTTAAGAATATTTTCTATAATATTTATCTAAGAAAAAACATATTACATTCTGAAAAAAATATTATATGGGTTTTTTTTTATATTATTTTACATTATATTAACAAATATATCATTTAAAATCAAAGCAGCTAAAAATATATTTTAGCTTAAGAATATTTTCTATAATATTTATCTAAGAAATATAAAATATTAAATTCTAAAAAAATTATTGAATGAGTTTATTTCATATTATTTTATATTATATTATATTTTATTAACAAATATATAATTTAGGAGCAAATCAGTTAAAATATATTTTAGCTTAAGAATATGTTCTATAATATTTATCTAAGAAAAAAAATATTAAATTCTGAAAAAAATACTATATGAGTTTTGTTCGTATTATTTTATATTATATTATATTGTATTAACAAATATGTAATTTAGAAGCAAAGCAGTAACTCGACCTGCTTCGATCATGCCCGCTTACATCATTTTTATACGGCATCAATAACAACAAAAAAGAGCAGCCTTTAAACGATGCCGCGTTTGACTTTTGTGTTCCCATTTTAATAGCCGCATCAACGTAACGCTTCGGTCTTAAATTTCGATCTAATGAAGTTTAATGCGCGCATTTGCCATAAATTATGAAAGCAGAAAAACGAAACTGCTGCTGCTTCTTCTTCTTTTTAGCCTTCATCTTCCTCTTCCTCTTGCTCTTGCTCCGGCTCTGGCTCTGGCTCTGGCTTTTGTTGTGCACAACAACAGCATTGCACTTGGTAGCATAAAGCGCAGCCTTTGTGCCCCAGTCCCAGGGCGAAAGTTGCCTGGTTTATGGCCAACACTTTGCTTTGGTTTTCTTTTCATTTTGTTGTTGTTGTTTCTCTTTTTTTATTATGCGTTTTTAATATTACTTTAAATTTTTTTATTACGTCGGATTTTGCATAACAATAAAGCGGATATCGGTCACCATTGAATAGTATTTGGGCAGCTGCCTATGGGCAATGGCCATTCAGAAGCAAACTCTGCCTGGCCTTTGATGTGACTCATAGTCCAAAATGTGGCACTAGACAGCAGGGCGACATCGGTGCTTCATTGAGGAATATGTAAGTGAGCCGAAGTCATAAGTGTGGAACAGTCAATGAGACGAATTAGAGTGACGCGAGATGCAATATATATACAAATTTAATGTATATAAAATATAGGAGTAAAATTGAATTAAAATTTTTCTAAATTGATATATACATAAATATAGAAGAAATTTTTTGGAATGGTAAAATCATAAATCTTGAAAATATACAAAACAAAATAATAATTTTAATTGATATTATTAAGAATATTAGAGTTCACATATATTATTCATTAAAAATAATTCACAAAGTAAATAAAATTGTTTTAAAATTTTAAGAAATAATAAAGATTATAAATATTTAAAAAAAAAACATACATATATGATATATAAAAACATTATACATTATACATTATAAATAGTGTTGTTATAAATATAAAATTATTGCAAAGTTAAAAAAAAATATTGAATATTTAATATATTTCAAAAATTTTTTTTTTATTTTTTTAAATTTATTCTAAATATTATATTTCATAAATATTCTTTTATTTACATAAAATATATATATATTTTTCTGTATAAAGAGTACATGTTGTATATGCTAAGGGCAAAATCTATACCTCACTCTCCTCTTTCTTCCGCTCTGCGTCTAAATATAAACCGCGGAGGACACGTGCACATCTCAGTTAAAATTTGTATTTTATGTCCAGTCGAGTCTCTCTTGAGCTGCAGACTTTCGGCTAATCTCTAGCCACATTGAAGAATCGCACTCGAATATAAAGGTATTTGCTCATGACTTGATTTCCAGCACAGACTCCAATCCCAGAGCGCAAGTGTCAGATGCTTGGATTGTGGCACGGCTCAAGCGACACAAGAGCCAACCACAAGTTTTGGTAAACAGAAATTTGTGGCATAGTATATTTTTTCTGTTCTGTTTCTGTTTCTGTTCCTCATATTATTATTATTTTGTTTTCTTTTTATTTTTTGCTAAGCAAACATCTGTCGACAGCATGCAAAAGTTTATAATGCAGCAAATGCCGAGAATTTTGTGTCATTTTTTATGTGACAAGCCAACGTTGTGGGGCACGTACTAAGCTGACACAATGATGCAATCATCACGTGCAGCAACAGCAGCCACTTCTAGCATTTGTTTTCTATTTTATTCTTTTTTCTTCCATTTTACTTGGCCTGGGCCAGAGAGGAATATGCATTGAGCAGCATTCGCAACGCTCGCCGCCAGCATTTCGAGTCGAGGATTTTCGGTCCACTCCAAGCCGTTGCCTGCTTGTGGCTCACTTGTGGTTTTCTGTTAGATTACTGCGAAACATTCTATACACAGAGACATACGTACATATATCTATTGAATAATATGAGAGAACCCTTTCCACATTTTAATTGTTGTTGTCGTTGCTGCTGCTGTGGTGGACAGCCCAGCTGCCTTTTTGAGGCTTAAGTTTTTAGCAGACTACGTGACGGGGCCACACGCGCGCCTATTACACCATCGAACATACTCTAATATGTTATGGAACAGTTGTTGTTGAACTGAAGTAACCCTGAAAATGTCAAAATATTGTATAGCATATGTTTGAAATATTTATCAAGAAATTTAATGAAATAAAAAATATTTTTTACATTTTTATAAATTGAAATCAATTATGGCCAACATTTTGAGATAGGTATATCCAAAAAAGTTATCTAAACATTTATTTGAATAATACATTATAAATTATTCAATTGAATCAGTATATATTTATTTTATTATTTAATTACAAATAGATAATAAAAATATTCTGTAATATAAATAATTATATAAATTTATGATTTATTAAATTTAAGACAACAAATAGATTGAATGTCAATTCAAAAATATTAATCTTATTTTAATACTTAAATAGTTATTAATAGATTGCTTGAAGTCTTTTTCATTTTTTTTTTTTTACATTAATTTAATTTTGATATATATTTTATTGTTACAAACTTTTTAGTTTCACATATATTTTATTTTGTATATATTTCATTTTGAAAATAATTAATTTTTTATATATATTTTATTTACCTTTTATTAATTTATTTATTTTTACTTTATTTTTACTTCAATTGAATTTTGTACAATTTATTTTAAATTCACAGACATTTAATTTTTTATTTTTTCTTTATGATTTATTTTTATATTTATTTTATTTAGTATATATTTTCCTTATAAATTTGCAATGTTTCCTTACTTTCATCCGCACTTCTGCTGCCCAGTGTTATTGAAATGAGTGATGCATCTGCGAGTGGCGAGTGCATTGGCTTGGCAATTAAAATTCTACAGATATGCGATACATTAATTACTCGCTTCAATTGAAATGCAAATGCCAAATAACAAAAAGGAAATCAAAACAAAAGCCTGGCTTGCATGTCTGGGCCAAGTTAAGCATCTGCAGTCGAGACCCTAGCCGGAGTGCTAACTGTAGTGGCATTTGGCTTGCTACGAGACTATTTTTTTTCCAGGAAAGTCACGCGGATGATTTACAGTCAGAAGCTGCGTTTTTTATACGCTTCTCAACGACTTTTTGTAGCCAAAACAAAAGTTGACACTTTATTGATGCTCATAAATTGCGACGTCTGGCAGCAATTAAAGCAACAACATGTCCCCAAGGACATGGCCTGGCACGCCCTGCTACTCTCTCTCTCTCTCTATCTTTTACTCTAGTGATTTGTTTACAGAGATTAGCGTGCGAAATACCAACAGCAGCGGCAGCGGCAGCAGCAGCCAAAAACAATTCCTGTGTCAGGTGCCTGCGCCCAGGTAGGCAACAATGTCAAAACTACACTGAATTTATGTCGCTGCGATTTATGATGCTCAACCAGGTCCTGAAACAGGATCAGAGAGACCAGTTCCCATATGCCGAGGCGCGAGTTGTCCTGCCGTTAGTTATATAGAAATGAAAGTCGTATATTTGGCTGCCTTCGCTGACTCGAAAAGAGCAAAAACGGCGTACGCCACACGCCTCTATTTGGGTAACGCCCACAGCGGCTCTGCTTGTCATACGCCTACCCAAAAACTAAGATGAACCCAGCCAGAAATACACAAAAAGTAAGCAAGCAGCATAAGGGACACATCTCTGTCAGCTCGTCTGGTCTGGTTCTGTGCCCTTTCGGTAGCATTCGCCGTTTTTCGCCTCTGACCATAAATATTGAAATTTATGTAGTACACAAAAGGGACCCTCGGCTGCGGCACTCTTGACCCATACTTTATTAGTATTTATTTGGTATTGACATTGTTTGAGATTTTTGGCGGACTTTAGTATGTCATGTTTTATGATTCGCCGAAAAGAGAAAACACTGTAACAATGTTGCAGAGCAGCGAAATTTTACGAGCACAAAGGGAACTCGCAACGGATTGCAGTGCAAGATAAGTCAAAGATTTATCTAGCTACTAAAGATTGATTTTATAAGAGTAATATATGGAGTTCAAAGAAAATATTAAAAAGTTCAAATCAGAGCTAAATAATTTCAAAATATTTATTTTATTAAATAAAAAAAGTAGAAGAAAATTTGTTATTTATTTATTAATATTAAGAAACAAAATACATAGAATTTAAATTAAAAATATTTAAATAAATGTTTTACAATGTATTACTGCTTTACTTATATACCTTTTATATTTTTCACTTTGAGATATATTTTATTTGGGCATATATTTTATTTTTATAAATATTAAATTCTAAATATTTGATCAATTTTAATTTAAAAATTTAATTAATATTGAAAAATAATTTTGATGAATGAGTTTCAAAGTAGAAATTTGTAATTCTAATAATCATAATAATAACCAATTAAATCTACTCAATTTATTTTCAAATTTAATATTTTGATTTATTTGCACTCTTGTTGACATTTTGCCATAACTGAAGGCATTTTCCGTTCCATTTGCAAACGATTTCCTTGACTAAATTTGTATATGATAGGTCGAGGTTAAAGCAGCGACCGCAAACTAGGCCTAATCATTTGTCAAATTCATGTCATTTAAAACGGAAAAACAATTTAACAACATTTAGCCAAAAACAAACTCGAGCAATCAACATAAATTTAAAGCGCAGCCAGGCAAAATGGACCCAAAATAACCAAATGGTCATTTGGCAGTCGAAAAGTGAAAGTCGAACTGCAACTGCAGCCAGAGTGCAGCCCAGGCAGGCACAGAGTGCAGCACAGGCAGGCACACACGCTCACATGTAAAGTAAATGCACCCAAAATCCTAAAACCCAAATCCACATTCTCGTTGTGTTTGCAATTTTGCATAGGAAAACTTTTATTGCCATAGGATTTTCCAGGCAATGTTTTTGTTTTTCTTTTATTTATTTATTTTTGGGCCTGTTTGTTGGCCATTTACCCAAGATCGAAATGCAAATGGCCAAGACAAGCATTTGAGCATTTTGTTAGACAACGCCAGCGCGAGCCAAATCCAAACCAGGTTGCGTCCCTCCTCAAGTTCCACATATGAGCACCCTTCCCCTTGCCTTTGCCCCTACCCCAACCACCTTTGCACGCCTAACAAACCGCTCCAGTTATGTCAAAACTATGGCCAAAAGCGAAACCAAAAAGCGCCAAGTCCCCCAAAACATGAGGAAATTCGAAAAATTGTGTATTTTCGACCAGCCAGGAACACAACTCGGCGCAGACACAGCGAGCTGCAGCGCTTATGCAGGCGGCTTGTTGAGCAAAGTGTTTTACATGCGCTGCTGCTGTCCGAAGAAACTTTCTGTCTCCAAAATATTTGCAGTCCACCTACGAGATGAGCTTGAAAAGTTATCAATTTATGGTATCCAAATTATGTAAAAAGAATTTTTTTAAAACTTATTTTAAATAACTAGAAGTGAATTCAACGTAAAGTTATTATTATCAACTAAAATATTATTTAAAAAATACTTTTTTTTATTTTATTTTATATTTAAAATATATTATTAAATTATTTGAAATATTAAATTCATATTTAATATATTTTTTAACAATCAATATTTTTATATATACGTACATTATATATTTTCTCATTCTAAATTGAAATAATTTTTATATTTTTTTATACAATTATTTATTACCAGGAATTTGTATTATTATAATTTTGATGAGATCTTTTAAGTATTGTTTATCTACTTTTAAGTCTATTTTTACAGGTCATAAACTTAAGCATAAACATTTATTTTCAAGCAACAATTTATATAATTATATACATTTTCTTTCAAATACCTCTTTATTTAAATATATATATTTTTTAAATGTATTTTATTATGTTTAAGGAAAAATATTTTTGTATATTGTTTACCAACTTTTTAGCCTGTTTTCGTATGCGACCAATTTAACTTGTAAGCCATAAATTTGTGGCTGCAAAACATGCCCAGCATTTGATTTGACATATCAATAATTTACGAGCATAACAAAATTATAGAGTACAGCAGCAACAGCAACAACAACCAACAACAACAAGGAGACACCGGAACTGCTGCTGGCCGTAATTACAAGCGAAAAATGCTGCCACGTAAAGTGTCGATCGTTGTCGATGTCGAAGTCGACGTCGATTTCGATTTCGATGTCGATGAAGAAAAAAGGCGAAAAATTAAATGAAACGCTGAGTAAAACATTGTGTCGGGTAAGAGGGACTACCTCATACTCGTCCAGTATTTTAAAGTTGATAGGCCTAAGGACAGCAAATTATCTAACAAATTTATTTTAACTTGACACTGTAATGAATCTTTGATTGATAATGAGCTGTTTTTAAAACGACAATAGATTATGTAGACTATAAAATACAAATATACTCTTCGGTTATTTGCATTCACGCTCAGCAGCTCAATGAGTTGTCTAAGCCGCCGACATGGCGTCGATTAAAATCGGTGTTAAAATTTATGCAACTAAATTTTTACGTGATTTTTATCGAAGCAACAGCAACAACAACAAATACAACAGCAGCAGCAGGAGCAGCGGCAGTATCAGTAACAACGAAGCCGCATTTATTGCAATTGCCGCATTTTTGGTTTTTGACTATTTTTCGGCTGCTGCTGTTCGTTTGTGTAATTGTGGCCAAACAAGCGATTTATTGCCCATGCGGACATATGTGAGCACCCAGTAGGAAATTTGACTATGCAAGCATATATAACTAATAAATAAATATTTTATAATCAAATATTATTTTTTATGTATTAACATTTATTTCTAATCTGTTAATAATAGATTAAAAGCTGTATGCTTTACATTTATTTTCTAGTTAATTTATGTTTTTTATTTTTTATTTTAATATAATCAGTCACCTCTCCTATCAGCATTTCTGAGACGAGTTTTATATATGAATATATATATATATATATATATATATATATATATATATATATATATATATATATATATATATATATATATATATATATATATATATATATTTCCCATTTAGGTCTTCCGACATTACTTCACTCAAAGTTTGCTATCTATCCTCGAGTAATTTATGTCTGCCACAACAAATTGCAAACACATGTTATTTTAATTAATTAGCTAATTGTATGTAATTTTTTAAATTTATATAAATAGCACTGAAATCAACATTTTCTAATCTACGCCAATTGAAAGCGTATTCATTTTAGTTCATTAAGTAAAAAAATATATATGGAAAGTAAAAACTTAATTATTTAATACTTTTTATATAAATATATTTATTAAATTTATATCAATTATTATACAAAAAAGTAAATATATATATAAATATTATATTTTAAATTTGGTTTTCATATTATAAAATTAAAATTTTTTATTTTCCATTGTTATCATTCCGACTAGGCACATGCAATTGGCGAATTTCTCACGGGGCACTAACGTATACCTGCATGTGTCTGTATGTCTGTATGTGTGTCTGCCAAAATGATTGCATTTGGGGCTTTTATTAATAGAAATAAATCAAGTTTTGTGCATTGAGTTCAATTAGCTGCTGCCCGTGGCCAAAGCCGCAGTCGAGACCAGCAGCCAACACAACTCTGACTACTCAGGCGTCAGATACAAATGTATCTGTTGTTCATTGTATATACGGACAGAGTCACATACATACAGACAACGTGTAGTATGTTAATAATTTGCAAAATGCATTTGTCTGGCGATAACAAGCAGCTGATAGCGTCTGAGCTGGCGATCGAGCTTGCGCCGGCCAACTGGTAGGAACAGGCAGACTGCTCCGCTGCCTACTCTTTCGCTCTGTAAGACAATGCCCGGCGCCTGGGAAGGCCTTACTGCTGGCAATTAGCGCTCGACTTGAGCGTCTTATCGCGGCTCATGAAGCTATCAACGTTCAGCTCTGATACGAGCGACCCTGTCATAAGTCAGCATTCGAATCCAACATACAAATTCGAGCGCCTGCTGTGCGCGTGTGAGTAATCAATGGGCAGATGCGTAGAAGCTGCAGCCGTTAGATAAAAAATGCGCTGCCATAGATAAAAGAAAAATGACAAAGACGACCAAGAAACGGTAGAGAGAACTTAAACGCGGCGATGCATTCGCCCGATAAGCCACAGAGCCCGGGAACGCAGGCATTCATAATTTGTGCCCAAGTCCAGCAGTGACTCCAAAGTCGCAACAGGCGCAGGCGTAATTCGATATCCAAAAGGGATCCTCCACACATAAATAAACCCAAGAGAACCGAGAAACCGAGAGAAAACACAGAGAAACGCATCCCGAAAAACGCATATTTCTGGTTTATTTATTTTAATTTATATTTTGTTAATTTTTATATGAAGAGTTGACATTTCGGTCCAGACGCGTCGCGTCGTCGCGTCATTGTTGTTGTTGCTGTTATCGGCCGTTTAAGGCAACGCCGTTGGGAGCCCCCAGGTCGCCGACTACCATTATGATAAATCATTTTTGTTTTTGTTTTTCGTTTATTTCTCTTCTGTGCATACTTTTTGCCCCTTTGTTGAAACATCCACAGCCAACTAACCTTAACTTATCGCAGCTTTTTAGCTCTTTGCTGTGAGTTCTTGAACGGCGCAGACAATTTAACGTAAATATCTCAAACGCTTTCTCCAGAACAGAATCAGGAACAGATGTAAATAAGCTACATTATATTAATTATATTTTAATTTTAAATTATTTAATTTTTTTATGTAAATAAAATTCAATTAATTTTATTATATATTTTTATTTTATTATTTAATTAATTCATTTTTATTATATTTAAAAAAATCAATTTATCTCATTTTATTATTTAGTTTATTAATTTTTATTATATTTAAAAAATAAATTCAATTATTAAAATTAATTTTATTTATTTCGAAGAATATAAATAATTAATATTTAACATAATATAATATTTATTTCAAAAGTCTGCATACTGATTCCACCTTTAAAAAAACATCTCAGATACGAAGCATTTCCTCTGTTCACAATTGATTTTTTTCTGATTCACATTTTCAATATGTTCCAGTTATAAAACTCAGAGCACGTATTCAATGTAAAGAATAAAATGAAATTTATAAAGACATGAACTACTATTTTCATTAACCCAGCCTTATGCAGGCAGGCATCAAACCACAAAAACTTCAGAATTGATTCTGAAAATATCTTTATGTCTTTATGAATCATGCTATGAATCGAAGCAATTTGAACGAAATTTAACGAGCAAATCTTGGCAAAAGGCAAATACAAAACTGCAGATAGCATCGCAGTGTCATAAAGAAATAAAAGCTTGAATTAAAAAGTAAGAAAAAAAGACTTTCATATGATGTTTTCTGCTGAAATATTTTATGAGCGTTAAGGCAGCCCAAAACAGAAATCGAAACAGTGAGATGCAGAATTGAATATAAATATATACATATATATATATATATAAAAATTTGATATTTTAAACAGACATAAGAAGTGGCTATATATATATATATATATATATATATATATATATATATACATGAGTATGAATAAATACACATATGTTTGTCAGTGTGAGATTGTGACTGATCTGATCTGATCGGATCTGAACTGAACTGAACTGAATGGAATTGAATTGATGTGATCTGCCGCCCCCATGAGCAGTGCTTTTGTTATGTTGTGGCATGCGGATTGGTTAAGTGCCTGGGCCGCACTTCACAACAGCGCTAATGTGACACTAAACTGATGTAAGAATAAATCCGCTTAGGAGACTAACAAAGGCAGCGGCCAAAAATATAACTAAATACCAAACAGCGCCAGCTACGACGACAACAGCAACAACAACAACTTCCATATGAAATTACAGACGCACAAAAAAGAAAAATCAACAGAATAATACAATAGTAAAAGAAAATTATATTGGTTTATCGAATATTGAATACTCTAAAAAAATGTATATAATTTATATTTATTTGTATCACCTTAAAAGAAAATCAAAATAAATTTACTTTTTATATAAAATTCAATTCAAGCACCAAATTCCTAAGGTGAATTATATATATGCAAATGTACAAATATTTTAAGTTACATGATTTATACTATACTATACCATTGTACAATTTACTTTAATATACTATACTGTACTAAATGATCTACAAATTAATCAAAAACAGCATATATTTATATAAAAAATATTTTATATATAATATACATATATACAATCTGTTATTATGGCATGAAACATGTTCCATATTCCATAATACCTCTTGTAAGCGTATACAAGGGTATATAGCTTACTACTTAAATGCCCACGAAATCACGATGGCAAGTCTAAATCAAAATCAAAATCAAATTTCAAAATAATACACCAAAAATAATAAATATATATATATATATGTTAAACCCAAGGCTTCAATCCGCTGAGAGCGCTGCGAGGGAACGAGTGCTGCACAGCAAAAGCAAATCGAATGACAGTTACGAGTCTGTTGGGCTATCATATCAGGTGTCTTATTTGAATGTCAATGCCGCTGGGCTCCCACCAAGAACTTGGGCCCCATATGGCGAGAAGCAGCCAGAAACACCAACGCCAGAGACGAGAAATTAAATAATTATGGCGCAATCTTTAGATTTTTTTCTCTCTGTTATTTATATAGAAAATTTCACTTGATCAGCGCGCAGCACGTTTCCAGCAGAGTGGAAACACTGAATCGATCATCGATCAAGTTCGAGTGGTCCGCACTTCAATTATGCGTAATTTAAAAGAAATTAATGTCGTGCAAGAAATTACTTTTCGATTTTGGGTATTTTTTTTTCGATGGAGAGACGTATGCGTATACACACACGTACACTCACCAACAACAAAAAAATATAGGACTGCGCCCAAGTTTGGAGCGCATAATCATAATATTTATATTATTTTCACTAAATGCAGCTCTTAAAGAGCATAAAAATGCCAGCAAAGGTAGTCAAAGTATGCATTATGTTTTTAGTTCATATATATATACATATATATATAAATGCATAAACAAATATTTCTAAATTTAATAAATATAAATTACACTTGAAATTAAACATAAGAAATGCAAAGCAATAAATAAATAAGTCATTAAAGAAATCCCATATATAAGTTCACATATTAATAACAAGCAATTCTTCAAGTGTGCCCAAAGGCAATGCTGCACAAAAAGAAAGACCTGGCCACACACACACACAGACACATGCACATACACCCATAACTACCATATCTCAATCTTGAGGCATGCCAAAGGCTTCGTGGCTGGGTCAATTGCTTTACTAAACTTTTGCGCTAAAGAAGTTTTTTGGCCAAACATAAAATAACACATAACCCTCAATTATGATATATATTTTATGAGAGCACTTTAAAAACCAATGCCAGACAGCTCCGTTTAGTTAAGTTGAGAAGGCAGCAGCAGCAGGAGCAGTTTGTCGTGATATTCCTTTGGGCACGGGCAACACATATAACAATAAAATAAAGTGCAGTTAACACATGACTTGGCGCAAATAGTGTCACATTTTGATAAATGACACTCGTTTGTCAAACAGCACACACAACCAGACACACACACTCTCACTCATGATTGCCAAGACAATGAGCCACGAGTACAAAATGAACTGCAAAATATTCTGCAGATATATAACCCAGCCAACCCAGCCCAATGAGCCCCAAAAAGAATCACCGAATTTCTTTCATTGATTTTGCAAAGATTGAATACACTTTCATATGCATAAATTAAAATATTATTTTTTTAATTTTATAAAAAGTAATATCATTTTTCTAAAAGATTTAATTTTGTTTGATATTGATTTTTTATGTTAATTAGTTAATTTATTATTAACTATTATTAATAATATTTATATCTTGTTACTTGTGTCACATTTCTTATTCTGATTATTCTGATTTATATGTTACACAATTATTTATATTTATTTCTAAATTTTTTATATTTCTTTTTAAATTATTATGATAATTTTAATAAATGATTTATAATTCAAATGTTTAAAATTCTATTTGTCAATCCGAAGGGCTTTAGTTGACAGTTAATTATTTAATTTTAATTATTATTTACAATAATTAAATTAAATTATAAATAATAAATAATAATAAATTTATAAAACTATAATTCTACAGTTTTTTTTTTAATTTATTGAAAAATTTATTTATTTATAATCTTATTGAATATTCATGGAAAAAAAGATATAAAAATAATTTCAATTATTTATTTCGAATATTAAATTTATTTTCTACACAATTTTTTATTAATTGCTTTTTAGTAATTATGTTCAAAATTCATAACAGAAAAATATATATTGATATATAGATATATTAAATATATTTATAATAAATACATTTCTGTCCTGTTCAACCTCTCCGATATTTTCCAGCATATGCAGCAGCTATTCATGGTCATCTGATAGCAAAAGTACATATTAATCTTGTCAGATATTCTGATATAATATATGGCATATTCATCACTTTATCCAACTTAATGCGTTACACATTGTCAGAGAAAATTTGAATACCTTTAGCTAGGGAAAATATCGCTCAAGCCACTGCCTCGCCCTCGGCCCTTCGAGCACTTCCTGTCAGTTTAAGTTGTTTCGTCGTCAGCTCGGCCCGTAAAGGTGTTCGTTCAAAGATGTTCCAAAAACTGACGCCCCGAAACGCTTGACGGATGACTGAGTGAAGGAGATAGCGACATAGAGCCAGCGCGCTGGGAGAAAGAGAGAGAAGCGTTGGATACGCTTCAGCTGGGACAGCTTTATTATGTCTTAATTCAAGCCCGGAGCGATTTAGGCGACAGACCCTTTTTTTTGGATTTTTGTTTTTCGTTTGGGCAGCACAGTTAGCCACAGTTTTGCAGGCAGTGGGTCAACTTTCATTTCACTGGGACGTGTTACTGTTAAATTAAATTAAATTAAATTCTTTGCCAGATGCGTGGGGCGAGTTTCGTGTAATTTCTTAATCCCAACTGCACCCAAGAAATAACAAAAAAAAAAAAAACATTTTTTTCTTATTTTTATATGTAAAATGAGGAAGAGAGAAGCGAGAAGCGAACAGGCAACTTATCATTTTGGTGGTCCTTTGGCTGGCTGGCTGGGTGGGCGCGGCGTTGGCGTTGGCCAATTCTTTATTTACCGCTAGAACTTGTGCGGCGCGCGATCCTCATCAGATTTTCGGCTGGGTGTAACCATAAAATTCGCGCTTGCAGGCGTTCAGTCTCCAAAGTGAAAGAACGAGTTTTTTTTACTTCATTTCTTTGGTGGGCGTGGCTGGCCAAGACAGCTAAAGGGTGGGTAGTGGGGGCAAACGACGACTTTGCTTTATTATTTCTTTTTTAATTTTCCTTTCCTGTTTTTGTGGCACAAACCAATGCAGTAGGCAGTCGGCAGTAGGCAGTCGGCAGTCAAAGCACAAAAGCCCCAGCCATTTGATAGTCAATAAATTAACACATTAGCTAGGGCGCACGTCACATGCGGCGTATGCGCAATGCGGCAACGTGTTAAAAATAAACAGTTGTTAAATTGAGCGCAACTAATCCCTGCCCGAAAACTTCATGATAAATTATGACTTAAATCAGCTTTTGTTCAATTTTCAACTCATCATCTAAACTCATGCATTTGAAATGCAGCGCACAGGTGACGCCCAGGTGTGTGTGTGTGTGTGTGTGTGTTTCTGTGTGAGTGTGTTTTATAAAAGGTGTCACCAGCAACAACAAAGCGACTAAGTGGATAAAAATAATGATGTTGCTGTTGTTGTAGTTGCCGCCTGCCACAGGCCATGCAAATGGAAAATGTTTAGATGCAAAAGCCAAATGAAACGCTTAACCAAATGTTGAATGAAGATACAAGTGGGCCAGCCTGGAGCAGATGGCGGGAGAAGCGAACATGATATGGCAAATGTACCTGGCCTATGGGTGGGTGGCAGGTATGCAAGCAAATGCATACCAAACTACACTGCAAACAGCGGACGTCTAAAGGAAGGCAGCTTAAGAAGCTAAAATTTTCTTTAAGAATTATTAATAAATTTATTTTTGTAATTTTATATTTTATTTATTAGTATATAACTTCTATGCTTCATCCCTTCTTTTTTATTATTTAAATATAATTTTTTTAATTCGGAAATTTCGCTCAGTGTCGTCGCACCATTCATAAAAAGCGCATCGTGTCGCTGTTTATGCTAACAAAACGCTGCATTTTTTCTATACGACATAATTTAGATTTTCGCCTTGGCTGGCAGCGTCTTTCCTTACTCTCCCCGTCTCTCCCTCTCTCTACGTCTCTATCTCGCACACTTAAGGTAAAAGCTAAAAGAAAATGCGCCCAACAGCTTTCCTGTCTATTGTCTGTTGAATTAAGTGCAAACATTAGCAGAGTACAATGGGCCTGGTCGCTGGTCCGCAGTTGGCACCCGGAACCCAACCCAATTCCAAGACGATGATAGGCAAGAATATGATGATGATGCTGATGATGATGATGCTGATAATACCGCATAGACTTTACACCTAGCAAACGGAACGTGATAAAGCTTTTTCTTCTACGGCAATGATTATCAATCATTTTGGGATTAAAATTCCTTGTGGTGTTTTGTCACTCATTTGTTGCTGTTGTTGTTGTAAGCTGCACATGTGTGCAAGAGAGAGAGAGAGAGAGAGAGAGAGAACTAGTGTGGAGTATAGAGCAAGATATATCACATTGTTTTCGTTGCCGTTGTCGTCATCAATAAAATGCGCTGGTATTTAGCATACACCCAGATAGGGAGAGAGAGAAAAGTCTCTTTCACTAGGTTGCCCTCAACTGTTGCAGGTGTCTCAGCTGCAGCAGCAACAAATCTTTAATAGAGTCCAAAGCTAAGTTGTAGGAACAGGGACACCGTGCACCGGGTTAAAGTGTCGCCCTGACAATATTTTCTAGCTGCTCGATCTGTTTGCGTTTGGGTTCGCTTTTGTTTTGTGTGTCGATTTTTTCTCGTTTTTCGTTTTTTCTCGCAAACGATTCTCACGTTTGTTGCCCTGACAAGTGGATTTAGCGGCATTGATGTATGAGTTTACAGATAGTTTCCACTTTTATTTTTCAGCTTTTTTATTTTTTGTGTTGCTGCTGCTGCATATGTTTCAAATTGAGTGATGCTGCTAATGGCCGGCAATTAATATTGTCTTCGAGGCTTTGTAAAGCATTTCAAATCAGAGCTTCGAGCATTTACAAATGCATTCTGCAAATGCAAATCAAGTGAATGGCTGACGAAACTATGCTGAATTCGTTGAACTACAAAACTATAATAAATAAAAATAAAGAATAACTATTATTTAGAAAAAATATTTGAACTGCGGTAAAATGAAGACAAATTTCAGGGCAAATAGTTTAAAGAAAAAAAATTTTTTTAATAATTCTTATTATTTACTAAATATTTATAATAATTAAAAAATATAAATAGTTAAAATAAAATATACATATATAAAATATATAAAATAACTAACAAATAAATAAATAAAAATAGAGAAATAAAAAATATAAATAATTAAAATAAATATTAAAGATAAAATAAATAAATAAAATAAATATATATACATAAAAAATATATAAATAAATAATTAAATAGTACTTCAAAATATATATAAATAAATACACAAAAGTATAATATTCATTATGAAAATATCGATCAATAAATAATAAAGAAATTTAAATAATTAATTGCATATTTTCTCTAACTTCTATATAAATACTGTAAATATTTCACTCATTAAATAATTAATTAAAATCATTTATGTCTAGATCTTTTTTCCAATTTAAACTTTCCCATAATATAACTGTTCAGAGCAAGTTAAGAGGAATTCTTAGCTGATGTCTATAAATCTTCGCGACACTCCAGTCCAATAACTGTTGTAGTCTTGAGTTGGTTATTATTAGATATATTTCAGACCCACTTCTAGTTGCAGCTCTCAGCTGCTGTCTTTTCTATGCTCGACACGTATTTTTAAACAACTCAGCTGCAAGCACTCAATGCAGCTTAGATCTAAGCGTAACTATGGCCGAATCGGCTGAAACTTAGAGCGTCAGCGACGTTTTAATGGCATTTCTAATGAAGCGTACGTAAGTACGTACCGTACAGATGTACGTACTTTGTAGGTAAAAAGGCCAAGGGAATTAACTCAACTCGAGCTGAACTGCTTTAGTTGACACTGACCGAGCGAGCGACCGCAGATGCCTATCTCAATATTTAGGTTGCCAAAGAAATAAAACAAAGAGACAGAAAACGACAGCAGCAGCAACAGCAAAGCACTTGAGGATAAATCAAAAGATGCGAAAAAAAACCACTACAACAGCAACAACAGCAACAACAACAACAACGAGCGGGCGACACTTTTAGGCCTCGTACCGCTCTAAAAGGCGCGAGATCTAAGCGAAATGATAAATGTTCCTCAGCCACTGCTTCTTCTTCTAGTTGTGTATCAAGTGTGAATTTTAAGTGAAAACGTTACATGATGTATGCCAGTGAGAACGCTGGGAAATTGCTTTTTTGTTTTCGTGGTTTTGTTTTTTGTTTTGTTTTTTTTTTTTTTTTTGGCTTTTATATTTTATGCCTTAGTTGTAGCTTTGATTTTCAGGCGCTGTTTTGGCTGCCTTTTTATGTGATCTACGTGAGTGAGCGGCGCAAAAATCGAGCTTAAATACATGATTTTTAATGCCAATAAATGATTTTAATTACTCGAAGCTGCCAACTGCCAGCCGCCTTTAAAGTTATCTCATGGTATGGGAACTCATAAAAGCCACATAAAAATAGAAAATAGAAAAAAGAGCTCCCGACAAAGAAAAAACAACTATGCTTAAATATATATATGTATATATATATAAGTATATATATTTCTCGCTTACTTAAATTCCATATAATTCTTGGCCGATAGAACCGAACCGCCCGACAGCTAAGCGCAGCGCAGCGGCATCGTAAAAAGTGCGAACTGTAAATCATGACAGTTTTTATAACCCGCTCAGAGGCCGGGTCCAGAGCCCTGGGCCTTACCTGCATTTACTTTACACAATTCTTATTTATTTTTTCGGGCTGCCACTGTTTACCTGTTGCCCCCACAGTTGGCAATTTCGTCTCCGGCAGGCGGAAATGTAATTTTACTTTTTTTTTCGTTATTTTTTCGTTTTAGTTAGAATTAGTATTTATTAGCTTGAGATTTAAATTTCATGCTCAGCGTTTTGTCTTGTCTGGGCTGCGTTTAGGAACTTGAGCCATTGCCGCCTTGGCACAAATCCCCGCCTTGGCCGACATAATCTCCCACCCAAGACAATCTTTGCTTGGCTTGTCATAAATCGATATAATAATTGCTTATGGAATATCGTTCATTGCGACTCGGCTCGGCTCGGCACGGCGCGGCTTGGCCCCGGAGCTCCGTCTGGGCTGTTGCCGCAGCTTAGTCTAAGACGCGAACATATTTATGGACTAATTTATTGTTAGTTGTGGGCCGAAATAAGCAGTCGAATTTATGAGACGTGCCGGCGAGGATTAAATCAAATACAAAAACTGCTTATGTCTATGCCACATGAAGTCCATTAAAAGCGAAACGAAGCGAAATGTTTAAAATTGTGTCAGGCGTGGCAAAAAGCATTTCAGCTTCAAATAATAAAAAAAAGCTTCAAGGGATTGTGGAATTGAGCATAAATTGTTTTTAATATTCAAATAATAGTTAATATTTGCTATACAAGTTTAATTGTCTGAGAAGTCTGTAATAAAATAATACCTTAAAAGAATTTGTGATTTTAAAACTTCTTTTTGAGATTATTATAATATTCATATATATATATATTGAGAGAGATCTATTGAATGAAGTCACCAACTATTTTGAAGAAATATCTTGCTTGGTTTACGTATATTTTAATAAACTATGTGATTGCCATACATACGCTTATCTATTTCATATTAAAAAATTATTTTATTATTTATTATAGATTATTATTAAAAGATTTTTGATAAATTTACTAAAATATTACTATAATATTACAATATTGCTACAGTGGGTCATTTAATAAAAATATGAATTATCTTACTGTGCATAAAATGAAAACTTTTCTGCGATTCTCACACTTAATTTGCATTAATCAAATTATGAAAAGTAATACCGTATAAAATGATCACTTCTCTGCGATTCTCATGTCATTTTGACCATAATACATATTAAAATCAATCAAATATATTTTAAATATTTTATTTGTACCTTTTGTAAGCACACTTATTAGACATTTTATAGCTCTTGCTTCGGCTTCAATTACTGAACAACGACGCCCACAACAAATTGAAAATACAATCGCCTATGCAGCGCGTAACGAGCAGAACCAATGGATTACAACACATAAAAGTGTGAAATTTGAACTCAACTAATGCTGAACGAATTACAGCTGAGAGTCAAAACAAAGTGCAGGCAGCAGATGCTAACTGTGAGTTGGAACTTCAAATAGATTTTAGTCAAGGGTACACCTCTTAGTAGCTGCTGGTCGGCCACACCCAATCGCCTGGCAATTGCAAGCTACGAATCTGAGTCATGCTCCACGTTTAATTGTTCAGATCCAGATGTTGTGTGAGGCAATACCTGAAGTGAACCGTTAGTGTTGTTGGGCTTGACTGTCGTGGCTTTTTTATCAATTGTTCAATTGTGTGAGGCAAGCGCAAAGTATGACAAAGTGGGCAACATTAACGCTTTGTATGCATCAAAAGACATGTAGAAAACCCGAAAAAATTATGACAATTTCATTCGAAGAACCACTTCGTCAATGTCAAAAAGCTGACGAGGTCCAAGTTTTTCCCCTTATATTTTTCCCCCCAACCTGTTGGGATAGCAAGTTCTGTAAAAATGACTTGTCCCGTGTGTTTGTCTCTTAGGTTTCTCTCGCGCACGTTACTTGATATACATACAGCACAAAGAGCTAAGCTGCCGAGAAAAATAATCGTATAGGCTCGGTTTATAGTACCCACAAACCATATACGTATGAGCCTCACAATGCCTAATTTGGCAGCTCGCGCTGCCGACTGTTTCTCGGAAAAAATAATGTGATTATAGCCGCTGTTAGTTGGCTGTAAAACATGAGCTGAATTTTTACATGTTATGCAACTTTGCATTAACTATAAAGGAACAGCGCTCTTTGTGTGGTCAGAGAGCTTAAGCAGGCTAAGTACTGAGCCACGTACCGTAGATGGACTTTTATTGTTGGGTAAATCAATAGTTAGGAATAAATAAGGAAGTTTTGCATCAAATATTTTATATGAAAATATTTATACATATATTTTTTAAAATTGTAATTATATTTTTAATTGTTCTTTGATGGTAGAACTATAAGTATAGGGAAATCAGAGCAAGCCCTTAAAAAAAAAATAATTATTCAAGCAACCAGTGGTTTTACTCTCTGAGAATGCAATCTACAAAGAGCACACGATAAGCGTGTGCTAATACGTATGCTCCTAAAGCATCAATTTTTTCAGCGCTCTCCATCAATTCTCTTAAATACAGAGCAATTGGCCCTCAAAGTGTGACCTATTGGAAATATCATAAGTTTTGTTTGGAAAATGTTTTTTTATTTATGTAAAACTAAAGTGAATATAATTAAACTTAAAATAAATAAGAAATTCAAATGCATTTATAATAATAATTATTATTATTGTAATTTAAATTTTAAAGCCTTCATTAATTTTCAAATATCTCCTAAATATTTATATTGAAGATATTTTATTAAACATATAAACTTTAACTGAAGCACACCTAACAACCAGCAGCTGTGATCCATTATAATAGGATCTTAAAATAATCGATTACATAGTCATACAATATATATATTAATGCTCTTTTTGTTGTATTCCTATATTTATATGTTAAACATAAATTCACTTTAAAGCAACATAAATCATTTTACAGCTGCATTGCAATGGGCTGGCAACATTTAAACTTCAACATGTTCAATGTTTTGCCCACTGTGCGTGGCCTATGCTCGTAATATGCCAAAGTTGTCACTTTGTTTGCTGTTGGCTACTTTTTGGTAACAGTGTTGGGCAATACACTTCACAACAAACCGCTCGAATGCCTCGCAGCTTCCCACTGCACACACACAGGGAGATAGAAACGAAGCCATGTGTATGACTATCAAACTGTCAAAATTATGACATTTGAAATTTCACGTAACGTAACATAACCGGACAAGAAAGCTGGCAACAAGAGATCCGTGAAGCACCCCGCCCCAACGCTCCGCTATACACCTTTCCCATTTCCATCAAAGACCAACGCCACGAACCAAATGTTTCAAGTGTCAAGCGCGCTGTTTGTTTGTTGGTTTGTCGGTTTTTTGTTTTTGGATATGAAATATTTTCAATTACAGTTCGTGCCAAAACGCAAGAGATCAAATTGTTGTGCGCAGACGTGTCTGTCGGCCTGTCTGCCTCTCGACTGGATGTCAAGAGCAAGCAAAAAAAAAATTATATACACAAATATATCTATATATATGTGTGTGCATATAATCATTATATGTACTTATTCAAATTGTTGAACATGAGTTGTGCCTCTTGTTACAACAACACAGTGATTCGCTTGAAAATGTTGCTGCTCAAAGAAACACGCGACAAAAAAAAAAAAATAAAAATAACAGAAAAGAAAACAGAATAAATATGTATTTTATATTTTTCTTTTTCGTTCGAGCGAAACAATTTTCATCTTTGGACTTCGTCAATGAATGAAACGCGAATTTTATTACAGATTTTACATTTGATGTTGCTGTTGCTGTTGTTGCTTTTACTTTTGTCGAGCTTGCAAAAAAGAAAAACCAAATTTAGACTTTGCTTGTGAATATGAAACCGTAGCAAAAGAGCACGAAATTAAATTTCCGAATTGTTGATTTGGCGTCAAAATATTTTTGTACCTTTGTCATTTAATTGAAATTGAATGAATTGGCATTTTTCTTACCATATGCATATATACTTATATATGTACTATGTGTTTGCATATTAGCCAAGGCTTATGGATTTGGCTAATGCAGCTGCCAAATGCGGCTGACTCATTCGATTAGACAGAAAATTCAGTTTGCTAAATTCTTGCATTTGAAATATGACACTCAATGATAAGAATCTTAGGTGAAGTAAATGACAGAAAGAACTGTTTGAAAAAATATTATAAATAAAAAATATAAAAACAATTATTTTCGTGAGTTAAAAAAGGTCAGTTCTCCAGCAAATGATCATAAAATTAAAGAATATTTGAGATAGTGAATTATAATTTTTAATTTTCATTTAATGCATTTATTTATAATTTATTTAATTTTAATGTTTTAATATAAATGTGTTTTTCTTGTTATCAATAATTTGACAGTTTTCTATCTTTTTATTAAAAATTCAAATATAAATATTTTTTTACAATAATTTTATAAAAATAAAATAAATATTAAGTATACATTATTTTCCTTTAAATACACAATTTCAGGCTAAACATTTATTATTTTAATTTATTATTTATTTAATTTTATTACACAAAATAAAAAATTTGCATTTATTTTGTAATTATTATAATGAAATTAATATGTATATTAATTTGATTAATTATTTTTTATGAAGAATATAAGAATCAATTTTTATGAGTATTATTATGATTTTAAGGCCATCAAATATATTTAAATATAATATATTAAATACATTTAAATTTCTTTTTATATTATACTCTTAAGAAATAAAATTTCTTTATTTTATATTATTTTATTCATTAATATTTCATCTTAAAATAAGAGTATTAGAATATATAGAATAAGTGCTAGTTAGAATATTATTTAATTAACTGAAATATACTCAGGCATGTGACCACATCACTATTTTGTTCTTTGCCTATGACATAGAACTCCTCATAACTGTCTGTGTGTGAGAGGCGCCCGCAGCGCATTTGAGAGTCGGCGTGGCCCACTTCCGTTTTTGATTTGGCCACTTTTGAAATTCGATATTCACGAAATTTTGCGCTTTTCAAGCACATTGCGCGTGCTTTTTGTCAGCTCAAATCGAATGAGTGCGAGCAACAGAATAAGCAGACATAGATGAAGAAAAAAAGCTGTTAACTAGGCAGAAACCCCAAATAAAAAAGGAAAAAAGCAAAAACCCACTTCACTGGCTTCACCGTCGGCGCCAACGCTGACAACGCAATTTCACAGGCGAAAGGTGCTACTCAAATTGGTTCATTGTGGCCAATAGACCGCGTTGCCAGGGGCATCAATGGCGTGGCAAACAGAGGGGAGGAGCGCGAAGTGGAGTCGCTTCTATTCAATTGATTTATTTGTTTGCACACTCACACAAACACACACACGCCAAAAAATTTGCATATACATAAGTGCAAAATAATTGATTAGAAAGTGGAGTGCGTGCAGAGAGCTGGAGCTGGGATTTGGTAAGCTTCGCATCTTGCGGATACACTTTCGCTGGAACGAGAAGAAGCCGCATGAAATGTGCATATTTTCTTAAGAATTTTTCAGCCTACAAATTTGTTATTGAAGTGGGCCAGCGAAATATGAGGAAAAACTTGAAATGAAATGGAATATAAAAAGAATATAGAATACAAAGCGACAAAGGCCGAACGAGCGAATGAATGTACGCACAGAGCTGTCAAGCACTCGAAATCATTTTTCGTGGAAAATGTTTCAAATAAAAAATACTTTTCTTGAAGCACGCAAAGTTCTCTGTTGTCTGTGCGAAGGCCGGTGCGAGAGTAGGCCAGTTTTCGACACTTGCTGTGGCTGTGTGTGAGGAGGCTGCCTGTCAGCGAGCCAGACTCAGTCGGCCAGTCACTCAGTCTGGGCCAGCACAACTGGTTGGGGACGGGCCGGGCCGGGCTAGCCAACAATTTGTTTTCCCCACTTACACTTTAACCTTTTTTCTTCTTTTCTTTTTCTAGGCGGCATAATTTCGGCAACTGTATAAAGCAGCGGGGAAATGGGGGTAAAACTTGTCACTCGGTTTTCTTATGAAATATGTACGTCAGCCTGCACACACAACACACAACAGCCACTCGCACAACACTTTCAAGTGGTTTGTCAGCAACATTTCAAACAAAGCGTCCGCAACTGCAGTGACAGCATCGAGTTGAAGAAGAAGCACCAGCTGCACAGAAAGCAGATGAACTGAGAGAAAAACGAAAAGAGACAAAAAATTGAAACTTGTTTGCATCCTCTAACGACGCTGTGCATTTTGTTCACACATTGACCAGCACACACACACACATACACACACATGCACACACATACACATTACACACACTTCATCTACATTTAAAGTTCTTTTCTTCTATTTACTTTGCAAAACTAAAAAAAAAATAAAACAGAAACTAAAGAAATAAAACGGCAACTGCAGCAGCTCGTAAAGTTGTTTAAAATGCATGCCAGGGCTTTACTGTAGTCAGCTTCAGTGGCTTATTGGCTTGCAGCTAAGTAAGTGAAAAAGTCGGCCCAAAACATTGCACTCAACTCGAACACCAAACCGTAAAAAGTGCAAGCGAAAAAAGTTGAGCGGCCTCCCAGGCACTGAGAATTTAGCGACTAGTTGATGAATTTATAAAGACAAGCCAAACTAAAGTTCATTACGAGTGCTGTGTAAGTGCGGTAGCTGAGGGTAAACACTGTGTAACAGCTATAAGAGGGCTTCCAATGGGCCAGCTGAGCTTTGTCTGGTACTAACAATTGGCTTTTTTATACCTTGCAAAGGTATTGGATATTTCCCAGTTTTCATAATTGCAATTTAAATTTATAGTAAAGGTACAGAAAAGTTACTAAAGAAATAACTTCAACTAGACTTAAGGATATTAATATATTATTCATATCTGGCAACAGTTTATTATTCTATGAAATATTTAAGAAATTTATTAAGAAAGAAATTACATTCAAATTTTATATTTGAATTTATCAATTCAGCCTGATTTTTGGTTAATGAATTTTTAAAATATATGTATGATTGATATATTTTTATTTTTTTTTTTAAATGAATATTTTTAGTTTTTTTTAAATAAAATAAATTAAAATAAACATATTTTCACCTATTCTTCATTCAGTGTTAGGCCAGAAGGCAAATGTTTTCTATTAGATACTATTTATTTAACTGCTGAGCTTTTTATGAAGAATTATGCTGACAGTTTACTTTACTTTTTTTTGGAATATTATATTTTATATATTATTTTAATATTATTAATTATTATTATTTTATGTTATATTAGTTATTCATTAATATATTTTTTTTTTTAATAAAAATTATTAATTAATGTAGCCAAATAGTTTTAAATATAATTTTATTACTTATAAAATTAGCATTAATAGGTCTTTAGTCATCATACTATATATGTTAAGTACATTTTTATTTTATATTTCTTATTTCTTGTGATGTCTTTAGTCTCTCGAATCATTGTCCTTGGCAGCACCTGCAGCAGCAGTAACAGTAACTGTAAGCCCAACTTTCAACTGGCGAGACAAATATTTCATAAACATAAACTCGGCGCTATACATTTTGATGATTTTAATGGAGAAAACCGTGCAAAATGATGGCCACAAAACGTGCTGGAAGCAGCACTAACAGCGAACAGCAGCGGCGGCAGCAGGAGCAGCAAACAAAACTTGTGCAACGCCGTTGCAGTTAGCGGAATGTGTTGCCAAGCACCTTTTGCATTCTGCATTCTTTTCGCTTTTGGCTCAGCAACTCCCTCCTGTCTCTCTCTCTCTCTCTCTCTCTCACTCTATGCTTCTTTTTCTCTATAAGTGACAACGGCAATGTGCAGGCGCGCGCCCATTTAAAATGCAGCAAGTGTCACCATTGACTGAAACGAGGCGCAATAAATATATATATAAACATACATATATAAAAGTAGATATATATATATATATATATATATATATATATATATATATATATATGAAACGGGGGCTATATACAAAGTGGCAGTGACTCTGCCTGGTCTTCCAGGCACAGGCTTTATACGGGCAAGGCATGCGCTGCATATTGGCAACAATGCAAGCACAGAAAAACAAATAAAAATGCAGGAACTATAAGCAGCTCGAATGTAGAATACCCAGTAATTATACATTCTAAGGTTTGCGCTTTATAAATAAAAGGTAGAATCACTCTATATAGCTAAATGGAACAATTGAGTATATAAGAAATTTTATTAAAATATACCCTATATTTTCTCTATATATTACTCGATTTTTCTCTTGATTACATATTATATATAGAGTATATATATATTGGCATATTATACAACAATCACAATTCTTCAGTTTTTAACACTTAACATGCCAAACAGTATAATTTAAGACATCCTTCGCTCTATCCATCCATGCCTAATATTCGCAGATATTTGCGCCCATCAGACCACCTCTGGCAGCCGCTTGTTCCAGGATACAACGCAAGTTCCATCGTCGCCTCACACTTTGCATGACATTTTCTTACACTGTTGGGGCCCCCGTCTCGTCATTTAAATAACAATAAAATTTGATGACAAGCGTCGTTGCTGGAAGCTCCACACGAACAGTGCGCCCACCCTCTACAGCTCTCCTCAACCTAAACTGCAGACAGTTTCGATTTTGCAGTTTGCTTCGAGCTGATTGGCTTTTGCGGCCATAATGAAGACATTCGATGCCTTTTTAAGCGTTTCACTTTCGCACGTAACTGTAAAAAGTTTGCAGCATGTCCGGTTGTAAAAATAAATATTATAAAGTTCTCAAAAACTAACCATAGACCGAGCGAGAGAGAGCGAAATGGTGACCCGTCTAGACGACAGTGGCCCACCCACTTGGCCAGTTGATTTTGTTGACTCAGTTGGCTCAGTTGGTGGCAAAAGCGCTTTCCTTTTCGTAGGGCAATACCAAGTTTTAATTAAGAAATCGTGCCCAGAACTTTATATTGGGTTTAACACGCGCTGCGTCCAGTATGTAGCAAAGCACACATACCAAGGCAACTGAAAATCAAAGAAATGCAATTAATCGAAGCACGAATTAATTGAAAATCAAGTTAAAGTTTACAAGATAGAGGAGCACAAAAAGAAAAAGGAAAATAAAATTTAGTTTTAAGATTTAAGGAAAGGAAATTAATTTTTATAAGCCTGTATAAATTATATTTGGCTATGAATTTTAAATATATTTTTTATATTTATTATACATAAATTTAAAAAAAAATATTTATTTTAAAATTGTTGGTTTTATACCAATCAGAAATATTAAAAAATATTATATATATATATAAATTATAAAAAATTTCAATATATATACATACATACTCCGTCTATTAAAAACATTTACCATTATGATACTTCGCACACTTCGCAGCTTTTGAAAATGCTTAAATATAAATGAACTAATTTTCACAAAATTATTTACAAATCAACAGTCGGACAGAAAGACACAGTAACAGAAAGAAAGAGAAGAATGGTGGAAAGAAATGAAAAATAAAGGCAAAGGCAAACGCGGTAATTATTTTTTAATGTAACAAAATAATATCTGGCCAAAACGATCAAGTCACGCAAGTGCCACAGTGGAAAATTAACATGAGAATAAATAAGAAATTTTCAGAGGCTAAAATCCCAGCCAGACACGAAACCAAACTCTTTTTTAGCCCAGCACGCACCAAGATTGACCAAACAGCAGAGCCAGTAAAGAGAGCGACAGCGAGCGATTGGTTGGAGTGGGAGCGAGAGAGCGAACGCAGCGCTTGACCTAGAGAGAGGGATAGAGCAATGCAGACTGCATGACGCATGCGCAGCTTCCGTTCGCGATTTGCCAAATATGATATGGCGCGAAATTCGAGACTGAAGGAGCGGAAAAAAGACCGTTAGATTTTGGGTTGGCAGATTTATCGCTCCACCAAAATTAACTACGATCCAAATTAAAAATGTCGTCGCGTCTCGCGACCCAAAACTCGGGCAATTAATCAATTCATACTTGATCTTTGTTTATAATATTCGCTTAACAAATCGTTTCCATTTGTGAAATACCCTGGAATATAAAGAGATGTGAACGTGGTTTGGTTTTTTTTCTAGTTTCTGTGCAAATGCTGACTAAATATAAATGCAATTTATTTATAAGTTCAACAAGTTTTTTGTATTATTAGGATTTGTCTTAAAATAAAAGAAAAATAGTAAGAGAGATAGAAAAGAAAGGCTAGCTTATTCATTTAAAGCTTTCTTCAACTGTCAATTAATAGGTTTAAAAAAAAATATATGTACATATATATTTACTTATATTTTTTAAAATTAAAAATTAAATATTAACTTAATTTATGAACTCAACTTTAAAATGTATTTAATATGTTTTATATACAACTATGTAAGTATATTTTACTCCTAAATATATAACGCTATACCACATATAATATACTACATTTAATTTGCCTTTGTTAAATTTAAATAATTTTTATTTTGTTCAAAATATTTTGTATTATTATTATAAATTTAATTTTTACTTTATATACTCACTAAACTCTCTCATAATTTAAATAGCATCTGCTGTTGGTCTAGCACAGCTGGCATTTATTATTCATTTAAATTAAATTTGTCTTAGTTCAAAATCAATTTTATTTTTCTGCCGCTTACAAATGTCTTTGCATTAGCAGGGAGTCGATTTTCAGCCTTTTATTTTATTTAATTTAATTTATTTTCTTCTTTCGGAATCTTTTCTTCACATTCGGCGTTTGCCTCAACACTTGATAACGAGCCAAGGGGGCCAGACCCGATTTTCTCGCTTAGCTTGAGGAAAATCGTTTTCAAACCCAAAAAAAAAAAAAAAAATTAGTGAAAGTGATTGATTTTTCCACTTAATTTTTGTTCAGGTAGACAACGTAACGTAAAGTAATGCCGATAATCAGCGCTGAGGCTAGACGGCCAAAACGCCAACCAAATTGGCTATTTGGCGCATGCGTCAAAGCCTTTTACATTGTTGTTGGCCGTTGCTTTGTTTGCTGCACTTCCGTCAGCTTTCGGCGTCTGCAAGACAAAAGCTTTGGAGTTTGCCTAAGAGAGGCTGGCAGGGCGTGTTTCAATGAAAGCGAAGACAGCAAAAGTGGCATTCGCTTCAGGGATAGTAGGCAACCCAAGCAGCAGCAGTGGCAACAAAAACAATGTATTGCATGCATAATCATGCCCACACACACATGTGATCTACATAAGTCCATAAAATTTATTTTGCATAACAATTTGGCTATATTATAGGCGTTTAAATAATAATTTACAAAAGGCCAAAGACTATTAAATTATATTTAATTGACAGCATTTGCTGCGGCGGCAACAGCTTCTTAATGCTGGCCAACAAACTGCTGTAGGAGCAAAACTTTTCTAGCCATTTTACTGGAGCAGTGTGGAGCAGTGCGTGACAAGTGTGGAAACTGGGTGAACGAGCAGCAAAACAGTTAATTATTATTAAGATTAATAAATCTTGGCTTCTAGAGTTTTACACAAGCAACTATGAAAATAATATATTATTAAGATATTTATATTAGTAAGAATTATAATCAAATTTATTATTCATTTTTCAGTTCACATTTTTCATCATCATCATTATATTGCTAGGTTTTTCCACTCAAATGTTAGCAAAATATTTTCTCTCCGTTGAAACCATTTTTAATAAAATAGAATTTGAGGCTGAAATAAAAATCGATTGATATCGATAATAAAATATTAATAAATAATTATTAATTAAATAAAAAATAGTTAGTTAGGGTCGTTATTGGACAGACGGAAGATTAGATTTTTGAAATCTTGTAAGTGACTCAAGTAATAATTTCTGGTGTGTGGTGCAGAATCAAAATTTCATTTGAACTTAAGGCAAAATAGTTTTTAAAAAAGTATAAGTACATGTACAAATATAATAATAAACAAAAAATATAACGTACAAAATAAATTACATTTTTATATATTTCTTAAAATGAATTTTTTTATTATTAATATTTTGAAATAAAAATATTTCTCTACTTTATTTATACTTTTTCAAAGGTCAAGTACTTGTCATTAAGCTACTGCTTAAAAATTACTATTTATCATAGCAGAATGGGCATTTACTGCATATTCAAAAATAGGAATTCATTAAAAAATTAAATAAAATAACAGTTATATTACTAAATTATTAATGCTTATATAAATTTCGCTGCACGCAAAATATATATTTGGACAGCTGCTTCAAATTTGAGCTCATAATTAGATTGATTTAACATTTTGTTTATTTATTTAATGTAGCAATTTGCACAAAGAATAATACAAATCAAATTTTGCAGACGGCGCAAAAACAATGCTAGACCAGCTGGTTAAAAACATCAAAATTACAAATGCAAAATATGCCATAACTGTTGTTGTTACACTTCAACTTTATAAAGGTTTCCCAAAAAAAAAAAAAAACCTAAAAAGAAAAGTGCAAAAAAAAGTGGCGCCGCCTGAGCTTAAATAAAATACTCGTATTCTATGCGCTTTGTGGCCCACTGAAAATTTGCATAAATACCATGGCAACCGCACGAGCAACAACAACAACAATCAAATTGGTGGCAACAACAATTGGCACAATAAGCTGCTAACAATGCAACATGTTGTCGTTGTCGTTGTCGTTGTTGTCGTTTGGCATGTTGTGAATTATGTTAGGTATTTTGACCAGCTCTCAAATAAATTTCAATCCAACAACCACAATTTTAAAGGACGTTTCGGTGAACCAGTTTCGTGTCAGGTATATTACACTATAGTTTTCGTATTAGAAAAGCCAACGAACAATTCAACATCACACGCAACATTCAATGCAATTTTTTAATTGCCTCCACCCGCCGCACCCTTGGCTGCAAGCCAACTGGGATTTTAATCGCAAAGAGTTTTTTCAGAGAGTGAAATTAATATGTGTAATATACATAGGGTGCAAATCATGTGATTTGAATAGGGAGATATATAAGTGGATTCATTTTTCATTTTAAATTTTAGTTTTTTGTGAAGAGCAATAAATTTGAGAAATTACTTAAAAAATAAAAATATTTTGAATGTGTATAAAATAAAATAAATATTTGTTTACTATAATAAATAAAAAAATAAATAAAGAAAATAATAATAATAAAATAAATAATAGAATATATTATAAATGTAGAATAATAATTATATACGTATATTCAATATCTAAATATGTATTATATATATTTAATTTTAATATATATTTATATATATATTTTTATATATATATAAATTTTTAAATATATATATATAAAATATTAATAATAATTAATATTTGTTAGTTAACGTTAACACATAAAAATCTTATATATATAAAAATCGTAAATTAATTTTAATTTTTTCTTCATGCAAAGAATTTTATAAAAACATCTAAGAATGAAAAACCTTTGGACTAAAATATTTATTTATTTTGAGCAGTGTTTGTGCAAGATAAAATTGATAATTTAATATAATGTTTTTACTTTTAATAATTTTCCATTCTTATTTGTTAAATTGCAAATATCTCGGCTGCTTTACAGTGTCAAGCATAGGATATGTACTATTCCAGCATTGCCCGTTTACACGTTTCGTTTTTATGATTTATCGATTTTGTTGACGTGCCCGGGTCACATTAGCAGTTCCCTGACCGGGTGGCCAAAACGATGGCGTGTCATCGCTGAAAATGTGTTAATCTTTGGAATTTAGTCAAACGTTCGCCTTTAATCATAAATATTGCGGCAAATTGCCAAGGCAGGCCATCAAACTCAAAAGAGAGTGGGCGTGGTGGGGTGGGTGGAGGGTGAGGTGGAGTTCTGTTGGCAAGTGCTCGAAGAGTTTGGTCGCTTGGCCACTCAACCACCAAACGTGCCCAGCTGGCAGCGTTTGCTGTTACATCTGCTACTTCGGTTGCTGCCATTGTGTGTGTGCGTAGCCACTGAAGAGGCCGCCAGTGCCACTTCGAGTGGCAGGCAACGCACCACCACCACCAGCACCACCACCACCGCAAACTACAACTCATGCACGCACAAAATTTGTCGATTGCAAGCCAAAAACTGGCGAAATGTCAACGAGCAGGAGTCGAAGTGCACTTCACAGCTCGACACGATGCGCTGCGCTGCGTTGCACTGGCGACAAAATGCAGTTGCAGTTGCAACAGGCAGCGATGGCAGCCAGGCAGCCAGGCATCCAGGCAGCCAGGCTGCATGCCCAATGGGACACTCGAGTGGTCCTTGGCACCCTTTCGGCTGCAATGTAAATCAATGCAATAATTAAGCAAAAAGGGCTTTCACTTCCGTTGGGGTTCTCTAATATTACGATGCAATTAGTGAAGGTCTTTACTCTTGGCTAGGATACTATGAAAATATTATGCGCTGTTTAAAGTATGAATTGAGTACTTAAAAAAATATATAAATACTTTCAGTTATATATTAATATATATAAATATTTATTGTTGTTTATATATTATTCCTTTTTTTTCTCTCGCTCTCTCTCTCTCTCTATTTTACTATATCATTCTTTCTTCTCTCTCTATCTTAATTTCTACATATTTTCAGCCTCTCTCTATATTAGTCTCTCTTTGTTTCTCTCTCTCTCTCTATTTTACTCTCCACATACTTTTCGCTCTTTCTATTTCAGTCTCTCCTATTTCAATCTCCCACTCTCTCTCTCTCTTTTCTCAGCCCTTAATTTGATGCTAGATTTCTTTTTTAATTTTTCCAAATATTTCACTTTTTACTTTCTTCATTTAAAAAGTGTATTCAGTCTTTGTCGTTTCAAAAATGAGCTGCATTTCCTTTCAGATTTTTAATATAGTACATGCGTAAGGCACGCATCTACAATGTAGTCCGGTATGTGCATACAGCTGCCATCCCTACTCAGCTGTTCACAACCCTTCCTAGCTCCAGCAATCCCCTTTATGGGGCACACACAGCTCGTTAGCATAACTGCAATTAGACAGCTGCTGCCTTTGCAGGCAAATCTCCCTCCCCAACTCTCTTCCCTATACTCTCGCTGATGTGCTTGACAAATGTGCGTAAAAAGTTCATGAATTGTAATTGGAGGCGTGGCACAATACAATGCAGCACATGTGCATTGTTTTTGCCGTTAATTAGTGAGTGCAGCAAAGAGCGAGAGAGAGTGAGCGAGGGTTCGAAAGAGATGGAGAGTAGCGTAAGGAACTTCCGTTTAGGCTAGCGGCGCTTACTTCTAACACCAACGCCGGCATTTCGCACTCCAATGAGAATTTTCGTATAGTGTGTCGATTTTTTTTTTCTCTAATTTTTTCACATTTTACTCAATTTTTTTCTACTATTTTTTGAAGTGAAGAACGTGCAGCTAGTTGGTCACGTCTGGATCTGTATCTGGGCATTGCCTTAGTTGTTCCCGTTGTTGTTGCTGCAGTTTATGCTCTATTTAAATGCTTTTTATTTGCCATGTCTGGCGTTTGAGTGTTACAACCTAGCCCTGGCCATAAAAACAGGCAGCTAAACATGTTGGACAACCATTTCGCAGTCGGCCGATCTAAGGCTAATGCACTTTGACCCAAACACAAAAACAACAAACAGCACCAGTAGCGGCGGCGGCCAACATGTGAGGTAAATTCGTAAGCTAGAATTCTATAGTAAAAGAAATTGGATGGAAGATCTATTCAGTTGTATGTGTGTGTGTATAAAGAATTTGTAAATAAATATTTTAAGAAATGTAATTAATACCATATAGCAAATGTTACAAAATAATTAATAATATTTTAATTTACTTTTATATTTTTGGTAATTGATTTAGCTTTTATATAATTTTAAGCAATATTTTAAAATTAATTTTAGTTTAATTATTTTAAAAGAATCATTTTTAAGCTCATTTTACACTACGCTAATAAATAAAATTTGCTTAAAGAAAAAATGTATAAATAAAAAATTGAATAAAAACTTCAAGTTTGCAAAAAAAGACATTTGCAAGAAATTCTATTGACACGCAATTAAATGAAATTAAATTAAATTGGAAAATTCGCATTTTGTTAAAAAAAATAAATTGGGAAAAAAGAGAAGGTGGCAACATTTCAACATTTCAGCAACAGCAACAAGAGCAAACTTATTAGCATGATGATTATTAATTAATTGAAAAACTGAATGAAGCATAAAATGCGCAATGAATAATGCACAGAAAAAATAAACAAGAGCCGACAACAACAGCAACAACATCGAGGCAAATAATTGCATTCAACATATGCGATGTGTTGCAATCAAAATATAAAGAAGAAAAAATTAAATAAAATAAAAATAAAATTTACATACTGATTAATTTATGCAGCCTGAGAGGGAAAGAGACAGTCAGAGACAGAGAGAGGCAGCGGGATTGAGGGAGACAGATTACAAAGGCAATTCAATTACAGCATATGAAAATGCTCTTAACTTGAAATCAATTACAGTTCGTCAAGCTGACAACTTGTTAAGGAAAATTCAGAAATTTAATGTGGAGACACAAAGCGTAAAGTAAATACTAATTTATTTAAAATTCAATAAATTCTATAAAAACCATCGTCTTTGAAATTCTTGTACATAAATTTCAAATATTTAATTAAGACAACAGAGTATTTCAAAGTCCAACACCTCGAACAGTTAGACAATTAACATAAATAACATAGGTATTAACATTTTAAACTAACAATAAGTCAGTTAGTTCTTAACGCTCTGGAAGTCAGGCAATCTGCGGTCTTTAAGCACTTTTTGTTTTCCAGTTGCAAGACGCAATTAACTATGTATATTATTAACTATTACATCAGGCTTAAGTATCTTAAGCCATGGTTATAAATTTTAAAATAAATTTCACGCAGTCTGTAATGTCTAAGCGCAAAGAAACAAGAGGGAGAGAGAGAGAGGGACTTGGTCAGGCTGTGAAATTTATTAAGCGCAAAACTATAATTAAAGCAAAGTAAAAATTATTAAAGCAAAAGATGAGTGAGAAGACTGCCAAGCAGCAGCAGCAGCAGCTGAAGCAACAGCAGCAAAAGAGCTGTATCTGAAACTAGTTATGCTCAGTTATCAACCTGCGTCTACACAGACACAGACACAGACACAGACAGAGATATATAGAGCTATATCGCTATGGGTATATGGTTAAGGATAGGCGCTGAGTAGAGCTGCGGCTGCGGCTGCGGCTGTGGCTGCGAGCACTTGCTACGTTTTAATTTTATGCAGAAATCATAAAAACGCGTCAGGTAACAAGATAGTTGTATGGAGTTAATTGTATGGAGTTTTGCGAGCCAGCTATGAAAAAAAATATTTAAAAAAAAAGAAAAAAGAATGATGCAAAGTCGAATATTTTAAAAATGTTCTGCGGCTGCCAGCGCATGCGCAATTACGCCTCAGACTATGAATGGGGGCATGGCCAGAGGGGGGCACAGAGCATGAAGAGCAGTTCAAGTCTGGTTTACTGCTCTTGCCATGGAAGTCGTAAATAAGCCGACTCGGGTATTGTTTATAGTTAACACCTAGAGCTGGGCTTAAAGTTTAAACAAGACTTCCTGTGTGCCCACAGGTTCAATGCACCAACTGGTCAGTTGGCCAGGCCAGACCAGGCGATTCTGAAAGGCTACTCTCTGCTGTGCCCGACTATTGAGCAGCAGTCCAAGCAGCAGCAGCAGCAGCATGATTGAGGCAATTAATTAGCATTAACCGATTGAAACTTTGGCACACATTTCTCAGCTCCGGGCGCTACTCGCGGCATGGAATCAAAAATAAATAAATGTTCCTAAAAGTGCTAGAAAGCAGCGCAAAAAACACTTGCAAAACATATGCTTAAAAGGGATTTGAGGTAAGCTGAACTAGAAGTTACCCTGTGAGAAAATTGTTTATGTATTCAAAATTTTGCTGTAAGCAATGAAAATACAAATTAAACTGTTAAATTCAATGATTTTCTCTTTTTTGAATATTTAAATATAATATATAAATATTATATAGTAAATATAATTATTTTATTTTCATTTTACTTTATTTTCGTATTTTATATTTATTTGCTTACCACAAATTTTTAATAAATCAAAAATCTTTTTTACAGTGTAACGAGGATTCGTAAAAATATTTAAAGTATAGCAGAATCGTGGTTCGCAGCCTAGATAAACTATATATACAATATGCAGTTAATATGGATATTGAATAGAACTGTAGATTTATTGACAGCATTGAGAGAATATTCGAGGTCCGAGTCCAAGTTATAAAGTATAAATTCTGATGCTGAGGTGAATAAAATTTTTGTCAAATTTTAATTGAAATAAATCAGAATTCAGAATTTTTAAAATTTATATGGCATCCAGGCAGCAGGCAAACTCAGGCTTTACCTTTAGCCAGATTTTAGCATTTAGCAACAATTTCCTTCTCTTTCTACTTAAACTCTATTCTATATATTATATTATAAATATATATACTCCTCTATACCTCACCTAATATTGCTACAGGCCGCTCTCATAGCCACATGTATTTCGTATTTATATGGCATAATGAATTGTTTTCATATAGCATATTGCATAGTAAAGTATGATATAGTATAGTGGCTGGATTTTATTCGGTTTCGATGCCGCCTGCTGAGCTGCTGCGGCTGATGAAGTAGTTTTTTTTTCATTCTTTCTTTGGGGCTACAAAGATTCGCGTGTCCAATTCTTAAGTCCAAACTCAAGTCCAAGGCGGCATGAGTAAGTGTTTTGCTTAATTGCCTATGGCTTATTAGGCAGCATAATAGAGCGAGAGAAAGAGAGAGGTAGAGAATAGTCAAATTAATTTCGATAGACGGGCAGCAATCGAAGCTACAGAGTCTCAGAGATTTCTGTGTGTCTGTGGTCCCCCTCTAATGATGATGGCGTTACGAATTTCGACTGCCTGCACTGTCCGACAGACAAACAACAACAGCAACAACTATAATAAAGCCTAACAACAACTACAAACAATTACAAACGAATAAGACTCAAAAAAAAAAAAAAACTATATAGAGACAACCATTGTGTAGCCACAAAAGAATTTTGAGCGAATGGAACGAACAATGCAGAATCATTAATTAAGTTTCTTGCCAATGCCTGAACTATCTGACCGAACTATATACAGCCAACAGGAGGAGGCGGGCGTGCTGGGCGTGGCAGCGTAGACAAATGTGGCCACAAAGTGAAAGAGCTCAAGAAAGAAAAACACAAAACCAAAAAGCAAAAGCCAAAAAAAATTATGCCATTGCAATTGATAGCAGCAAAGTGTTTGAGGCAACAATAATACACAATATCAATGGATCTTTCAATTATGAAATGGAAATCAATTGGCAACGAGTAAACGAGTTTGGCTTGTCATGGAAGCTCACAGCTGCCAAACTTTTCAATTCTCATAACTTGATATTTTTGGGCACAATATTTAATTAGAAAACGGATATCAATTGGCCTCGAATTGAAACAAGGAGCAGAGGCAGGTTATATACTGCTGTATACCAGTGCTCTATACTTGGCACTATTTTTGCAAAAAATATATAGATATGCATTAATGCTAGAGTGTGAGTTTAGTACCTGCTTTGTTAGAGGGAAAATATAGTTACGGACTCTACTCACTAGCATCTATGCAGCTACTACACTTCCTCTCCATCTATATACCCAGTCTCTGCTCACGGTCCACTCTCCCCATATCTCTGCAAACCGTATAACTAGCCTTAAGCCCAAGTACTTCTCTTTTCTTTCTTCCACGCTTGCCTTTTCTATGCTCACTGTTTATTTTCTTACCTGCGCTACGCTTTAGCCGCTTGAGAGCTTTTCATCTCTAGACTTCTAGACTTCACTTTTGTATACCACATATTTACTATACCTCTCTCTTCACCCTCTATACCCCACTCTCTTTCACATATATGACAACTTTAGCTTAAAATATGTTTTTAAAATAATTTCATATATTGAAAAATTGCATATTTTTTTTGAATGAGCTAAATATAAATTGTTTATAATATTTTTCTTTTATGGCACAAGTAATTTTATTATAATTTAAATACAAAATAATTTTTAATATTAAAAAAACATATATTAAATATTTTAAAACTTCAAATAAGTATTTGTTCTTTTCTAATCTAATTTTCTTCATATTTTTAAAATTATTTTAAAATTATATTTAATGATTTTATGAGAAATTATAAATTGTTCTACTTTTCTATTTTATATATTTTTATATTCTTATTTGCTAGCGGGTTTTCTCTTCCTGTTTTCTATTCTCTTATTTTCCTTTTTTTATGTATCTATTTTTATATATTTCTAAAATTATATATAATGTTTTTATTAAATATTTCTCTTTTCTTCTGTCTTATTATCGTATTTTATATTTTTTTATTTATAGGTATATATTTATATGCATTCATATTTTACATGTATTTCCCACAGTTAACAAAATATTTTATTGATCATTCACCGGTAGCAGAAATTTCGCTTCAATTTCCGTCAATAATAAAAAAACTCTCTCTAAAAATCTCTTATTTTCTCTCTTAAGCACATCAGAAAAATATATCTTGAGTTTCTGCACACACTCAAAGTGTTTGTTAAGCATATGAGATGTATGGCAAATTGGCGGATTGGAAGGGCATTTTGCCTTTCTACATAACGGCTGTCAAATTAGAAACGAAATAACATGCTCAATTATAAGCTGTATTTCCCAGCACATATTCCAGATCTTTTTCCGCTTTGGCTTCAAAGTTGTTATTTTGTATTTATTTTTTTTTTTCGCTGCGTAATTCACACAAAAGCCGCATAAAAGTGCATGAAATTAGGCGGAAATTGAAGTTGGAATAGGAACTAGACCAGAGAGCAGAGACCAGACTTGTAGAGTACAAATTATGAATGGCCCGACGGGTGCGAGTGCTTTTAAAAACCAATTAATAAATTTTTAATGTATGCGCTGCTCTGCAGGTTGCGCTACAGCCGCCTACAGCGAGGTGTGGAAAAATTGTGTTGCCTCTTATGTTTATTATGCAGCGCACTGCATGGGGGCGCAGCAGTAGAAAATGGAGTAGCGCGATGAAGAGGAGAGCGGCCGGAGAAGCTGTTCGAGCGGCAGCTGTAGAAATGAGAAGAGGAAAAAAGTTCGACTTGCTTGGCTTTTTGGGTTCTCGCCGGCCACAGCACGAGTTGTCAGTGGTTCATTTTTCTTGGGCTTTGCATTGTTTTCGTGAAAAATTAAGTGTGAACAATTTATTGAGAAATTTGTACAGGTGGCACAAACAACAACAACAACAGCAGCTACAGTGGTAGCTGAGGCATGCAGCGCTGCATCCGATTGTTTAATGACTTCATTTGCTGGCACAGAGCGAACTCCACGGCGAACCAGATCGTTTGGGTTAATGAGCCAAAAGCTTGCCCCCAACTGTTGCAGCTGAAAGGTGCAACAAAACGACGATCTTGAAAGGCAAGGCAAGGTATTGGAAAATTGAGAAATAAGATTGAAGGCATCAACTGCAGTTGTCCGGGTGATGAACAATATAATCGCATAAGGGGAGAGAAAGACTGGACTACTATATAAAAATAAAAATATATATAAATATTAATACAGTAATATATTTAGATGTGTCGTTTATTATATTCACAAAAAAATATTCTAAAAAATTACAATAATTACTTAAAAATATTACTATCATTTAATATTTCATTTCATGTATTATTTTATATTTAAAAAAAAATGTAATCCTTTAATAATATAATGAATATATATTAAAAACAATATAGAAAAATAAATATAATTATAATTAATAATAATTTAATTTAATAAAATATTACAAAATAATAAATCCCCAAAGAAATAAAAATTTTATTTATATAATTTATATACAATTATTTTAATTTAATATATTTTTTAGAATAATAATCTGACCACATTAATGTCATATAATTATCAAGTTATTCAATTAATTCAGTTAATATAATTGTAAAATTATAAGCATTCAAAAAATTAATAAAATGTAAAAAAAAATTTTAATTAGATTAAGTTTAGAAGACGACTTAACCACAATTTATTGCAACGTATTATAATATTCTGCACTAATACACCATATATCTAATGGGAATACTTATATCAAGTGATATTTAATTTTATACCCAATCTTGGGATTATTTATTATGCGCCATTCCACTTAAAAGTCAATAAAAATAAATTCAAAAGTTGAAATAATAATATTTAGCATTGAACATTTTGCTGAGACATCAGCAAAAGTTCATCAAAAAAGTTTATTATGTATATACATGTAGAAGATTAAGATAAAGATACATTCATGCTTAAATGCCTTGAGAAACCTCATTGAAAACCTTCCAAAATGCTGCTGTGTGTGTGCTCAGATCATGCCATTGGAATTTGTCTTTACAAAAAAAGAGCTAATGTACGAAACAGATGCCAAGAAGCGACTCAGATCGATGAGGGCCTATAATAAGCCAAACAAGTCTATATCAAACAACAACAACAACAACCTGGAAGAGAACTGTTTACAATGTTGTCTGGCTATGTGGCCGTCTGGCGGGCTGCCTGGCTGGCTGGCTAGCTGGTTGGTGGGGCTGAAGCGTATGTGGAGCACTGGCTGATCATGTCACAAAAGTTGATAACGGCGATTACTTCATATGCTTGGCATATTGTCGAAGCAACGATGGCACAGGTATCCGACACACAGGCAGCAGCCGAGGCAGAGGCAGAGTCACACAAGCATATGGCTTGGATTGTGGGGCAGGTATGTGTGTGTCTGTATGCATGCTGCTGCTGCTCCTGCAGCAAGCGGCTGCATTTTGCCCCGTCGCTCCACATGACACATGAGTAATGGCCACGCAGGCAAATTTATGACAAGTCACATTTCTGATGTGCTCGTTTATCAAAGGCCATAGACAGGCGCAGCGGCTATGCAGTTGAGAGTTGCGAATCAGTATATTCTCTGTCTCTGTCTCTCTTTCTCCTTGACGCGTGACAAGCCCGGTTTCCCACATGATGCTGGTCAGCATCCAGTTTGAGTTAATTATAAACGACGAGCATGAGCTTTAGCTGGCGAGCACAAAAGGAAGCGCGCTAGTCAAAGCCGTTGACTAATCCGCCTGGCTGACTGATCAAAGAGACTGGAGTGTGGGGCTGGACGGCATCCCTATTAAATTGTAAGCAAGGTCAGACTGACCGCCTGCCCAACACGACTTGAACCTTGCGGCTACACAAATTCGCCAAATCAACAAAGCAATTCATTTTCCTACGATCTTCACACATTATCGAAAGGCTCAGGCTGAGGCTGAGGCAGGGACTGGGACTGAGACTGAGACTGAGACTGACGCTGAGACTGAGGCTGTCTATGACAATTCGCGGCAATAAGAAATGCAAATGGCAGCTCGAAATATCGCCTAAATGCTTAAAACCAATAATAATAAAAATACATGAGCGTGGGCAACGGCCTAAGCCACATTTAACTGCAACGCCGAGGAGACAAACGATTAGATCACAATGAAGAATGCAGCATGACAGGCATCGCCTGTTGGGGAGATACTCTGTTTATTGAGTTATGTTAGCTGAAGCTTAAATATACCTTAACTAGAGAGTTAAGAATCTGGTGACTAAAATGATTGTATTTATCGCATATAGTAGTTATATAAATTGAAATCATTTATATAGCTAACTTTTTAATAATTTTGTATTATTTACTATCTTAATTAGCGCCAATAAAATATATTTATAAATTAATCACAAACTCAAAATAAAAATAATTTTTATTTAATTTGTCTACTTGAGCTCTCTTTAATCTATAAATAAATATAAGTTTGTAAGTAAAATTGCAATAGTGAAAATAATTTTATTTATTCCTTAATATATTCTCTTTAAATTATTTTATATCATTTTTAATTATTTTTAATTTGAATATATTCACATAAAATATATTTAGGAATTAATTAATATTAATTAAATTTGTAAATAAAAATTGCAATAGTCAAAAGCAATCATAAAAAATTAATTCTTTTATAAATTTTAATATTATTTAATATTATTAATATATTAAATTAATTAATATTAATTAAATTTGTAAATAAATATTACAATGATGAAAAGAATTTTCTTTATTCATACACAATTTTTTTTATAATTCAATTTATTTATTTTAAATTTTTAATATATTCATAATATGAACAACAGCCATTGATACCTTTTCAGCCAACTCTCGTACAGTGTATATCAAGCACAAAGCATAGAAATTCTCAACTTAAGCAGCGGCTTGTTACGTTTTAGCATAATCTGCTCTTGTGGCCCATACTCAAAGTGAAAAATAAGCAAAGTGGCAAGAGGTATTATAGTCTGGCTGCAGTGCTTGGAGGAGAGCCAGGTCCAGGCAGCGCCTCCTTTGGTTCCGTTGCGTTCCAGATGCCATCGTTATTCTGGCTAAAGAAGAAAGCGGCCCTGTCAGTCCAGATGTCCAGATGTCCAGCAGTTTGTCTGTTCGTCTGTTATATATTGTGTATGCTACACCTACGTGTGACAAAAGTGTTGCCACACTTTTGTGTGGTTCTTTTTCTTTTCCTCTGGCTTTTGTCTGTTTATTTGGCTGGCATGTGGGTTACATTGTGGGCCATTAGCACGCACGGGCCGAGAACAGGGGCTGAGAATTTGGACACCGGCCGACCGTTGCCAGAACTCTGCCTGTTGCATCTACCTCTTTTTGCGACTGCCACAATCATGATCAAGCCATGACAAATTCTGTTGTCTTGCTTTAGTTCTGTTGACTCCGAGTCGAACCGAAACTCACAGTTGAACCTTTGCAGCCTGCGAGTGTGACTGCGGCTGTGGCTTGGTTTGTCTCTGCCTGTGTGTGTGGGGCAGCTCAGATCTTTCAAAGGAGATCAAAGGAAACTGCAAGTCCACAAAAGTCAAAGATTGATCTAGAAAAGCTTTTCAAGCTGAATATGCACATATATAATGCGGACTATGGAATGGGCTAAGCATAGCTTAGGGAATTTTTGTTGAAAGAAACTAATTTGTAAATATAAATTTTAAAATATATTTTAAATTTGTAATATATATAAAATTGTAATAGGCAAAAGAATTTTATTATTTTTAAATGAAAAAAAAAAAAAAATATATATATATATATATATATATATATATATTATTATTTAATTAATATTCGCATTTTAACTTTGTGAAATTCAGTTGAGCCCCGCATTGGTTATCAAGCTTTAAATATAATATAAATGGAAATAGAAGAAATTTGTAGATAACAAGAAAAATCTGGGATCAAAACAGCTTGATATTAGTAAAAGGAAATGACAATTTTTATTGAAAATATAATATTAAAGTAAATGGAAGACCTTGATATTTGTAAAAGGGAATTTTTATTATTAGAAAGTTCTTTGTATTCAATCATATATTTATTTTATATATATATTTTTATATATAAAAACTCAAAACAAAAAGAATACCCCATATAATGTAATATAATTAAATAAGCTTACTTATATCAAATGAGCCTCAAAATTCTTATTTTTTTCGCATATTTGCATCAATTCAATAACTGATGTACTTGCAGCTCCCACACAGGATTTTGGCCGAGCTCTCGACAAGTTCTCACCCAAATTTGACATTCACCTACAAGAAATCCTGTGAACTTTGCAGATTTTCCCATATTACACGACACTCACTTAACTCGCTCTCACGGTCATGCTTGTGTGGCTTTCGGATTTTAATATTGGCTCCAGCGGCATTACAATGAGCAGCTGTGGCATATGGAGCGCCACCTGATGTGCCGCCTCATCAGGTATGCGAGAGAGAGAGAGAGAGAGAGAGACACGGAGAAGCGGAGAGTAAAAACATCGTGCAACTGACAACAGCTGCGATGAATTTTACGCTTGAATGGCAAAATGGAATTGAGTGAGATTCATTCAAAAGTCAACCAACGCAATGCCGAAAACAACAAAAACAACAGCAACTGCGATAACTACGCCCACATTTACGCCCACGCGCAGAACTTGCAGCAGCTCGTGATTTTCATAATTCAAATTGAGCGTGTCCGGGGCTGCGGGGTCGTCACGTCGCTCATAATGAAATTTGCTTTGTTTTCGTTGGGCATTGCCATCTATTTTTTCCTCCTTCTCCATATTTTGCCTCCTTTTTTTTGCGTTATTTTGCTCGAAGTGCAAATGCCATTCAAGCAGAATAATGCAATATAAACTGTTGCAGCTTGAGCAAAACTACTCAGCCGAGCAGCCAGCAGCCGCCGCCGCAAGGAGCAGGCGTTGACAAACCAAGGACCCAGGCTTATTTGAAGAGTCGTCTAGTAAAATATGAAACCACAAAAGAGTTGAGCCAAGGAATCGTTCATGTCAATTATTCCAGTTAAGTGAGCAACAAACCAAAGACGCTTCCCCCTCTCTAAGAGCTTCACTTTGACCAGTCACATTTTATCTCAGCCAATAATTCAGAGAACCTTTCGCAAAGTGGGTTACAACAACTTTGGGGCATTATGAAACTGAACGATTAAAGCACAGACTGAATAAAGTAAAAAGTAAATGCAAATTTGATAATCGCAGATGGAGGGAAAATGAAAGCAAGTGAATAGCAATTGACTTTATTTATGTAAATTAAATATTATAGAAATTTCAGTCCTTTAGTTGGGTTGAAAATATAATATATATCAAAAAAAAAAATACATAAAGGAAAATTTTTAAAAATTCCTAAAAGAATTTAACAAAAATGTAAATAAAAATTCTAAATCATTTCAGTTGCAGGGTATAATTTAGTTAATCATTTTATATCATATGCAAGTGCAGTTTGTGCATTTAAAAAAAAAAATGCTTAGGCTGGCAAAAACTGAAATTCAATATAGGTAAACTACGGAGCAACACAAAAAAAAATTTTATATATAAAAAATTGTTTTTTTTTCATTTCTTCTTCAGAGCTCTCGAGCTGCCTGCATAAATTGCAGCACTAGAAATCACGCAGATTACGTCGGAATCGCAAGAAAAAAAATACAGAAATAATAAAAACAAAGCAACGACAGGCAATGACACAATGAAGACGCCCAGCGACATAATAAAGCAATAAACTGGCCTTAAGGATAACAAACAGATACTCAAAACACAAACACGAAACGAGGAGCCTGGCGGGGACCTAACTCTGCCGCTCACTCCATACAACAGCTCTCTCTCTCTCTCTCGCTCTATCTCTCATTCTGTCTCTTCCAGTCAGATCAGATGCTGCAGCTGACAGACTCGAATTTCACATGCAATCGATGACAAATTTATGACTTTCAATGAGTTTTTAGGGCTCTCAACTGAGGGGCTCCGCTCGCTGTCTTGGCTCATATTTCTGTCAATTTGTTGCAACAAATTGAGTTATTTTATGTGAAGCAGCCAAATTGAGAATGCAATCCTTATATGCCCACATAACTTGCAGCTGTCCTGGCCCAGTGCATTTAAGTATCTATTTCACGCATTTGCTAAAGATCAAGTGCCCAAGTCCCACTTCAATATACTCGGAGGAGGAGTTGCGCCTCCAAATTGCCGTTTCCGCTGCTCGCAGCTAACAGTTTCCGCTGCTGCTGGTTCTGCATAAAGAAGCACTTAAGATCAGTTGATTTGGTCCTTGGAGAGTAATGCTCAAGCCTTAAGGAACAGCCAAGCAACTGCAAATTAAATCAAGCAGAGACTGAAGAAGTCACAGAAGATCATAACTAATCGTTAGCAAATGGAGCAAAGCGGCAGAGATAATATTAAATTTGGAATTCCTGGATGGCGTCGTCTTTCGTTGAAGATCCTTAAAGAGAAATTGCATAAGTGATCACTGATAGCTCGAGTTGAGTCACAGTTAATCTGAATTCCAAAAGTTTCTTTACCTAAAGTCATATCAATTAGTTGCAGTGCAGAGACTCCACACTCCAGCCCAACCCAACTTGAGCCAATCCCAACTAATACAGTTAAAGCTACTTACGCAGTTTTTTCTCCACATTTCGAAATACAACTTTGCACCTATTCTTATAAGGTTCTCCATTTTATGCTCGCATGTCTTAGCACGCTCCTTTTGACGCATAAGCAACCCGCTTTTAAGTAAACATTCCCAGCGCTCCCCCAGTCTCAGACATTGTTAACCCTTTTTGCTTAAACATTTCATATATTGCATTTTGGTATTTATCCACTTTCCCCTACTATTTGCCGCAATTCCTTTCAAAAGAAACTCCGGTCTGTTCTCACATATTCGTAACTAAAATGGCTTTTTAAGTCTACACAATGCCACGCCCTGTCAAAGGCGCAATCAGTTAGGATCTAAGTGGAAATGCATTTTCACAATATCCGCACATGCATACTAAAGTTGAGCTACCTATTGGAATATATATATGTATGTACAAAGAGAGAGAGGGAGCGATAGGGAGAGAGCTGGGTGTGTTGTATAATGAAAACAACAGCAGCGCATACTTAAAATATGCAGTTGGCTAGCAAAAAGACGTAAGAATACTTTAGTAGAGAGTAAAGTTCTTGAAAATACCCTGTAAATAACAATCTTTTTGATACAAGTTGCATTTCAATTGTGTAAAGTAGTGGTAAGAGATTTTAATGGGTATATGGATTTAACATTGGATAAGGCATCAATATGTGAAATATGCCTGATAAGCTGAAATCTATGCTGTGGACAGCTTTAACACACCAAGCACTAAGCAGCCTTTAAATCTATAAAAACTATGTTACTTATTATTAATTATTTATGTAAATAAACTGAAGTGATACTATAGATCTATATTTTTTTCTATCTTCTCTACTGCCCGATTTAAAATTACTTTACTCAAGCTTTATATTACTTAAAATTTAATTTAATTTTTATAATTAGATAATTTAATTTAATTTCATGTTATTTCAATGATTTAACTTTTAAAAAATTAAATTAAAAAAAGTAAAATATTAAGAATATATATATTTTTTTTTTTAAATTTGTCTATTAGAAAAAAATTTACGAAATATCCAGCTATAATTTTTCATTAAGTAAACATGCGTCTTTAGATAATAGAAAAAAAATTGATATATTGAATTGATATTGACAAAACGTGAGTCAACTTAAAGGTAAACTAAACAAATTTGTTTTTAGCCTATAAAAATAGAAAATAATATTTTAATAATATTTACAATTATAATACCATCAAACCAGATATTTAGTTTAAATTATATCGAACTTCATGACATCATTTTTATCAAATAATTATAATATAATCAATAACTCAACTTCAATATACCCGCTCAGACAACATTTCTACGGGGCATACGAAAAACAATAATAATGCAACCCAAGGGCCACAGCGTGCAACAGGGAGAAATGGAAAACAAGTAGCAAATAGCTCAAGACGCCACAAAACGCTAACGAAGTTTTTTTTTGCGCTTGCCTGGACTCTGAACCTGAAGTAGAGTGGACTCTCTAGCTGATAAAGCAGCCTGATAAGCGACACGCGACCCAGTCGGAAGGCCGGGCCTGGCCTGCTCTGCCCCTCCTCGTTGTGCAGTTTGTTTTATGCCCCGCAAATTGGTTTCAGCTCTGGCAGGTGCCGTGTCCAGCTCACAGACACATAGACACACACACACACACACACACACACACACACACACACACACACACACACACATACACACCTATACACCCGCAACTTGGCGCTGTCATTTAGACGCCACATGGTTGTCGCATATGCCACCGAGACACGACTGTAGGCATAGCTACCGTCTGCAGCACAAACAGATATAAAGAGAGAGAGACTGCTCGTCTCTTAGGCGCAATGTCTGCAGTTCCGTTTTGTGTACCTGTGTCAGCCCACTGCCAACCCTCCGCCTTCCTGCCTCAGCAGCCTACACCCACAGCGACACAGCCGCACAACCGCGACGAGTCTTATATTAATTGTCACGCATATGTCTAACCCCCGACGACCCAAGCCCCCGACGACGGCCAGACCTCAGCATATTTTGGTACTATTAAGCAGCCCAAACCACAAGAATGTTACCAAAAGTGTTTGCCAGCAATGCCAGACGAGCAACACACACACGCACACACATTTGTGTACACATAAGTAAGAACAACTACAACTACTGTTGTTTGTTGTACTCCATGTTTGTAGGGCATAGAAAACAATGCACAGGGCATATTTGTTAAGCTAAACTAACAGACTTGTTTTTGTTCAGATAAGCATATATCATATCCAGATAAATATAAATAAATAAATAATATAAATATGTGACCATTTGAAATTCTCACAGTTTCTTATATTTATTATGTGTTACTGCTGCAATCAATTTCGATTTATTTAATATTATTTAAATATAACTTTCAGTATAAAAATATGTTTCAAAAACAAAAGTTTCATGAACATTAGAAATAATTTATTTAATAATTTTGATTCATTTAATATAGTTTAAAGGCACATTTCTATGTGAAAATGAGCCTGAAATTCATTTTATAATTATATGAGCTTATGTTAAAATTGAATTTTAAATTAACTTCCCAATATATATTCGAAGTAATACAAAATATAGCAAATTTATTTATTTTACTCTGTCAATGTAAATTGTGGTATAGTATCAGCAAATGCTGTGTCATATTAAAAAATAAAAATAAATTTTATATACATATAAGAAAAACTAAATTATTTAAATAAATAATAATTTATATATGTTAACAGCCACAAGGAATGAAAAAATAAAAATTAATTTTATATGTAAAAAAAAAATAGTTAAATAAATAATAACTTTTATACATTTATTCATTGAAAATTTATAAAAATGTAATCATAATTTATATATTTGAAAATGAGCTGAATGTGTGCTTAATTTTTAATATTCAAATAAAAATTAAATATTAATTTCTATATTTCAACAGCCAAAGCTAAATGTTTCCTCATCTTTAATATTATATAAAAATTAATAAATTTTTTATTTAAAAAAATTTAATATATTAGTTTAAGCTATAGTCATATGTTTTGCCAAACATATTCATTTATGAAATATACAGCAAAATTAGTTTCATAAATAATAATTCATATATATTTAACAGCCTTGTTAATATTCATATAAAAATTATAAAAATTTAATAATATAAAAGTATAAAATATTAGTTTAAGATGATAGGTTTCCAAAAAAGTATTCATACTATTCTTATTCAGTTAATACCATTCATACTATTAAGTTCATACTATGCCTCACTACGATTCCCATGCTACCTATTCCCTTTCTCACTACTCAATTTCTGCCTCATTCTCTGCTCTTTGCTCACCCTTTAAGAGCATCAACAATTCGTCTACTTCGGCAGCGCCTAACTCATTTTGTTTGTGTTACAATTTTTGTGTGTCATTTGTAGGCGGAGTGCCCAGTGCAGTGCAATGGGTTAATATGTGTGCGCAGTAGCCGAACACCCAAACTCTCTGTCTTTGTCTTTAGACTGCGACTTCAACTGCAACTCCAACTCCAACTCCGACTCGGATTCGGTATTTGTTTTTCTTGGCTGGTTTGGTGGCTTTTCTTGCTCGCTGCGGTTCGTGCCACGTCTGCGTCTGTCTGCTCTACTTGACAATTACCTTTGGTACATATGTTGTGTTCTCTTGTTGTTCTTATTGGGCTGGCTGTTGCTTCTATCTTTACTTTCTAAATATTTTGTTTGGTTTTTTATGCACGGAGGCAGAGTCAAAACTAAAACAGTTTTTGGAGCAGCTAGACCTTTTTGTTTTCATGTTTTTATTTCTAATTGAATGACGCGACAGTCGGACCAACTGAAGCTGCGAGAAGGGGGCTTGAATAAATACAGTAGCTACACCAGAGTGGGAGCAGCAGCAGCAGCAGCCCTTCTGCGTGCTCTTCTCTTATTAATGCAATTTCCATTCGTGTTGCATTTGGTAGCCCTAAGTGGCACAGAGATTAGATAACATCTATCTCCCTATCTCTCTCTCTCTCTCTTTCTCTCCGTCTCGTTTTTTGACAATAATATATCTATAGCGGTTGTTGCTTCTGTTGCTCAATCTGTGAAGACAGCCACAAATATTGACAAGCTTTGCTAGATTAGGTATTTGTGAAGCTTGCGCAACTGCTGCGCAAACACATCCCAATTAATTAGGTTTCGTGCCCAACTGCAGTTTACAGAGAACAAAACTATTTCAATCTTAACTCATATTATTCGCATTTCTTTTTTGGGTAACTTTTCGGGCAAGTGTTTTCCACGAAAATTACCTTCAAGCCTTTTGGCCAACTGCAAATTGAGTGAAGTTCTTGTTTGCGCTCGTTTTGCATGTTTGGGCGCCGCCTGCGCGCCTGCAAATCTAGTTAAATAGGTAAATTAGCCTAGCCAATTATCGTTCTGGCCAAAAGTGTGTACATGGCCAGATATACAGCGCAACTGGCTTCAATCCATACATGCTTATGAGCATATACGAAGTATATGGAACAATGGGCAGCTGCGTTTACAATATGCACTACTTACACGCAAGTGGTTAAGGAATCGGGGAGTCCTTGCGTTTATGGCATGAATTTTAAAGAAAGAAACTCGGTAATATTAAAAAAAAGTTTATTCAGCATTTGATCGCGTTCACAAAACTCAATTTTTCACACAGTTCAATTAATTTTTATTTCGTTAGCAATTATAATTTATATTATAATAATATTTTTAAAAAGTTGAAGTACGTACTTTTAAAACATTTGCAAATAGATGACGAAATATATCTAGAAAAGAAAAATATTATTAAATATTATATAATTTAAAATAACTGGAATAAAACATAATTCAAATAAATATAAATTACATAAATGGTTCTATACATAAAAATATATAAATTAATATTAAATCGAGCGAAAATTAGAATAAATCTAATGAAAAAATAATAATAATATAAAATAATAGTTAAATGATTTATATACAATAAACTAAACATAATAGTATTAATATAAATCAAAATTTAATAAATTAAAAATTAGCAGTGAAAAAAAATTATGATAAATAATAAGAATAAAAATTAATAATTTTAAAAATATAAAACAAAATATTAAATTTTAATAAAATGCTTTTTATCTAAAGCGTGAATAATTAATTGACCTTTATATATAAAAATAATGATATAATATAGAAAATATCTTAATGTTATTCTTATAAATATTTACTTTATTTTAAAAGGTTTTTATCTAAAAGTCATGTCAAAATTTAAGAATTTAATCTTTACTTTATAAATGAAATGAAATGAAAAAATTTTAATTGGTTAAAAAATAATAATTTAATAATTTTTAACAGTTAAATAATTTTATTTTTATTTAAATAGATATAGACTTATGATTTTTGACAAATTATTCCCAGCCATCCAAGTATTTTTAGAAATATATTTTTAGCAACCCAACTGCAAATTGATCCATTTGATAAATCATTTTAATATTGCTCACAAAAGAACTCAAGTTAGTGCACTTAGAGCCCATTAAATTATATTTGGACTGAGCGTGTAAACCGCAGTTCGAGTACTGTGTACGTATTTGCCTACTTTGACAAAGTGCCAATAACTTTTGCCTTCAACTTCAAGAGGGAAGGACCCGCGCCGCGCTCCACTAAATGCTCTATGGAGTCCAACCATAACGGAGCAGCAGGGAAACGAAATTTGCATGCTTTGGCCATAAGTTATGCCATGTTAGCAGTTGATTTTCAGTTGGCCCACAAAGTGCACGAGACGAGACGAGACGAGTAGAGGCGAGTCGAGGCTCCAGGTTCAAGTTGCGTGTCAAATGCGTTCACGGGAAAATCTTGGACACAGGCACGACAACAACAACAACAGCCGCAAATCTAAGGCAGGGAAAACTTGTTGAAAGATTAAAATATGGCGACGGCTTGTTAACTTGGCTTTAATAAATAAGTACGAGCCAGCGTGAGTGAGTGTTCGCGTCTAACGGCATTATTGATATAAATTCCAGGCACTTGCCACAATTTCATGAATTAGGACTATTGTTTATTTATTTAGTCTTTCGTTTTGTGAAATTATATTCGCAAGGCCGTCAAACCGAACCTTTTAGGCTCCATAAATATTAATAAGCAAATGTGGCCGTTGCCTTTGCCTTTGCCTTTGCCTTGCCTTGGCTTGCCTTTGCCTCTTGCCACATACAATTTGACGGCTTTTCCCTTTGTCGTGGACAGCTGAGATTTGCATTTTAAAAATTGGTTTATCAACATTTTATCAAGGGACACACACAGAGCCAGGCAGAGATCAAAGGAAGCAATGTCTAGAATTACCCAAAGGGCCAGAGGACCCAAATGCTATCAACTTCCGATAGGCTCCTGGACATTTCATGCATAGTTGAAGCGACCTACATGGCACAACAAACACCAACAAAAATCAAATGCCTCAGCTGCTGTCTAGGCTGCGATTTTCTGCATCATTTACCAAAAAGAGCAGCAGCATAAACTAAGATACTGACGCTGAAATACCCTGTAATTGAGACTCTTAGCTAAAGAGTTGAACTAGATAAAGAAACTAAATATTATTTTAGAACTTAAATAATTTATGAATATTTATCAATATTTAATTGTATTATTTTTTTAGAAAAAAATGTTTTTCTTAATTTAAAATAAAATAAAAATTTTACTTAATATATAATCTTTCTTTCTTTATGAATAATGGATTTTATTATTATTATTATTATATTCGTAACTCAATTTTATTCATTTTCATCGCCTGCCTCATATTTCCCTATACTACCCGCTGCAGTTACTACCACAGGGTATAGAACTCTCAAGTGCAGGATGCGCGTATTTGCCCTGACGGCGCCTGATGCCGACCGCTACGAGAGCGACAGGCCGGATACGTGTGTATGTTGTGCCCCATGGAAATTCAAACAAGTGCAGCTGCAACAACTTGAGTGGCGTCTCGGACTTGCAACACACACACACACACATGCAGAGAGTAGCACGCTCAAGTGGCTGCACTACGATAGATGCGGCAAATTAAGATATCAGGCGACGCAATACGCTCATACGGAACCCATTCAGCAGCAGCATATAGTACTAATGCCAAACAGTGGCACCTTTTGTCGGTCACAAAATAAAAGAGAAGCGACTGAAAAGAAAATGAATAAAAATGAGAAAGAGGTTGAGCCAGCGTTGGTTTTCCCAGCAGCCTAGCAGCCTAGCAGCCGAGCAGCCTGGCCCAGCAGCGTTGCACATAAAAGGCATCATCTAATCGCTACTTTCTGTCACATTGATGATAAAATTTGGGTCAACTTTTAGTGGTAGCACCTAGCTCCCGACTCTCAAATCGCTCTCTCTCTCTCTCCTTCGCTCGCTCTCAGCTGTTATCCTTGGCATGCCAAGATAGGCGACTGCACTCCCGTCTAATGGCCTAGCCTAACAATTCCTCTAGCTGTTGCTGTTGCTGTTGTTGTTGCTGTTGTTGTTGTTGGTTTCTTGGCGTTTTTATGTGCCGTCCCTTAAGTCGAGCGGCGACTTAGACGGCGATAATAAAAACGGGGCGTGGAATAGAACAAAGTTTTAAAGGCAGCCCAGTAGCCACCAGTCAAAGCATATCCTTTATTCTATTCGTTGTCGGTTTTTTTTTTTTGTATTTTTTGTATTTTTTATTTTTATGTTGTGGTTATTGTAATGGCCACGTACACTGCTCGAGAAACTTGGGCATAGATAGCGCGCGAGCTCAACTCTAATACAGATATGCAAATTATGCTTAAAGTGCTTCTTGGGAAGTTTTTTGTTTCCTTCTTGCTTGGACTGTTGCTAGCTAATGAGCAGAGCTCTCAAGATCTTCCCTAGCATATATTACGTGTGCTAATTGCTATGGAGCTGCATTAGTTCCTATAAACAAGTAGCATAGTTATTATTGACATCAATTTTAAATATTTAAATAACAATTTGTATGGTCTGTAAGAGTTTCATATAAATAAGGGATAGATTAATATAATTTTTATTTTATTTTATTCTGAGGTATTTGCTACCAGCAATTGAAGTTTGACAAATAAAAAATTTATTATTTAATTAATATATAAAAATACGAATATATAAAAATTTAAATTAAATTATTTTAAATACAACAATAACAAATTAAATAAATATTATATTTAAGAAATAATATATTATTATTAATTTGATAAATTATGTATAGCTCAAATTTGTATACAATATTGCATTTATGTGCTTTATTTAATTTATCATTTAAATTGTAAGCTAGTAAAATAATTTATTACACATTATTATTAATTATTAATATTCATAATATTTTATTCATAATATTTTAATTTAATAATGAAATTAAATTTCTAATAAAATTAAAATAAATATTAACAATATATTATATTTGATAATATATATGATATATATTATTTGACTCATTTGTAAATAATATATAAGTATTTTTATTATGAAGTTAAATTTACTTATTATAATCAAAATAATTATTGTCTTCTCGCATCTCAAACCGCAATTTTCTTTCTAAATGAAACCACTTCCTCATGCATAAAATGTAGTTCGATTTTGAATAGATAATATTGATATTCTCTAGTCAACTCGAAATGCTTCAAACTCTTTTCAAATATTATCCCCCTTTTGCTGCATCAAATGCAGTTCAATTATTGTAATTAAACAATGAGCCCAAACCCTTTTCTATTCTCCACTCTTCTAATATAAGCGAGTGTCTAAGCACGCACTACCTATTTCAGCTCAGTTGAAGCCCATAATTTTCTCTCAGTGCCGCTCGGTTGTCTCCTGCGTATCCTCGAGTAGTCAGACGCCGGTTCGTGTAACAGATAACTGCTACACTTTCTGCTCGACGATGCATAAAAAAGGTCCAACAACAAAAACAACAACAACACCAGCAACCAACTATTACAGAGCAAACCGCACAAAACTCTTTCACAAAGTGTTTTTTATGACAATGGCCAATTGCATTTGGCCTCAGCTGCGACTCACACGCGAGCTGCTGCTGCTGCTGCTGCCGTTGCTGCAGCTGTAAAACTAAAATTTCATATCAATTGACATTTGGTTTTGGGCATCGTAAAAGGCTAAAATTAAGCACTACGCGCCTTTTTCTCATTTTTATGGCTTTCCAATGGGCCCCCCCTTCTGAGTCGCCCCACCATCGATTGATAAGCAGGCGACAGCTAACCAAAGACAAACTTCGGCTCTTGTGATCTACAAAGAAACGAGAAGAAAAATAAAATGCAGCTATCTAGCAAAAGGCTTCACAAATTAGGCAGTAAAACAAAGCAAGCCGCAGCAATATGTAAATTTTGATCAGTTCGGAGGACGTTTCTATATATAGTTACTGCCTATCATCTATCTATATATCCACATATATATATACATATATATACATATATATTTATATATATATATATGTTTTCACGTAGATGATGTGGCAACAATACGGTTGCCTTCGCCTATGAAGCACGCTTGAAAACATAAACAATGGCAAACCAGCTCGTGATTGGCATAATTTTAAGTGGTTCGGCGTTTTGAGGTGTGAAAATAATTTAATATACGGGAGAGAAGACGAGACGATCTCTGCGAAAAATCAAGGCTAACTTTAATGAAACACCTACAGGCTAAAAAAAAATTATAAAAAAAATAAAAAAATTGAGAAAAAGGCCAACAAAATGGTTTAAAAAAAGATAAAAAATGATTATTATATGCTGCGTCCGGCAACTGTTGAAATTAATTGCAATTTATGATGACGTTTCAACAAAAACAAAAACAAAGGCCCCAGCAACGATAATAAAAAGTGTAAGTTCAACATAAACAAAAGCTAAAAAAAAGTTGTAAAACCAAAAAAAAATCCGAACAAAAAAACTACGCAGGTAAGCACAATAAACGTGCGACTCTTAATTAAGTCATGGCCTGGTCCGCTGAATTTGTAGTGGGTTTCGAGTGGCTACAGTGGCTCCATTGGCCAGTTAACGAAAAAACAAAAAATAAAACAGAAAAAAATAATAATACAAATACTCCAAGCAATAATATTTATTATACACACTATACATATATATGGATATATATATATATATATATATTTATATATCCATGCATGTGAAGTGCTCAGGATGGTAGCTGATGCGGCTGCTGGATGCTGCTCTCAAGTGTAACGAAAATATTGAAATGAATTTGTCAAGTGAGCACAGAGCTTGAGAGAAAGCCACAGTGTGTGTGTGTATGTGTGTGTGTGAGTGGCTGTGTGTGTGCGTGGGTTGATCTACTGGGTAAACGATAAAAGTAGCACCAGCATATACCAATTCAACTGGATAGGACCTTCCTAAATATACGTGAAATTTCATGCTAAACATTGCAGAAGTCAAATTAAATTGAATTAAAATTAAATAATCAATAAAATATTAAATATGAGTGTATAATTGAAAAAGATTAAATTAAATATATTTTAATATTAATAATAATATAATATAATATACTAATAATAATAATAATATAATAAAATTTATAATAGTCTATAAAAAAAGATATTAGAATATATAACTTATATTTATGTTTAATGAATATTTGAGCGACAATTTAATAGAATTATCTGAGCTATAAAAATGTATATAAGCTATTTACTGTATAGTTATTATATATAAAATATATATATATTTTTAAATATTAAATTATTTATTAAAATATAAGGCAATTCAAAATTGAATTGAAACTAAAAATAACTAAATCTTGAGCTAGAATTAGAGCTAGAACTAGCACTAGAAATATGTAACTAGAACTACAACTTGAACTGAGAACTAATTCTTTATCCAAGACAGTGCAACTGACATTTATATAGTCTGCTCTATAGATGATATCTAACAATTAATTTAACTCAGTTGATGTAGTTTCCAGAGTAAAAAAAAAAACAAAGTAAATTTTATACACTTTTGATATTATATTTTATTTATAATAATAATAATATATTATATAATATGTCTGACATTTTCTGAGATAAGTTTATGTTTATTAACAATATAAATATTAATTAATATTATTGAGTTTTCATAGAGTTTGTTTGAGATTTTTTTCGCTTTGAAATTATATAAGTTTATTATTAATAAATATTAATAAATACTAAAAAACAAGATTGTGCTGCCTAACATAAAGTAAATTAGATATATCAAAAATTAAATTATTATAAATTAAATATTAAAAAATATTAAATAATAATTTTAAAGAAATTAACTTGAAAACTCTTAACTCTGCGCCTTCTGTTTTCATAGATATAAACACACATTACATAAATTGATTAATGCTTTAAAAAATTTCAGTTTCCTTTACAGTCAACTTTATTCTCTTAATATCTCACTTAAGACTTTCCCCCTTCAATTGAGAACAGTTTCAGCTACCTTCAGCCCACCTTTGCCTTGTAAACAACTCACTTTGAGACTCTCCCAAAAAAAAAAAAAACAAAGAAAAGAAAACTCCAAATTGCAAACACTTCAGTTATCATACCCTGTAAATGCAGTGCTTCGTCGACACGTCCAGCGAAAAAATCTAATCAGGCAACTTCATTACATGAGTTAATTTGCTGTCTTCGCAGCCCACATGTGAAGTGGCCAAAACAGTTTCGCCCCGCTCAGCCCAGCGCTCCACCTATTTGCTACACATTAAAAAATCAATCAGCGCTGAAAAGTTGCATGCCAAAATGAGAAAAAAAGGCGAAGAGTTGGTTTTTTGTGGCGTTTACGCTTTTGCCAACTTCCTTCAGACTTCCTCGCCTCATGAGGCAAGTGTGAAATTTGCGGTTTACAGCAACAGCAACAACAACGAGAGGCATAAAAAAAATATATATAAAAAAAAGACGAAAACGAAAAAACCAGACAGCTTAAAGAAATAAGCAACTGAGAAGCGAAAATACCGCAAAGAGGTGCCGGCTATAACGGACTGAGGCGACGCTTGGAACACAACTTGATTACCGCCTCATTTAGTTTCATTTAAGCCAAGCGAACAACAGCGACAGCAATGGCAACGGCAACGGCAACGGCAACGGCAACTGCATTGTAAAATGGCAAAAGAGTTGGTCAAATGAGAGCATTTCGTGTGTGTGGCAAACAACAACAACAACAACAACGAAACACGTTAAGCAGAACGAGCGACAGCCAATAAACGGCTAAGCGACAAAAGGCAACTAAAAATTTGCTATCGACCAGGCAATGGGAAATGTTGGCGGGTGTTCGAGCCAAAGATCAAATTTCCGTTTGGTATTTAGTTTTTATATATACATATATATAATATTGTCCAAATCAGTTGCGGGACTTTCGAGCACCAGAAATTCACACCACAAAACGCAGCCAAGTGGCAACAGATTTTTTTTATATAATTTTTGTTTAGTTTAAAAAAATTTTGGTTTCGGATATTCAATGAATGCGCAGGCGCAGCGACCAAAACAATATGTGATATACATATGTATATATACATATATATATATATATATATATATATATATTAGGAATTGCAAGTGTTAGAGCAAAATGTGCGACATTTGAGGCAGCAGCAGCTAAAGGCACAGATACGGCTAGAGATACACAGCGCAGGCGAGTTACAGATACAAGAAACATAATTGCCCAGCAGCAAACCTGCCTGCTGAGCGTGTCAATGACAGCCAGAGCAATGAGCAACAAGCAGAGAGCAGTGAGCAGAGAGCAGAGAGCGCGAGCGTAACCAAGCAGAGCGAGCGCGAGAGAGCAACCATTGTCAGTGTGTGCGTGAGAGCGACACCAATACAAGCAAAGCCGGTTCAGGCAGCGAAAATCGTGCGAGTGCAACAGAAAATAGGCAAGCGGGCAGCCAGAGCGAGCAGGCAACGGTGAACAGAGCGCCAGAGAGCGAGAGAGCGCAAGATCAGCTGTCAATGTATTAGTGAGAGCGCAACTGTGCAGCTGTATTGGTGCATTACCCCTCCACGCGAAAAGAGAGCAGAGAGCAGAGAGCGAGAGAGCGAGAGCGAACGGATGTTAGCTACCTGCAGGCTGCAGCTAGACGAGCCCCGGCTTAGACAAGGGGCCTAAGCACTCTGTGTCTGCCTTAAACTGTTTACTGAAACAACAAGACGAAGAAGAAAATATTTATTTTCCGCTTTATTCTGCAAGTAATTTTCACTCATTTTTGGCAATTAGCTTGAAAAAGAAGGCCTGCAAAAATACATAAATATATTTCTCTTGGAAGGCCTGGAAAAATAGACAAAAATAAAAAAAAAGAACTTGTTATTCTACGCTTTAGCTGCAAAAATAACAATAATAAATAAATAAATAAATACAAGTAAAACGTTGTAGTTGTAAGCTGTAAAAATATAAATTATAGACCAATTTATAAACATGAGTCGTCAGTCTGCGTGTGTTTAATGAAGGGTTCCGATCAAATAACTTCGATCTGGGATCCGCTGCGAGCCCAGCTCAAAGTGGGGTATTAGCAAAATGCTGAAAAATCGCCAAACCAAAAAAAAAAATAAAGTATTTATATATGTATGCATGAAAAAAGCAGCGAAATAAGCCGAAAATGAAATGAAATGGTCTGGACTGAGCCTCTGACAATTAGAATTGTCTGCTTGACTTTTTGCGCTTAGCCATGATTATGGGTTATGCGATGCTATTAACTTCTGCGTCTTCTGCTCTTTTTTTTTTTTTTTTTTTTTTTTTTTGTTATTTACACGAATATTTTTCGGAGTTTCGTGCACTTTTTTCGCTGGTGCGACTTTTGCGATTTCTTAAATATTTTGCGCCAATTATGAAAATATTTAAATTATAGGAAGTGTATTATTATATGTTTTAAAGGGCCCAACTGTATTTGGGCATGCAAATGCTCAGGAAGTAACAAATTGAGCAACGCAGACAAATATATAAGATTTATGTTTTTATTTTTGCCTGAAGCTAGCTGGAAATGCTATAATTTGATTAAACTTGCGGCTCAATTGTGATCGAATTGAGAGCAGGCAGCTACTTGAAAGTAATTTTATTATTAAATATTTATTTAATTGTTTATGTGAAAAATTACAATAAATATACAAATATATTCTGTATCATTATAATTTATTTAATAATTTATTATTTTTTTTTATTAAAAATATTTTATTTTTCTAAATTATAAATAAAATAAATTGTAATCTACCATTAACAATCGAAAATAGAATTGTTAAAGAAGAGCAGCTACTACTTGCGTAGAAAAGCTAATTTTTATATCAATTTTTTTTATACTAGCAAAATATATGAATATCGAATAATTAAATATAATAAATAGATATGAATAGAAATTTAATATAATAATAATAAATATAATAATAATAAAACACCATGGCAGAGTGTTTTTTATGAGAATATAATATTTAGATTATTAAGATTGCAAGCTAATAAAAAATTATTTTCTAAATGTGTTGAACATAAATTTGAAATAAGAAATAAATAAAAATATATTAATAAAAAAAATCATTTATTATGATTGTATAGTTATTATTATTTGACTTATATGCTGGGTATGCATTTTTCAAGCAATCATTTTTATCAATATTTAACACAGTTTTTTAATTGAGCATTTTAATAAGTTTTAACAGTATAAGCTGCCTATTCACTTAACATTCCAATAACATTTATTAACATTCTATGCTAACCATTGCCATACTCTTTCAAATATATAACATTTGTTTTCATGTTTATGACCTTGGCTATAATAAAATGTGGCCACGCAAATTGCTCAACATTGAGCAGTCGCAGCGCAGGCAAAAGTTTATTTGTCAAACTTATAAACTCTTCGCAGAGTTTCGCTTCTGAGTTTAGTTGCAGCTCCAAACTAAGCTGTGTGGGACACATGTTCCGCTGCTTAGGCGCAGCAGGTAGCCCAAAAGGCTTCAGCCTGAGCTGAGTGAAAGGGGCGAGAGCGGGGGCGTGAGTGTGTGGAACACATAAATCAAAGGCAACCAATAAATATTTGCGGCCGAGCGAAGCATAAACGCGTAATTAACCTCATTTTGTGGCAGCATCTGAGAAAATATGGCACAAGCGCAAATGCCCATTAAAGCACATATATCAGATCCCCAGATTGTACAATCGAAGCAGCCACACACACCAACCACTTTCGTGGCACTCTGGAATACTCCACTCCACCACTTGGCACTCAACTTGCGGCTAAACGCGCGACACTGAACAATATGGCTAAAGTATCTTTAAGATGCACTTCAACGGTCGATGCCAGGCCAGGCCAGCCGGCTCGTTACTCATTCGCTCAATATGCATAGTTCTTCTATATACATATACTACGTATTATATATAAAATACATGTCATCTATATTATTTATGTATATATAGAGAGAGAGAGATGGAGAGAATTATAAAAAATGCCTTGCATTGTTTCAACGGCAACGTGTGGGCGCATTGCTGAGCCCGCATATCAAGTGAGCCTGATGCAAACAACAACAACGGCGACGGCAATAACAACAATGCAGCTCAATATCAAATAACAGTAAGCTACACAAGAAATTTGCATAAAAAGGACACGAAGTAAAACTTAAAATATTTTTTAGTTCAAGTTAAGTAAAAAGTAAAGTTAAATAAAATAATAATAAAATAATAAAAATATATTTAAAAAATTTAATTAATTTAATTTTTGTATAATTTTTGTGTATATATATATATATGTATATAACAGGTAGGAATCATATAATCATATCATATGTCATATATCAATATAATCATATATCAATATAATCAATTTTTCACTACCCAAGCTTGAGACTTAAAACTTGAATTGAAAATAATTATTATTTTGTATACTATAATATTTTTTATATATATGTATATACTGTAAAACTGATTTAAAAATATAACTCAATAGATCTTAGTAGTACCTAGAAATCGATAAAAAAATAATAATACATATAAAATAGATTTTGATTTGATTTATATTTTATTTTATATTTAATGACTTATATTAAAGACTTTAATGCATTACTATATGAAATAGTGATCGAAACTTAGGTTCATAAAGTTATCGATCGATATATACTTTAAAATATTTATTTTATGTATTTAAAAAATATATATATAATAAATATAATATATATGTAAGATATATAAGACATATCTTGAGTTTTCATGTATTTACTGAGAGCTCAACTTTCCTCGAATTTAATATAAACATATATCGATAAATATATCGATAGCATTGTAGCTAGCCACCTTATTCCTTGTATAGAGAGTTAAAAGAGATGTCGCACTAGGTCACATATCGTCACACATAGCTAGACTCTTCCAATTTAGTATAAATATAGATCGATAAATATATCGATAAGCATTGTAGATAGCTTATAAAAATAGTTAAGCTACTTTATAAAAGAGATATATCGAACTTGGTCACATATCGTCTTTACTAAAAACTAGACTCTTCAAATTTACCGTAAACATATATCAATTACTGAACATTGAAGCCGCCACTGCCTGTTCCTTATTCGACTGATACACACACGTATTTCTTCTCCGCAACTCTGCACGACTTCTTGTTTAACTTTACGAACTTTGAACTTTAGTTTGTTTGTTAGTCAGTGTAATTGTAATGTAATGCATGTGTGCTTGACAGCTGCCAGGGACTTGCCAAGGAGTTGCTCCTGTCACACGCACTGCATCTCCTGCTGCTGCTGCTGCTACTCACATGAAGCCAGTCAAACAAGGCAACAACAGCAATATAGATTTGGCTAGCTCTACGACTATTACCATATATATAGAGACACATAATAAACCAAAATCGAATTTGTGCTATTCAGCAGCAGGTTTTTACTGTACAGGCCTCATTCATTAGAGGAATCAGACAATGAAGCGGGATATATATTCATAATTTAAGCACACAATAATGCTCTCTCTGTGGCTGTGCTCCTGGCTTTTGCCAAAAGATTATGAAAATTTTGGCCTGGAAAGATTTTTGGAAGCAACTGAAATCAAAGAAAAAGAAAAGAAAAGAAAACTTGAACCCGCGGAAAGTCAAGAAGACGACGACGACGACGAGAAACAATCCAAAACAAATAAATTATGCATTACAAACGTGCTGCTGACCCATTGCCATTTTCTAATTCAATTAAAAAACTGCAGAAGAAAAGCAGCAGAAAAATATGTTTTGCATTTGAATACAATTTCCCAAGGAGTTGCGCGCTGCCGGGAAAGCTGCCTAAATGCACCACTGGGAAAGCCAGCGGCAGCGACAGTGGCAGCGGCAGTTGCAACACCAATGGGGCCATCTACTGCGAGTGCATCCGCCGCAAAAGTCAGACACTAATTTGACATAGTTATGCGCAGCGAAATGAAAGCTGTGCGACTCTGGCAACAACATTGCCATGGCAAACGCGGCGTATGAATAATATTTAAGCTGCCTTTGCTGCTGCTGCTGCTGTTGTCTGGCTCTGCCTCCAATGGGGCGATAACTGCCAACTTGGATTCCACTCGGATTCAGCTTGAATTGTGTGAGAAGCTGCGCTCAGAGATAAGCGCTCGAATCATATAAAAGGTATATGCGGAGCCAGTGGCAACAGTCTATGCACTTGATCAAGGGATTTGTAGATTATTTATGAGTTGATAAAGCAAGAGAATTGCATTCGAGCGAATAATTTGAATGCTTTTCAGATTTGGTTGGGAAAAATAAACAAAAATATATTATAAGATTTAATATAAAATTGCCTCAACAAATTGTAATCATCTTAGAGTATAAAATCGACATATATAAGACTTATTTTTATTTATTATAAATACTTTAATATTTATATACAATAATAACTATAATTATTTTAAAATATAATTATTTACAAAAAAAAGTACATTATTTAATTTTATATAATAATATTTACTTATTTTAATTTAATTTTATTCTTTTTCATTTATTTAATATTACAAATTAATTTAAATATTTTTAACAAAATTTAATTGAATATTTTGACTAAAATTTAATTACTTTCTCTTTAATAATAAAAATTATTACAAATGATTTAATAATAAAAATTAATATTTATATTTTAATATAATATAATATATAAATATAATATTTACTTATTTTAATTTAATTTTATTCTTTTTTTATTTAAGATTAGAGATTAATTTAAATATTTTGCACAAAATTTAATTTAATATTTTAATTAAAATTTATTTTCTTTCTCTACAATAATAAAAATTATTACAAATGATTTAATAATAAAAATTAATATTTATATTTGAATATAATATAATATATAAATATAATATTTACTTATTTTAATTTAATTTTATTCTTTTTCTTTTATTTAATATTAAAGAATAATTTAAATATTTTTAACAAAATTCAATTTAATATTTTAATTAAAATTAATTTTCTTTCTCTACAATAATAAAAATTATTACAAATTATTTAATAATACAAATTAATATTAATATGAATGTTTTCGACAACCATTTGATCTGACTCCTCAGCATTTTCACCTTTTTTATTTATGCTGCAACAAATGAAAAGTCACAGAAATTTTTGTTTGAAACAACAGTGTGGCTGCAATAGAGCTTAGAATTTTTGATGGACTTCCTGCTTGCATTTGTGTGAGTGTGAGCTGTTTGTGTGTGCCTAATAGCTGCACACAGTTGATTGCAGGGGGTCGTCGACATGTGACAACAGCGGCAACAGTGGCAGCAGCACGACGACGACGACGACGACAACATTGTCGGCACATGCCACGTTAATGAAATTTAAAAATTCATAAAATATTCGCACCACTAAACAAACAACAGGCAACAGCAGCAAACAGCAGCAGCAACAACAACAATAGCAACACCAATTGCAGTGCAAGTGTAACTCAATTAATTAATAACAATATAGCAGCAACAGCAACTAGCAGCAGCAACTCGCAGCAGCAACTCGCAGCAACATTAACAAGAACAACAAACAAAATAATTAAGTAACAAAAGTTTCATATTTGCAACGCCGCAAAACAAGAGGCAAAAAAAAAATGTTATGAAAGAGCAAACAAAGAGAATATACGATGATTTGATGCCCTAACTAAATGGATAGGAAAATTAGGCTTATTATTGTGTAGAATGCGGATATATGCTGGGCTATAAAAAAAAATTATAAAAAAAATATAGATATATATATAGAGCGTAAAAAAGAGGGACAGAGAGAGAGGGACAAAAGAAAGAGAGGGGCAGAATGTGAGATAGAGACTGAAAAAGAGAGAGAGATAGAGCTAGAGTGAGAGAGAGAGAGTGAGAGAGAGAGAGAGAGAGTGAAAGATAGAGTGAAAACGTAAAAGATGGAAGGAGAGAGAGAGAGAGACACAGAGAGAGGAGAGTGAAAGACAGACAGAGAGTGAAAAGAGAGAGAAAGAGATAGACGGATATACACATAGAGAAGATTAATTAGATATACAGAGAGACAGATAGAGAGATAGAGTAAAATACAGATATGTATATATATCTTTGATCCTCTTTCTTTTTTTATTCTCTCTCTCTCTCTATTTGTATGTTTATGTAAGTATTTCTCTATCTGCACGTTTTACTCTCTATTTTTCCGTCTCTCTCTCTCTCTCTCTCTCTCTCTCTCTTTCTATCTGTCTATATTTCACTCCTTCTATATATCTATACGTCTAATTGTTTTTTCTACTTATTATAGAGTTAAATTAAAACTACGTTTATAAAGAAAATATAATTTTTTCTATATATTCTCAACAGCCTCCCACTATGCTAAGCTTCTTCAAACATCTACTTAGAGACTGTTAGCTTAACAAATAAATACAGATAAGAGATAAGAAACAGAAGCTGTTTACCTACTCAAATGTTACATATTTAGTGACGAAACTTGAGTAGCCACGGGTAGTGTATATTGTGAAGCAACAGCATCAGCAGCGAAGGCAGAAACGTTAACTCCCAAAAGCCTGGCAAAGTTTGCGCTAGCCATAAGCAGAGCAAAGGCAAGGGAGTTGCCTACAGAGAGTGAGAGAGATGGAGAGATGTGTTGGAATGCCAGAGATGGTTAGGCGCAGGTGGGTGGGGGGCGTTGGGTGTGTGTATTGTGTGCGGCTTGGCAGACGACAGAAGTTTTTTAATGTAATTTTAAGTGGCATAAGTCGACAGCCAAAAAACATAAGTACACACACACACACACACACATACCTATGCTTGTGCTTATGCATATATGACAGGTGGGCGTGCTGGGCGCGCAACATTTACCCGAACAGCGGCCGGCAAGCAAATAACTTGCATTGCAGCGCTCCGCATGCATTTGGCCAAATTAAGCAACAGTTCGCTGCATTTTGTTGTTGTTGCCAATTTTTAACGGAAACAATACACACACACACACACGCCGCACACTAATACAAAAATTAGCACAGCTAAAGTAACTAAAAATGACATTAAATAGTCAGTAACTAAATTTGTAACAGCAAAAAATAAAAATGCTGAATAGAGAGAGCGGGTATGATTGACTAAGAGATGCTCTGCTAGAAAAAGTTGAAAATAAAATAAAATTAAATAAATTATGAATTATTATTAATTTTTACATACATTAAATATTCATTATTTATAAATATAAAATATTTTACATATAATGAAAAAGAGAATAAATAAATTAAAATACAGAAATTGTTATTTAAACGTATATATTAAATATTATTAATTTAGAAATATATAATATTTTAATTTGTAATACTACAGAAATATATATTAATATATATGAATTATTAAATATATATATATATATTATAATTCTTCAAAAAATTATATATCATTTTTATTTGTTTAAAATAAGTTATTGAGGAGAAATAAAAATAGTTTTTTATATTTTGTATTATATTTTATGTATTTCAAAGTTTATTTATTTTTGAGGAACAAAATATAAAAAGGAAAAATGGATGCAGAAAGTTTACCAAAAATAATTATATACATGTACGTATAGAAAAATATTATATGCGACTTGAACTCTACTCTAGTACTCTAGTATAACAACCCATAAGAAGATTCACATAATTTTACACCGGCATATTTTTAACAGTCCAATATTCCTATATAACTTAATATAATTTTTGTTTTCCATGAATAAAATATTTGATTTATAAATCACTGCACTTAAGTCGTCAAGTGCAATAGCTGTAGAAAAATAAAATGAATTCTTTGTAATACATAAAATGTTAGTTTAAGCTCCAACTGACTATCTCAACGTTGCCAGCACGCTAGCCCAGTCTAAAGCATCTGCCAGGAAACACTTCAATTAGCAGATTCTGGCTTTAAGCTACACTTAGGATAAGCATACACCCAGCTTTTGCCTAGACTACAGGGCATAGCAGTTGTAGAAGAAGCAGCAAAGAGGCATTTGCTAAGCGAAGCAGAGCATAAAAACGTGGCCCACAAAGTCGGCGACGCTGGCAGCGGCAGCGCAGTCAGCGTCAGCCGCTTGTTGCGCGCGTGAATGTAAAAGGCATTAAAAATGGCATAATAATAGCATTCAAACTGTAATGTTGCCAGCAGAGGACAACGACGGCGTCGGCAACGGCGACGGCGACGACGATGTTGCTGCCGCCTCAGCTGACGTCGACGGAGACAGCGACGATGTTGCTGCTGCCGATGCTGCTGCTCGTTAATGCTTGTTGCTGGCGTCGCATGCAACATTCATATGCAATATTTTAAGCTTTGCGGACACACACGGCACGGATGAGGCAGGGGGACTGGGGCGTATGTCTCTGGAAGATTGTTGCTAGTTGTTCGCGTATATGACATAAATGGGCACGGTAGCAACTCGTAAATTTGCTGACTACCAGCAAAGCGAACACATTTCTATAATTCTCGCGCGCGGCTAAGCACCAAAATGATGGGGCGCATCGCCTAATGCCTAATGCCTAATGCCTAATGCCTAAATGCAACATGAATATTACAGCTCAAATCTCGTACGAACACACAGATACAAATGTAAGCAGACACGCAACAACAGTATAAACTTGGGGATTAAAGAGTGGGAAAAGCGTTGCCAACGAATTTCCAACCAATTTGTAGGCGCTAAAAAAGCTTTAGAAAAGATTTTACACAAATTGTCAAAAATTCGGCTTGCAAAATAATTGTGGGCCAAAGTCTGATTGACAGAAACATATAAATATTATATATGAGAGGCATTTATGGAAAGAGAAGATGTAATGAAAATAAAAATAATTTAAAAGCTGGAAATTGAAAAATATATACAATTTTTATTCGTTTATAATAAACGAATAAATACATTTTATATAAATCTATGTAAATAATAATAATAGTATAAAATAATATAGGTAAATAAATTAATTGCATAAATTAATAAAAAAAATGTTCGTTTTGTTAAAAAAATACATATTTTTTAACCATTTATGTATTGGAAGAATTTTAATTTATTTAAGTAATTTATATATATTAATAAATAAATTGAAAAAATAAAAAAATTGAAAAAAAATATATAAATATATGTTTTTTTTTTTAATATTTATATATTGAACAAATTTTAATTTATATATTTGTACTTAAATATAATAAAATATTTTTAAATAAATACATTTATTTACATAAATAGATATTTGAATTTTGATATATATATATATATATATATATATATATATATATATATATATATATATATATATATATATATATATACTATATATATATATGCATATGTATATTTATACTAACTTTCCATTTATTATTAATTTAAATTCAATTTAATAAAAATATTTTTCATGTTTCAATTTATTTGTTTCCCAAATTTTTGCAGTCTGCAATTTTAAAAAATGTATTTTTAAATCTTATTAAATTTTGCCTTTCATTTGCCATTAATATTAACAATTCCATATGCTCTTTTTATTAGCTTCCCACATTTCTCTGTGAGCATTTTCCAAAAAGAAACCTAACAAATAAGCAAATGCTTAAAGCCAAATCAATTTGCCAAATTGCAGCAAGAAAAAGTTTTGCACCCAACAAAAGTTCAAAGAAATATCTGAATGGTGCTGGATACGTATCCATATGTGGATATATATGTGTGTTTATACATATATATTTAAAAAAATATATATATATATTTATATATATATATACCATATATATTCACATATATAAGAAAGGGTTTCTAAAATATACAAGATTATTTGACATACGACAATAGAAAGAGCATTTTATGGGTCCAAGCTTCAGACGGAACTAGTTGGCACAGAGCCCCGTGGCATGCAACATGGCAATAGCAACATAGTCAATGTGGAGCTCGGACTCGTATTGCAACACGACGCATGCAACGAGTTCGAAAGGATACCAGCGCACAGAGGTGTGAGTGGGTGGCACAGGCAAAACAACGACGACGACACATGCCACACAAAATGTTGCAAGACAGCCTGTTGACTGTTGCCAACTAGCAAAAAAGCTAAGAAATACTTATTAACCCTATAATAAGCCAAAGCGGGAATAGATTGAGTTAAATATGTGGATAATGATTTAAACAAAATTTTATTTTAAAAGTGAATTTTATTTATATTTTATAAAATATTTTATATTTTATATTTTATATATTACATTTTATATTTTATATTTTATATTTTATATTTTATATTTTATATTTTATATTTTATATTTTATATTTTATATTTTATATTTTATATTTTATATTTTATATTTCATATTTTATATTTTATATTTTATATTTTATATTTTATATTTTATATTTTATATTTTATATTTTATATTTTATATTTTATATTTTATATTTTATATTTTATATTTTATATTTTATATTTTATATTTTATATTTTATATTTTATATGCCAAATCTATATATACTTATATATATATTTGTATTTGTCTATGTATAGCTATAAAAATCGGTGCTAAAGATTTCACAATAAATAATCTGTATTATTTATTGCTATTTCACAGTGGCAGCAATTAACATACATTTTTACTAATAAGTCATTAAAAAATATTAATTTGATATTTCTGACGCTTGACGCTGATGAACTTTTTCACTAATCGTCTACAGATTAGCAGCCTAATAAAAATATATATATAATAAGTAAAGTATATAGCAATAAGGAAGTGAATTAATAGCACTCTGGAGGCGTTGATAAGCAGTGAGCTAACTAATCTCAGCTTAAACAATATTAATTTATTGATAACTCAGGCAATTAATGTCGATCAGAGGAATGAACAAAAAAATCATGTGAAATTTGTTCTCGGTCCACGATCGTGTTGCAACTGAAACGTCGCAGCAACAAATTAAGTCAGACAGCGAAATAGAGAGAGAGAGAGAGAGAGAGGCAGCGTTGTATATGCTCTGCTTTTATATACATGCATGTGCGAGCAGCAACATTTCCCCTACTTTTGGCGAGAGCGAGAGCGAGAGCGTCCGCAACTAAGCAGTCGCTCACATACGTGTGTAGCATGTGAGTCGCGTGTCTATGTGTGTGCCAGAGAGAGTTAGGGCGAGAGTGAGAGAGCGCGCATATGCATGTTGCTAAACTGCATATGCAGGAAATGCACTCGACGTCGACGTCGACGGCGACGGCAACAGCGACAGCGGCATTGCGACGCTGCCTCTATGTGTGGGAGCGCAAAGAGCAGAGCAGCGCGTATGTGAGAGCGAGCACGTGTGCATGTGTGCAGTTGCATGTGTGTGAGTGCAGCAGCAGCAGCAGCAGCAATAGTACACGAACTAGCCAATACACACACACACACACAGCCACACTCTTGTCTGTCTGCCTTTTGCTTGCTTGCTCTGTGTGTGCGTGTGTGTGTGTGTGTGCTCGTTGGCGTCGTCGCTCGTAAAAACATTTTCAACGAGCCAACGGAGTCGACTGCGTGCAACTCCAGCAATCAGTTTGAGTTGAAACGCGAGGCGGTTAACATGTTTTAAGAAAACGAGCTCCGACGACGACGAACGCAAGAGCCAACAGAAAATAAATTCAAAACGCAAACAGCAATAAAACCGACAAACGAAAAGCGAAAAGCTGAACCAAAACCAAGTGCCAATGCAAATCTTAATCAAATACAAATTTCAAGTGCTGAGCTAAAATTCGACACACACACACACACGCACACACAGAGTGACACCACAAGGATTACGGTTACAGAGAAAAGAAAAAAAAAATACGCTCAAATATGAAAACCAGAAAGTGAATTAAAGTTTTTTTAAACTAAAAAAAAAAAAAAAAATTCCAAAAATTCCAAAAATTCAAATCAGAAATAATCCAAGGGAGCGGAAATCGCAATTGTAAATCGAGCGAGTGCGAATCGCTAGCAACAACAACATGTCGACAACAACAACAACAACAACAACAGCAGCAACAGCAGCAACAGCAACAACAATGTGGCGCTGCCTGTTGCTGCTGGCGGCGCTGCTGCTGCCAGCAGCGACGCATGCGCAGCAGTGCGCGTGGGAGTTCGTGCGCACCACAATGGACATCAAGTGCAACGTGCGCGCCCTGGACCAGGGCGCCGGCTCAACGTCGCTCGACCTGCAGGTGGCCGAGACGGCCAACCGCCTGGAGCTGCAGTGCAGCCCGGAGCTGCTGCACGCGAGCGAGCTGAGCGGCGGGCTCTTCCGCAAGCTGCAGAAGCTGGCCGAGCTGCGGCTGGACGCGTGCAAGCTGCAGCGTGTGCCGGCTGGCGCCTTCGAGGGTCTGCTCTCGCTGAAGCGTCTGCAGCTGGAGACGCACAATGCCGTCTGGGGGCCCGGCCGCACACTGGAGCTGCACTCGCTGGCCTTCCAGGGGCTGCGCGAGCTGGCCGAGCTCCATCTGGCCGACAACAATATACGGCAGCTGCCGGAGGGCATCTGGTGCAGCATGCCCGGGCTGCAGCTGCTCAATCTCACCCAGAATCGCATTCGGGCCGCCGAGTATCTGGGCTTCTCCGAGAAGCTCTGCCCGAGCACCACGCCACTGCCCAGCCAGGTGAGCGGCGGCGCTGAGCTCCAGCTGCTGGACCTCTCCCACAACGAGCTGCGCGCGCTGCCCGACGCGTGGGGCGCCTCGCGGCTGCGTCGCCTCCAGACGCTCAGTCTGCAGCACAACAACATTAGCGCCCTGGCGCCCAGCGCTCTGGCCGGGCTGAGCTCGCTGCGCGTGCTCAATCTGTCCCACAATCATCTGGAGTCGCTGCCCGCAGCCGCCTTCGCGGGCAACAAGGAGCTGCGCGAGCTCCATCTGCATCACAACGATCTCTACGATCTGCCCAAGGGGCTGCTGCACCGGCTCGAGCAGCTGCTGGTGCTGGACCTGAGCGCCAACCAGCTGACCAGCCACCACGTGGACAACAACACCTTCGCCGGGCTCATCCGGCTGATCGTGCTGAATCTGTCGAACAACGCGCTGACCCGGATCGGGGCGAAGACCTTCAAGGAGCTGTACTTCCTGCAGATCCTGGACATGCGCAACAACTCGATCGGGCACATCGAGGAGGGCGCCTTCCTGCCGCTCTACAACCTGCACACGCTCAACCTGGCCGAGAACCGGCTCCACACGCTGGACAACCGCATCTTCAATGGGCTCTACGTCCTGACCAAGCTGACGCTGAACAACAATCTGATCAGCATTGTGGAGGCGCAGGCGTTCCGCAACTGCTCCGATTTGAAGGAGCTGGACCTCAGCTCCAACCAGCTGCTGGAGGTGCCCGAGGCCGTGCAGGACCTCAGCATGCTGAAGACCCTCGATCTGGGCGAGAACCAGATCTCCGACTTCCGGAACGGCACCTTCAACAACCTGAACCAGCTGACCGGCCTCCGGCTGATCGATAATCGGATTGGCAACATCACCGTCGGCATGTTCCAGCAGCTGCCGCGCCTGAGCGTGCTCAATCTGGCCAAGAACCGGATCCAGAGCATCGAGCGCGGCGCCTTCGATCGCAACACGGAGATCGAGGCGATCCGGCTGGACAAGAACTTTCTGACGGACATCAATGGGATTTTCGCGACGCTCGCCTCGCTGCTCTGGCTAAATCTGTCCGAGAATCATCTGGTGTGGTTCGACTACGCGTTCATCCCGTCCAATCTCAAGTGGCTGGACATCCATGGCAACTACATCGAGGCCCTGGGCAACTACTACAAGCTGCAGGAGGAGCTGCGCGTGAGCACCCTGGACGCCAGCCACAACCGGATCACCGAGATCACGCCCAACTCCGTGCCCAACTCCATCGAGCTGCTGTTCATCAACAACAACATCATCAGCCAGCTGCAGCCGAACAGCTTCGTGGACAAGACGCGGCTGGTGCGCGTCGATCTCTATGCGAACGTTCTGTCCAAGCTGACGCTGAACGCGCTGCGCGTGGCGCCCGTCGCCCTGGACAAGCCCCAGCCGGAGTTCTATCTGGGCGGCAATCCGTTCGAGTGCGACTGCTCGCTGGAGTGGCTGCAGCGCATCAACAATCTGACCACGCGGCAGCATCCGCGCATCGTCGATCTGGCCAACGTGGAGTGCCTGATGCCGCACAGCCGGCAGGCGCCGCTGCGTCCGCTGGCGGGGCTGGGACCCGCCGACTTCCTCTGCAAGTACGACGCCCACTGCCCGGCGACGTGCCACTGCTGCGAGTACGAGAGCTGCGACTGCGAGCTGATCTGCCCGAACAACTGCAGCTGCTTCCATGATGCCACCTGGTCGAGCAATGTGGTCGACTGCGGCCGGCAGGATCTGCTCAGTCTGCCGCCGCGGCTGCCCCAGGACGTGAACGTGCTCTATCTGGATGGCAACAATCTGCCGCTGCTGCAGCCCGCCCACCTGGCCGGGCAGCGCAGCCTGCACACGCTCTACCTGAACGCCTCCAACCTGGTGGCCCTGGCCAATGGCAGCCTGGCGCAGGCGGCACAGCTGCGCGTCCTCCACCTGGAGCACAACAAGCTGAGCAGCCTGGACGGGGACAGCTTCCGGGCGCTGAGCCTGCTGCGCGAGCTCCACCTGCAGGGCAACCAGCTGGCGCACGTGGCCAACGACACCTTTGCGCCGCTGCTGTCGCTGCAGCTGCTCCGGCTGGACAACAATCGGCTGCAGCTGCCCGGACTGCAGTACCCCAGCCATTTGCAGGGCCTGACGCTGGGCAGGAACAGCTGGAGCTGCCGCTGCCAGCAACTGCGCGAGCTGGTGCAGTTCGTCACGGACAACGCGCTGGTCATCCGGGACACGGCGGACATCTACTGCGTGGACGGCGGCGTCAAGCGCGAGCTGGACCTGGCCGGCCAGGAGCGGCTGCTGCCCTCCGCCGACTGCTCGGAGCTGCTCGATGCCAGCGCCAGCAACATCAGCTCCAGCCAGGACCTCGCCCATGGCTATCGGCTGCCGCTGCTGGCCGCCGTCCTGGTGCTCATCTTCCTGGTCGTCGTGCTCATCGTCGTCTTCGTCTTCCGCGAGAGCGTGCGCATGTGGCTCTTCGCCCACTACGGCGTGCGCGTCTGCGAGCCCCGCTTCGAGGACGCCGGCAAGCTCTACGACGCCATCATCCTGCACTCGGAGAAGGACTACGAGTTCGTCTGCCGGAACATTGCCGCCGAGCTGGAGCACGGCCGGCCGCCATTCCGGCTATGCATCCAGCAGCGCGACCTGCCGCCCCAGGCCAGCCACCTGCAGCTGGTGGAGGGCGCCCGCGCCTCCCGGAAGATCATTCTGGTGCTGACGCGCCATCTGCTGGCCACCGAGTGGCAGCGCGTCGAGTTCCGCAACGCGTTCCACGAGGCGCTGCGCGGCCTGGCCCAGAAGCTGGTCATCATCGAGGAGACGAGCGTCTCCAGCGAGGCCGAGGACGTCGCCGAGCTGGCCCCGTACCTCAAGTCGGTGCCCTCCAACCGGCTGCTCACCTGCGACAGGTACTTCTGGGAGAAGCTGCGCTACGCCATTCCCATCGAGCTCTCGCCCAGGGGCAACAACTACACCTTGGATCACCATGAGCGCTTCAAGCAGCCCGTCTCGCCCGGCCTGATCTTCCGGCAGGCGCCACCGCCGCCCGCCTACTACTGCACCGAGGACATGGAGGCCAACTACTCGTCGGCCACCACGGCCACGCCCTCGCCGCGCCCCATGCGCCCCGTTGTCGAGTCCATGGCCATGCGGCCGCCCTCGGAGCACATCTACCACAGCATCGAGTCCGAGTACAGCGCCTACGACCAGCATGAGGCGCTCTCCATGATGCCCAGCGCCCTGATGCAGCACCACTCGCACCACCATCAGCAGCAGCAGCAGCAGCAGCTGCAGGCGCAGCAGCTACAGCAGTTGGCACGCCAGCAGCAGCAGCAGCGACTGCTGCAGCCCCAGTATCGCCCAGCAGCATCGTCGGCAGCGACGTCGACGTCGGCTGCAGCGGCTGCCGCGCCCGTGCACTTGCGCAGCGGCAGCGGCCTAAGTCAGGCGAGCAACAGCACGCAGTCAACAGCGCAAGCCTCAACTTCCGCTGCGGCTGCGCAGCAACAGCAATTGCAGCAGCAGCAGCAGCAGCAGCAAGCAGCAGCTGGAGGCAGCGAAGCGGGCAGCGCCAATAAGAACGCAGGCCAAGCTTTTCTCGTATAGGCTGTCTCGCTCGCACACACTCAACAAAGGGTTCCTGCGCAAGGGCGGCCATCTTGAAGCAGCTCGCTCGCGCAAAAAAATTAACAGGCAGACGAAAGAGCGCACACATACACACTCACACACACACACATAACATATATATATATGTATATATATATATATATATATAATTATATATATATATATAAATTAAAAGACTTTTTTCGTAGGCATTTCTATTCGCATGCGCCTTCGGTGTTCAAGTGTTGTTGCTGTTGCTGTTGTTGTTGTTGTTGTTTTGTAGTTGTCTTGCACAACCAACACACACACACACACACACAGACGCACACTCACACACACATATATACACACCCACACATATAACTTTAAGCTTATTATTAAAATTTAACTACTAAAAAAACAAGCAAAAACAAAAAATTACTAGAAATGTTGCAAAAACACTTTCAAATTCAATGTGATATATTAATTTAAAAATATATATATATGAATATATATATTGCAAAATACGACTAATGCAAAAAACAACTGTAATTTGTAGCCATTAGTTTCTAGCCTGGCCTAAAACCTATACATCAAATATATATACATATATATATATATATAGAAGCGGAAGCAAAACATTCTTAACACGATTTTCATAATAACTAAACGAAAATTATTATAATTATTATTATTATTATTATTATTATAGATATGTGTATATAGAGACAGTGAGATCCAAGCATAGAAATTATTTAGCGCACTTAATGTATTTATGTATTATGATAATAATATTAAAACAACAACTAAATTAATTAAATTAACTAAAAAATGTATTATTAAATTAATTATTACAATTACAAAATCACAAGAAAAACTATATATGAAAAACGATAAACAAAAAAAAAACTATTAAAAATATATACAACAATTAAAAAACAAAATCAAAAGCAACTTTTTTTTATTTCAATTGCAATTGCAATTTTACAGAGACTCTTTTTACAGGCTACCATGGATGTTCTATTTCTAATTTGTTTTTAAATAATCAAAATAAATAATAAATGCAAAACTAAGCAAATAAATTCCATTTCAATTTGTTTGTCAATCAAAAATGTTTTTAAAACAACTTTTTGAAAGCGTTCGAAATTACATTTTGTTATTCAAATTAATTGGCTCTTTGCACTTTCGGCGCAAGCCCCAAAAATTTCACAGCTAAAACCCAAAATGCATAACTAACTAAATAACGAATGAAAACGACGCATAAAGTTAATTGCTTGTAAATAATTATTTATAAATAAATTAATGCAAAATGCACTCGAGCAAACAACTAAATAATGCTAATAAAAGCAAAAAATGGAAAAAACATTGCAGCCGGGTGACACTGACTATAGAATACCCGTTCATGTCTATGCAAATTTACGGTAAAATAAATATTAAATTTTGGTTGTGGATATATTAATGGGAGATGATGTATATGAAATATGGAATGCTTCTAGTTCGAAACTCCATTTGGAGTTATGGCATTACATTAAAATATCAGAAATCAGAAATCTTTCCTCTCCAACCTTAGCTCCCATCCTAAGAAATCTCTTCCAAATCAATAAAGAGACAAGACACTTAAGGGAATGTTTTCAATGCATTTACTTTCAACTCAATATCTAAATAATCGTTCAACTCAGCTTGATCTAGCTCTAACAAACAACTCTAATTTGACATTCTATTGTCATGCAATAATCTATTGCTAGTCGCTGCAGAGCAACAGTAAACTCGAAAAGAATTTAAAAATGTAAATTTAAATCAAATTAAGCTTTTTTAATCTTGTTTGAATTTTAGAAATAAAATATTCAAACTGTTAAAAATATAATTAAAATTATATATCTGCTAAATTACAAAATTTTAAAAATATAATAAAATATAATATTAATATTACAATTTTTAAACATGTATTTTGTATAATTAAATTATATTTTTAAAATTATATATTTAATATATGTATACATTTTTAATTACAAAAATATATATATTTCGTTTAAGATATATATTTAAATATATTTATATTTTTATTTATTATTATTGAAATATATTTCTTATATCTGAACTATATTTATTTTACAAATTATATTTTGTATATATAAATTATATTTTTAATTTAAATTATATATTTAATATATTTATATTTTTATTTATAATTTTTCAAAATTTATCATTTTATTTTAAATAAATACAAATGCACAGGCAAGGCACAACTATACGCAACCAAATCCATATACTCTTTTCATTTCGTGAACGAGCGCTTAAAATAGTTTTTTTTGCTGCATCTCTATATATGTAAATTATTATTTGCGAAAATGAAATTAAAATGCGGCACGAAACACACACAAAATGCATTTTACGCGCATAAATTTGATTTTTATGCGCCGGCAAACCGCAGCGGACAACAAGCAACAAAAAGGCTCTCAAACTGCATCAACTGGGCAGGCAAAAGGGCTTCGCATAATGCAACAAGACTAACAACAATAGCAACAAACGGGCAGCGGGACAAACAAACAAACAGATAGCGAAACAAACTAAAAACTAAATCCATTATTTAGCCGCATGAGTAATTTTATAAATTAATTACCAACAATATTCGAGTTCAACTGTTGGCAAAAACTTTTCATTGTAATTAGCTTCATTTTTAAAGAGCTGACGAAAAAAGCATCGCGCGGCGCCGCATTTACAAATGACAGCACTTAACTTTAATTCTCTGTTTAAAATACTAAGTAGCGCTCTTAAAAATAACATTACATTTTTTTTTGTTTCTATAAATTTGGAATTATTAATGTGTGTTAATGTTTGTACTTTGTTATCTCTCTCTGTTAGTAAATATTAAGCTGGCCTTTTTGGTTGGAGTAAATTGAGAAGTTTCCCTGGCTTCAGTTCATGTATTGGTTTATTGCAATATGAGCTTATGTAATATATATAAATTTATATATGGAGTAATTTCAAGAATATCAATTAAATAAATATTTAATTATTTACAAAAAATAATAATAATAATTGAATTAAATATATATTTAATTATTTACAAAAAATAAAAATTTTAAAAAATGTATATATTTAAAAAATATATATATATGTATATAGATACATATATGTATATATATATAATATTTTTCTAAATTTTATTTATAGTAAATAATTTTCAATTAATTTAATTAATTTGCATTTTTACTGCATATATTTTTCTTCATTTTCAATATTCTTCAACAACATTATCAATATTTAAATGGCAAATGTATTAAATATTAAATATTCGAAAATGTAAATAAAATAAATTACTTAAACAGCTGTTGATCTGTTCAAACTTGTATCACTCTTGTTGGGTCAACATATATTTTATGTTAATTCTAGTTTTGACTTCTTCATAAACATTTTCTATACATTTGTGACTGGTTTCTATTTCTTTGTCTTCTTTATGCGTATTTTCTCAATGCAAAGCTGTGCAAAATTCAGCTTTTACAAGCAATTAGCTTATATATATATATATGTATATTGTATATCTATATATATATATATATATATGTTGATATATTATATATATTTGACATAAGCGAAAGTGACTCTTCTTACTACATTACTCAACTTACTACCAGAATTCTTACCACACTAGAAAAAAATCTACCTAAGCTCTACTCAAGTTTTAAGTATTTGTTAAACAACTCTTCGATAGCCGCATCAAGTGCAGTTTAAAACTTTGCAAAAGGATTTCAAGACTAACCACAAAATCGACAGACAGACAGACAGACAGACAGAGGAGTCCGTCCAGTCTGGCTGCCTGTGCGGCCCTCTCCATTTGGCGCATGCAGCGCGACTTTTTGGCTTGTTTATGGACCCAGCATATTGGCATGTGTCTATTTCTGGCCTAACCCTGACACTTTTTTGGCAGTGGCCGGGCCAAGCCAAGAGCACTTGCCAAAGTCGAGCAGCAGCAATTGCAATGGCAATCGCAATCGCAATCGCAATCGCAAATGCTGGCCAAATCGCTGCGATGCGCTTTGCCAAAACAAACAGCAAATTGCATATTTTATGAGTACAAAAGTTTTTCCCATGTAAGACACATACTCGCACACACCACACACACTCACTCGACTGACATCGATAACAAATTAAGTATGTCAATTTGCAGTGGAAAATGCGGAAAGCAAAAAACAAGGCAAACACACTGCGAAAACGAACCAAAATCGCAACCAAAGCCAAACTTGCTGGCGGAAAACGAAACAAACTAATTGAAAATCAATAAGTAGCCGGCAAAATGAAATACAAAATAGAGAATAGAGTAAATTGAATGGCAACAAAATAGGAGAAGCACAAATGAGCTGAAAAACAGCCACAATAGGTCGTTGGCATCTGAGTTGCTCTGGTCCCTTGACCTCCAGAGCGGGCAGAGATGAAGACGAAGCGCAGCAAATGCTGTCTTAAATCTATAAAAACATAAAACAATAACAAATTTAAATACTATAAAACACATGCGGCTTCCAGCTGCTAATGGATGTGAGGGAAAACTCTAAAGACTTGACCTTGACCAAAGTTGAGATAACAATTTGAATATATAGCTTTAACAATATATTTAAAATATATTACAAGTGGTCTGCGAAAGCAAGTGATCCTCAACAGCCTAATGTAATAAGCAATATGAAAATTTATAGAGAAGTGGAGTATACAAATTGGCCTTCAAATATATTAAATCATTTTAAAAAAATTTATTCAAAATGAAAAATGTAAACAAAAATTCTATATAAAAAAAATTATTATATAATTATGGGAAAATTGTTAGTGAAGTAGAGCATACAAATTGACTCCCAAATATATTTAATAATTCATAAAACATTTATTACCAAAATAATTTTTAAAAATGTTTTTTACATTAGTAAAAAAAATCCTAAATAAACAATTATATAAAAAAATATATATAATAAATTAAATTACGATTATAGAAATAGGTGAATATTTAATATTATAGAGTTAACAGATCATTGAACATAGAGCTCTATGAAGCCTCTCACGTGTAATGATCTATAGAGGCCCTTTAAAATCTGAATTAGGTTGTGAAAATTTTATAATTTATTTGTTGGAGTGCAGGCATCTCAGATAAGTTGAAAAAAGGCGATAGTTCGATTTTTTATTAAAAAAAAAAAAAATTATGTATATTTCGCTTCTCCTTTAGCTTTTTAATTTGTTAAAATTTAATTTTAATATTTAAAAAATTTTAATTAGTTTTAGTTAGCAGTGTTCTTCACGGATTAGAATATTGGGCGAGGAGCAGCTCTTGCATATGAAATCTGGCATTAACAAAATGCAGGATTAAACTAACAACCTGTAGCAAGAAGTTGTATCCAGGTACAACTTGAATATATATTTTATATCTTTGCATTTAGGCAATATCTTTTCATATACTATGAAAGCCAAGATCTCAGTCAAGTTGAAGCCATTGCGACCTGGCCAAGCCCATTCCGAAATCACTTTTTTAAATTTGTATATAAGTTATTTATAATTTTTTATTAATTATAGAAAAAAATTATACTATTTATATTTTTAGTTCTTGTATCTTATTTAAACAAAAGTTATTAATATTTGAATACAACAAAATGATCAAATTCTAGAATAATTAGAGTAATTTTTTTTATAATATATATAATATTAATATATATATAAATTAATAAATAAATTTATATTTAGAATCTGGCTCAACAAAAATAATAAATTTAATTTTCTAAAATTTGTAATTCTCATTTTACATTTCCTTAAGAAATGTATAAAATGTTTTATAGACAGTGTTTGTTAATATTTATTTATGGTAAAGACCGGTGCTTTAGCAATAAGCTGAGTAACTTTTGCAATTGGGTACGATTAAAAATGCATTTATGTAAATTTGATTGACTGGGCGCCGAGTCAGTAAAGCGCGCTGACAAAACGCGCTAAATGCCATTAAGCTGTATGCCTCGACGCTGGCAAATTGATTTGTTTAATAATTAAAGCATGCAAGCTGCATATGTAAGGCAAATTGCCCGTGTGCCATAAAAGGAAAATCAAGCCAAGAGCCAACCGCCAACCGCCAACAGCCAACAGCCAACAGCCGAGAGGGTGCATATGTATGCCGATGTGCAATATACTCCGAGTGCTACTGCTCGATATGGACACCGTTCGACTACCCATAGGAATTCGCAATTAATGACGCTTGACAGCGTTAGATAAACGCCTCGCATAGCTTTGCTAACTGCCATGGCTATATTACGAGACCCAGGGGCTACTTAACCCATATTACATTATAAAGCAAAACCCAAAACATATGTTTGTACGTGCGTGTGCGTGTGTGTGTGTGTGTGTGTGTGTGTGTGTGTATAAAAGCTAATAACACATTTTACATGAATTGCATGCCTGGGGGAGCTAGATGGTTTAGCTACTCTCTCCCTCTCTCTCTCTCAATAATATCTTTTGATTTGGTAAGCTTCAATAAAAGCGGGCGGCTAGCGCTCGAGGGGCTGGGCGCCTGGGAGATTACTAAAGCGCAAACACAAATATTTATGCTTTATTAAAAACCAAAATTAATACACTAAAACAACAACGATTATAGAAGCTACACAAACAACGAGCACAACAAATTGCAGCGGGGCGGAAGTAAGTGGTGCGTTGGGGGGCGGGCAGCGGTGCAAGCTACCCCTTTTTTTTTTTGCTTATCGCCGTGTTGTACGCTTGTAAGCGGCCACGCCCCTCAAAGCAGGGGTTCCGTTTCCCTTTTATTTTTCATTTATAGCAAATATTTTGCATACCCTTTATTTTTCGGTCGGTATTTTTTGTTTGTTAATAAAAAATGCAAACAGGGGGTTGGTTGGTCCTCGCACTGGGTCGATACGCAAAAACTGGTTCACTGTGGCACATTGTAGAGGCGGACACTGGGCAGCAGGAAGTGTGCAGCTTACTATTTGCATACGAGCTGAAATAGCAGCGGAGTCGAGTCGGGTCGAGAGTCGGGGGACGGGGGACGGACACTAAGCGCATAAATAGACAACTGCAAAACAAGTTGCGTCGCTTTGGCTTGAGTTCTATTCTATTCTGTTACGGTTTGGCTTGAAACAAACCAAACTGGCAGCCCACCAGCAATTTCAGTTTTTTTTGGGCCAGCAGCTTTTATTTTTTGTTCTTTGGCCCTGAATAGCAACAATTACAAGCGGTTTTCTGTGACTAAAAGTAGACCAAGCCTAGAACAGGGGCAAACACTCAAGAAATATTCAAGTATTTAAATTGTTTTTTTTTTTTAAATTACTAATTATTATGCTCGCTCGTGTAGTGAAGCGAGTACATTGATTGTTGGCAATGTTTGTCTGTCTAGAGACTTGAATTTGTTTATTAGATATTGTCCTAGACTTTTATAATGCAATTTGGTTTACTCTAATGACATGGCAAAAAAAATAATAATAATAATAAAAACAAGTTAAATAGTTGCCAAAAAAAAAAAAAAAAAAAAAAAAAAACAAATATATATATATATATAGGAAAAAAATTAATAAAAACAAGTTAAATACTTGACAAAAATAAATAAATATATATTTATTTTGTTTTTTTATTTTATATATTTACTTTTTATATTTTATTTCTATGTATAGACATATATATATATATATATATATATATATATATATATATATATATATATATATATATATATATATATATATATATATATATATATATATATATATATATATATATATTTTATATATATATATATATATATATATATATATATATATATATATATATATATATATATATTTATATATACCGTAAAGTTTAGAAGCTAGAATTAAATTGATCCACAAATAGGCTAAATATAAATTGATATAAATTAAATTAGCAATATTTCAATACGTTTTTAACTATTTTTCGAGCATGGATGCATAGAGCTGCTAAAGCAACTTCATCTGAATCGATATTTCCTTGGTTATTAAAAATAATTAAAGTTAATGTAATATTAATTTTAATTATTTTTTTAAATCTATCGATTAAAAAGGTTGTTTTTCAACTGATCCCCTCGTGTACAGAAAGTTAATTTTTGATACTCTATGGTATACGGCATATGTACGGCATGTATTATTTATTTTATTTATTGTTTAATTTATTCAAAAAAAAAAAAAAAAAAAATTTTAAATAATTATATAATTAAATTAATTAACAAAAAAATAAGAGTGCCTCCTTAGTTTTATAATATTAAATCATTAATGTTTTAATACCGATTTTCGTATTTTAATAATAGTAGTGAGGAATTGATTTTTAAAATGTATCTTAATATTTAATATAATATTTAATATTTATCTTAATATATTTTGGTAATGAAATTTCAGCTTTGATTTTATATATATATATATATATATATATAGTGGCTCAACACGTTGTTTCTAATATTAAATATATATATATATATATATATATATATATTTAATATTAGAAAACAACGTGTTGAGCCACTATCGAAACTTTTGCAGCTCTATGAACGAGTATTATGCAATCGTTTATTTCAAATATTTGCAAGTTGCTTGCAACATGAAAATCAAGCTCTAAGAATTTAATTTTATAATTTCATTTGTGCTTAGTTACAAAGAAATACTTGGAAAATTTAGAAATTTTATCTAAGCACTGCAACTCTTTAAAAAGAAGAAAGTAAATGCTTTCCTATATGAAACTCCCATGAGAATAGTAGAATATTTTTAGCTTTAGTTAAATGTATTATATAAAATATGCAGAACATTTAAATAAATACAGAGGTATGCCTTAATCCTCTGCTGGCAGCACCTCTGCTAACTCACTTAAACTTAATAAAATTTCTCTTACTCAGCTTGTAAAACTTTTTGGCAAAATATTCTCGCACTTCGTTCGATTGGCAGCCAGCCATGGGCGACTCACCTTCTGCTCAACCTGCCCAGCCCTTGCCAAATAAGCTGTGTCACTTTGATGCTGATTGTCAAAAGGGAGCGCATTATACATACATATATTATGTGCATATATATATATATATATATATATATATATTTGTCTGTATAACTGTACAATGTGTGCGAAAGTGCGCGAATTTTTTATCTTAGCTTTGGCAATCTGCGTGAAATGATTTATTCATATTCATAACTTGATGCCGTTGCCGTTGTTGCTGTTGTTGCGCTTCTTGTGAGTGTGGCGCAATGCCATTCACTCCTCGACTGTCTGACTGACTGACAGAACGAGAGTTACTCTACGCCTCCCCGCCCCAAAAATGAAGTGATTCGCAACACATGCGCCAAAGCATTTCCCACGGCATCAAAATTGTTGCTGCACAGCCTCACCTTGTTTTATTTAGAGCCAAGGAGAGAGTGAGAGGGGCAACATATGTGAGCTTGTATAAAAGAGAAAGAGAGACAGAGAGGGAGAGAGAGAGAGAGAGTGAAACGATGCGCACTTCCTTCATTTGCATTACAATGATAAACTCCAAAGTGTGTGCCAGAGAATTTCTTAATTTTTTTTTTTTTATTCTGATCTTTTTTTTTGTGCTGTTTTCATTTTGCTCCGTTTTTGTTTTGAATTTGTGCAAAAGTCAGAAACTAGAAACTAGAAACTGGCTTTAGTTATTTATAGACAGCAGTCTATCTCAGAAAGAAAACAATCAAGAGCCAGCAAAGAACTTTTGTTTACTTTTTCAACAGCAGCTGAGGAACATGATGTGGAACCAATTTAGCCTCATTTTCAGTTTCTCAACATTGTGAGTTATCAAACTGAGCGATACGCTCATTAAGCATAAATTTGCCATCGATACAGACACTTACAATGCTGGCTACAACTATCCCAAAATGGAAGCCGAATGTGTCATCATACACACACACACACACACACACACATACACACACATAGTTTCAGTTTCCAGTTTTAGCTCCACATATGGTGGACTAATGAAGACATCGATTTGAAATGTTTGTGAATTATTATTTGCGGCTCTTTCGGGTTGTAGAACTACAGCAATTTCTCAGCTAATTGTTATGCAATGTCTGTCTGTTGTGACTTACGGAAATACCAACACCAGCAGCAACAACAACAAAACAGTCCATTGAACTTGATGCGACGTCATCGACCAAATTTTTTTGGCAGCCAGTCCAAGTTTTAGAAAAAGAAGCAGCAGCAGCAGCAGCAGCCAACAGATCATCAACCCATCATAACTGCGTAGAACTCCAGACAATGAAAACTCAATGATGTGACTGAAACATCAAATGCAAACAGAGTACAGTAAATACTCGTAGTGATGAACGAATGCAAGAGAAGTACAGGAAGCAACTTGATATATGATGATATCATCATATATACATAAAAAAAAAAAAATATATATATATATATATATTTACTTTTGTCACTGAAGAAATATTTATCTCAATTGATAACTATAAAAAATTATATTTAATTTAATTATTCTAAATATTATCAATAAAATTAGTAAACTTAAAATATACATTAAAATTATAATTATAAACAAATAAATAATAAATAAAATTTTAAAAAAATTTACTGAAAATAAATATATATATTAAATATATGAAAATATTAAACATCTACAAGAAGCTTATCTTTAAAATAATAATTGAACACATATCTTTATTTTACATTTTTACAAATTAAATAAAATAATAAAATTACTACAAAAAAATTTAATTGACTAAATATTTTTTTTAACATTTATTTTAATTTTTAAATGTTTCCTACAATACATTTTTTTTATATATATATTTATGTAATATATTTATATATGTATATAATATTTTAAGTTAAAATCTTATTATCAAAACAAAAAATATAAAAACAGTTATTTTAAATAATTGTAACTTATGTAACTCAGAAATAACATTTTAATTAATTAATCTCTTTATAATATATATTAATATTTCAATAATAATTATAATATATATGTAAAAAAACAATGTAAAATGTATATAAAATAAACTATATACAAAATTATTATATTTTTTTTTATTCTTTAGGTTTTAGTTTTAATATATACAGAATATTTTAGCTCCATTATTTTTTTCAATTACTCAACTAATGAACGCTATTCTAAATGAGATAAGAACAAATTATGATTGTCGCATATGGTTTAAGAACAGTTCAGGGCAAATGCTCAAGTGTCTGAGCTCAAGTACTTTTTCAAACAATAGAACCCATTGACTACTTGGCTTGCTTTTGTCTCGCCATGAATGCTCACTGTACTAGACTTGCTTCAATGTAACAGCAGTGCAACAATACGCAACACACACACACACACACACACATTGGCGCAGCAGCCAGTAGCCACTTGTGTTTATCATTTCTCTCGTCTCCTTTTTTGTACAAATCATCAACTTAATTATGCTTATATTAAGGTTTTTATCTGCACGCCGCCGACTTTTCACATGGTTCGCTCGGCGACAGAGGGCAGTGGTTTCAGGCGGGCTTGTGGAGTGGGTTGGGAGCAGCTGGAGGCAAGTGCCAGTAGCTCGAGAGCAACAACTTCACTTATTTGTAGCCAGCAACTGGCACTCTGTATCTCTGTATCTATATATGTGTGTGTGTGTGTGTGTGTTTGCGTTTTGTCAAGTGCACTTGTGGCTTATTTGCATATAGTAGGCACTTTGGTAATTGAATTCAGTTAGCAGCCAGTTCGAACGCAAAAAGATGGTAGACTCACGCGCATGCTTGATTGGGTACCAAAGCGTTCTCTCCCCTCACGTCTCTTAAAAAACCCTTACCTACACTCACTCTTACACACACACAGAGGCGCACATTATGATATGCGTATGGGCTGTTTTATGATTAAGTTTGAGTTGTGACCACAATTAAGCAGAACCTTTCTAGGCACTTGAAAAATACAGTTACGAAACCATCCAAGTGCCAGGCCAGGCCAGCCCAGGGCCAACAAAGCAATATGCAAATGTCCGTTGCATGAATTCCAATTAGGAATAAAAAATAAGAAAAAGCAGAAACAAAGATATAACAACAAGTCGAAAGAATCAATTCTTAAGTGTGTGTGCGTGTGTTTGCATTTACAAATAGTACGGAGTCATAAATAATTTTTCCCAATCAAAAAATTACTAACGAACTCTGGGCAATCAATGACTAAAATCGTAAGCAGAATCAAATATGTACAAATCAATTGAAAGTTGAAAAAAAAAACAAAGAACGACTATGAAATGCCCTTTAAAAACGATTTTTAATAATTAAATATTTATACAAATATACATTTATTTACTTTTAACTAAAATAATTGCTTAGACTTTTTTTTTCAAATATTTATTAAATTATCTATAGATTTTTTTTTAAATTCGGATATACCACAACTCAATGAATATCTTGTGTGTATTTCCTTTCAATATTCCTCTACTTATTAAAAAATAAGCTCTTTGGGTATTTTAAAATATAACCTATTAAAAATAATATATTTACTAATAATAATATTTAAATACTACATGGAAAATACTTCAGGATTATTTAAAATAAATAATAAAAATTTCAATGTATTCTTTATTTTTTTATTATATTTTTCATATATATATATTTTTTTTCTATTTTTCTAAAGCATTTGGAGAAATAATATTTCTGATATTTATATAATAATTTATTTTACGTCAAATATTTTTTAATTTCATTATATTTCATACTTTAGGTTAAGATTCTTCATAGTCAGTTTATTAACAATTTCTAATCTTATTTCAATTTAATTTATAAGCAGTTTTTTTCCTATTCTGTACATTATAGTAAAATTTATTTTTTTTGTTATATTCTTTACTTTAATAACGTTTGTTGGCTCGTACAATTTTTATAAATTTTTCAATTCCATATAAAATATTTATTTAGTCTACAGAATACTCACACCTCAATCCATTTGCCATGCTGTTCTCTTTATTAATTTATACTGTAGCCACTATGTTCTCTGTTTCATTTTTGTGGTTTCCATAGGGCCACAGTAAAATCATAATACCCTAGCTGCATCGTGCTCAAAAATATGACATAAATTATGCATGTTGAATCTACAGCAGGTTATGGCTGTTGCAGGTGCAACACGGTATGAGGACACCGAGTCACCAAGCACTAATTGTCCAAAAAGGACCACCAACACGTCTTTATGTCATTAGGAATGCCCCGCCTGTGCTCAGCCACTGAGGTTACAGGCAGCCAGACAAAAGGATGACAAAACTGCAACGTGACATGTTCACGTGCGAGTGTGTGTGTGCGAGTGTCTATCTATCTAGCTGTCTTGCATAACGCACAACTTTGCATTCAACATTTATTTGATTATATTTGACATGGCAATTGTGTCGTGCGCATAATTACACTTGTCAATATAAAATGGGTTAAGTTTTCATAAGATCCGATTCGAATGGAACTCTCTTGTCTGCCAGTCATAGATAAAACTTGCATAGGCCACTGCAGTCACTTCCTTCGATCTGACAAGCTAATTGAAATTTCATTAGCGTTGTGCCAAGCCCTCTCTCTCTCTTTCTCTCTCACAGTTCAGCCCACAATGTAATTTGTAATTTATTATTAATAATTCATAACACTCCAAGCCATTTGCAGTTGACGTTAGTTTCATAGATAAGATTGTTGCTGCTGCTGCTGCTGCTGCTCAAAAATGCACGAGAGCTGCTCAACAATTTGTTTTTCCTTTTTCTCCTCGTGTTGGCTGCTTAGTTTCTGTTTTGCTTTTCATTGAAAATATTATCTATGATCAACCCAAAAATGTAACCGCATGAGATATGACCAAATACAAAGTACAAGCTGGAAAAAATTAAAAAAAAAAGAAGAAAAATATACACATTGAGTGCGCCCGGGACTGGGCAATCGATAGGAAGTTCGGAAATGTTGTGTGCGCTGAGGAAGTCAGAGTCAAGATATATCATGAGTAAAAAATATGAAATAAGCCAGAGAGGTATCCAGATTGTAGATCGATTAAAAGTAGGCTCTAGTAATTTTGAAAGATTTATTGGGCGTATTTAAATGATAGGGGTTTTCAAGAGATAAGTTAAAAATAAATACATGTTAAAATACAAGTAAAACATGTTTAGATGGCTGAAGGTTGTGGTAAATATATATAATAATATAAAGGGTGACAGTGCTCAGCTAGAGTTAGAGCATTCGATGGCACGATCGATATATCGATAAATATTAATGTCTGCTTGATGATTGAAAAATTTTACATATTTTTCAAAATGACTTTAATTCCTCGATCAAAGCTAAAGCCTTCATAACCATAAATATATTAAATAATGTAAATTATTTAAATTTTTGAAAGTCTTGAAAAGTGTATTTATTTTGTTTATTATTATTTATTTATTTATTTTATCTTAAAATTTTACGAAAATTAAATTTTTGTTTTAAGTTGAAACTGGTTTTCTAGCTTTATAGCTAGAGCATAGCACAAAGAAGGATTAACGAATTGAATGTTAAGTCTAAGAAAATATATAATTGTATAAAATAATAATATAAATAATAGGCAGCTCAAAAAACAGCAGCAAAGGTCAGAGTGACTAACTGACTAGATTCTAACTTAACAAAAAAAAATATTTTCTAAAATTAGCGATAGGTTTTTTTTTACGTTAATTTTTTTACAATCTGTCCTTGGGGATAAATAATATAGGTGACAACAATTTCTATATATTTATATTTTTAAAATAATTATTCTTTTAATAGCTTGTAAAATGTAGGTAATATATATGTAGTAATATATACATAGAAAATACTGTCAATGTTATTTTATGTAAATTTCAAACATTTATTTAAAATTTTGTTTATTATTATTATTATTATACTATTATTAATAAAAATGACTCAACGGCAGACTTTTGCATGGCAAAAACCTTTAAATAATTCTAAGTTTGTTGGCTCAGTCCTTTTCCATATTCTTCTTAGCCTCAAATCTATCAGATATTTATATAGTCTGCCAAAGATACAACGGTAATATTAGATATCTATATTCAATCGGAAATTACATTTGTTTGTCATTAGGAGTATAATCAAATTAAACTCTTACAAATTAGAAAGACACGTGAGTGTTGCGGCGCAACCTTTATCACCGGTGTCACGAGTCGCAGCTAGAGCATGCAACATGCAACATACAACATGCAAGAACAATAACAATTGAAAGCCAGATACAGCAAAGGGGGAGTAGAGTATATTGTACCGATAGCTGGATGGATAGATGGAAAGGCAGACAGGCAGACAGACAGACGAACTGAAGCCCAAAAACCAAACCCAGTCAAAATGAAAACCAATGCAAACACCCGCAATGGCACAAACACACACACACGCAGCTATTCAATTATAGGTGCGCCAGGGGCACACACATGGATACATTTAGGAGAGTAGAGATAGTTTGAGGTTGGGTTTTTGGGGGGGCGACGCACAGGCAGGAGCAACGGAAACGACAGATGTCATTTGGCTTTTGTGGCCCAATATTATGCTCATTGTTATTGTTGCTGTTGCTGTTGCTCTATATGAATATACATTCTAAATTATCAATGCAGGTAAGTGCAGCTTATCAGTTATGCTTACGGCTTAGACACGCACACTCACACACGCCCTTCTCATCAATAACAATAACAACAATTGTTATTATAATGCACTTATATGCATTGCAACATAAACGAGCCAAAGCCAAGACAAGCATCGCCTCAGACCACAGCACACCAGCCCAACCCACTGGACCGACGACACTGCATTTGCCGTAATTGCATTTCATTGATTTTTCGTTTATGCTGCTAAACTCCCTACCAACTCCAGCCCTGTGCAGAATTTCCCTAGTCAGTTTCGTTTCTCAGTGAATAAACACGAAATCGTTCGGTCATATGAAAGAGAGTGTCAAATATGTCATAATACTTATCTAAATTGCAAACACACACCAAGACTACTGCTCTCTCTCTCTCTCTCTTTCCCTACTGAGAGAGTGAGATAGAAGGCCAGCCATGCCCATGCCCACGCCCACGCCCACGTAGCTGCTTTGGCTGTTTTAAATATTTATCGTTTTAGATTTTTAGTCAGTCGAAACTGACTAACGCCCACCCGTTCCGGGGAGCCCACCCATCGTGCTAGCCATCATCAGGCAATCTATTCAAATGGCAATTTCTCAGTTTAGCCATTCGAATTGCAATGCTGTTGGTTTAAGCTGTTATTGTTGCTATTGCTGTTGTTGTTGTTGTTGTAGTTTTTTATTATGATTGCAAAAGTTATCGCATGCGTTTGCAATTGTTATAGTTTTGCATAAGATTCAATACGATAATTCGAATAATAGCCAAGGATATTATGCAACAACAACTGTCAGTTATTAAAGTCATAAATGACATGGTTTGAAGAGTTTATTGCTTAGAGTTTAGTCATTTGAATATCCAACTAATATTAAAACCAACTTATAGCAAAACTCTTTAATGCCGAGTATGAGGAAGGCTAAGCTCAGTCGCAACTGTATATTCCAAAGCCAAAAAGCCGTTGAGCTGTTAGCTCTTTATTAAGAGTTTAAGCACTCGGTCTAAAGATATTAAAATATAATAATTATATAGTAATATGTATGTATATGCTGTTTATATATTTCTTGTCAGGAGAACTGTATTTCCTTAAGGATTCTCTGGGTTAACTCATTGAGCAATAAAAGGAAATATATCTCTCAATATAGATATATCAATCAGATCTTAAATATTGATTCAGTTTAATTTCTAAAATATCTTAAATATTTTTCTATATATATATATTCAATATCTTTGCTTCAGACTTGACTATTTGCAGAGTACCAAATATTCTCCATTACATCATATAATGCTGAGATAATAAGAATATTAAGTAGGATATTTATTTTATTTATATTCATATATATATATATATATATATATATATATATATATATATATATATATATATATATATCTTTCTGTAATGCTCCGCTGATATGTTTTATGAACAATAAAAGAGACAATTCACTCGCTTTCTCTTTCTCTCCATATCGAGTGTTGGTTATCATTGGGATCTATGGCACGTACTCTGACGACTGATAGGTGTAAAGAGCTGATAACAAAATACATATATAGAGTGATAATCTAGTAATAAAAAATAAATAAATATAGCTCGACACATATTGATAAAGAAATCAACTGGCTTAACAAGCTCTTTATTATCACATTATATTTATATTGAGTAAATAATTAAATTATGAATTGTTGAACAAAAAAATTCATAAGTATGCATATAAATAGAAAAGAATATATATATAAATATTTCAAATATACAATTCATAAGTATGCGTATAAATAGAAAAGAATATATCTATAAATATTTTACATATATTAACAGTTATTTATGCGTTTCACTAACCACAGCTCTAAATGCCATTTCGTTATTTATTGAAATTTATTGCAAAATATCTGTCAACAAATCAAAGCATTCTTACACAGCCTCTTAAAAAAAGATATTTATTATATTATATTTTTTAGCTAGCTAATTGCCTTTTGCCATACGATACAAACGAACAAATTGAAATTCGTGTGCGAGGCAATTCAGGCTCCAATAACACCTCGCGATGGGAAATGTGAAACGCAGTTATTTATATTTATATACATTTATTTATTTATTTGTTTATTTATATACATGATAGTATGCAGTTTTCTGTGAAGTCTATTGATTTTGCATATTAGCAAGCAGACACCACACTTTTTCTCCATTAAAATTTTCTCATGCGAGTGCAATTGAGGCATCCAAAAAAAAAAACAAACAGCTAACTTGACGACGTTTTGATACTCTATGAAAATGATGGGAAGCGATAAACTTATTTGGCTGGTTATTAAAAAACATTTTATACTTATTATTATATTATATAATGGAAATAAAAATGTTTTATAAGTCATATACATTTTCTATATTTTATATTTATAATTTTAATTAATAGATTAATATATTGCTTATAATTATTGATTTTCTATTTACTACTATTACTATTTTAAATAGTTTTTATATATATGTCATACTTTATATTTATATATATATATTTATTTAATTTTATATTTATATATTATACATATATTATTTTTATTATTTATTTTTGAATATCTTTTGGTTGCACATTTTTTATGTTTTTAATAACGATAAATTCAAATGAAACACTTAGCTATATAAATAGAATAATTACATTTAAATAGAACAGTTATTGCCTTTGACCATCAACCACATAACTGCAATACCCTATATTAACATGGTTATACATGTGCGCACAAGTTCCTCTTGACTATAAGAGATGATTTGTCGCCAAGTCGTGTTGTAAAACTACGTGTTTGTGCAGTGCAATCAAAGTTTTGTGTTTGTTTATTGAATTCGGGCCTCCAGTCGGTTATTTGTTTATCTAATTTCGGTGTAAAATGGAGCTGTCGAATGGGCCGACATGGCCAGGGGGCACCCCGGCCCTTCGCACCTCTCTCGACCACTCGATAACCAAGAGCCGAAGAACCGAAAGCAGCAAATTCCAAATGCCTGACTGTCTGCATAATTGTGTGCTTAACTCGTGCGCTTGTATTTATGTCTATGTATACGTATCTCTATCTATGTGACAACACAAACAAATGAAATGTGAGAAAACAACAACAACAACAACAACAACGGCAACGACAACGACAGGCTGCAGCGTGTGGAATCGAAGCGCGAGCCGCAATGCCACAGATTGCAATGGGATGACGTTGGAACGCCTCATATCGCATTGGACACGAATCATATTATCAGCTGCCAGTGGACAACAACGAGCAACAACAACAACAACAACAACGGCAGCGGCAACAAATCCCCAATGCATTTGACAACAAACAGGAAAATAAGCTGCGCCACAACGAATATTAAATGCTTCAATCGACAAGCGGGCAACGAAAGGCAAACGAAATGTAATTTGAACTTGAGTTACCGAGAAAATCAAAAAATGATTAAAGGTATTTTGTTTTTTATTGATATTAAAATAGATTGAAATAAGTTCAGTAGTAATGAAATAAAGCTGAGTATTATTAATATTAAGTATTATTATATAGCGATATTCATTTTAGCTATTCCCAAATTATAATTAATTAAATTTATTTTTAAAAATATAATTGTATAATAATATAATGTATATAATAAAATAATATAAATTTATATATTTTAATATATTTATATATAGACTTATATTCTTTTAATAATAATAAATTTAATATTAAAAAAAAATAATTTTATAATAATATAATGTATATAATATAATAATAATATAAATTTATATATTTTAATATAATATATATTCTTTTAAAAATTAATATTATTTTTTTAAATTTAATTAAATGTATTCTAAAATAATCTCAATTAATCTTTATCTTTAATATTTCTACTTTTCAATATGGCTATATTCTTAAATAATAATAAATTAAATTAATTATTAAAAAATAGATAAACCTATATTATATATAAAACATAAATTGAAATATTTTAATATATCTATGTACACATATATATTTTTAAAATAACTTATATAATTTTTTAATTTAAATAAATTTATACTAAAATAATTGACGATTTTCAATCTCTTCATTAATATGCCCACTTTTCAATATGACTCAATTTGATTAATCAAACACTGGGGAATAGATTCATATTGACATATTATTGTGAATAATCTTATATATACACACATACATATCAGAATATATAGACAACGCCCACTCTTCAACAATTTCGAGTTGATTTTCGTTCCCATTTAGCCATCTCTGTCGAGTGCTTCGTCTATCATATCATTTGCGCTGTAATGAGTTATGTACGCGATCTTATCCAGGAAATTCACTTAGGGAAGTCAACTTTTTCCCTTGTTGCGCACAAAGTAGCTTGGGAGTCTGTGGCAAGGGGCCACTGAGCAACTGAGCAACTGAGCCAGAGCATCGAGTATGCGGAATGTAATCAATGTGTCGTCACATCGAAAGCCGATTGGTTGCAACGACGACAAATGGTTTGTTTAAGTTCGGTTACACTGCTGTTTATTTATACATCAGATTGGTTCTTGTTGATGCAGTTGTTGCAGTTCCATCAGCGGAAATGCGTTTAAAGAACAATATTTTACTGGGTCGAATTGATTGGATGGAGGCGATAGCGTAAGTATTTAATTAACCTGATTTTAAAGTACAAAAGCAAAATCATGCTAAGGACTCTAAGTATATGCTGACAACTCACAATAGAAGGCCAATAAAAAATACAAAAATTTAGCAATAAGTTTTACTTAAATACTGATATCTATATGCAGTATATTTATTTTAAAAATCTTTAATTGAAAATTGTTTATTTGTGACCCACTTTTGCCATTGATTAACCATGAAAAAGAAAGCCACAATTTCTTGGAAATTGTTCGGGGTTAAACGAAAACCTTGCACCGCCGATTGATGGATTGATCCCGTTGATAAGCTAAAGGTAAACAGAATATTCTGAAAAATGTTTACAGAGCAAGTGGGCTCATCCAAACGGAATGAACATGACCCAATCATCGGTTCACAGGAAATACAAGTTTTGCTTGAAGCACAATGCGCACTTGTTTACAATGGAAAAATCTTTTAAATATATTATTGTATTTGTATTTAATCCTTCATATTTTTTCATAGCATGCATATTGCATGTTGCACATGGCTGTGTTTACCATTGCAATTATTGACGCATGGGCGAAACCCAACCCAGGAGATTAAAAACAAAGAAATTAAGAGGAGAAAAATGAATTGCAGTTGATATTGATGCCAAATGCAAAGGAGAGAGAGGATGGCCATGGGTCAATATGTCACAACTGTGCGCTTTATTTGCTCACAGCATAAGGAACAAACGACATACAGACTATATACATATGTATATATATATGTATATATATACATAGACTATATAAACACATATATGGCGATGGCAATGCCAATCGCATGGCCTGCACATATAAATATTTAAAAATCATTTTTTACGCAGCCAGCGATTTGTGACAGTCTCAACTTTTTTCCACGAGTGCTTTGGTCGCCGTGATAACAATTTGCTTTGGTTTGGATTCGGGTTTTGGGTGTGTGACGTGTGTGCACAGTGCCATCGAACTAGGGTGAGAAAAAACGTCGTACAAACAAACAGACCGAGAGGCGAGAGGCGCGCACAGTCACAGCCAGACGAATGTATGAACGTTGCTTGTCAATTATATAGACAGACAGTTGGTCTAGGCAGAGGAACTAATATTTTGTGGCTTTTTTCTTTTTTTGTTTTTGTTTTTCCTTTTGCTATTTGGCTTTTCCTGCTTTTATTGTCATCGTATAATAGGGGCAAAGTTAAAGGTAGAAACGCCGCCGCCACGCAAGTAACTCACATGGCTAAAAAGTTGTCACTTGTTGCGTGTTGCATGGTGCAATATCAACAACAACAACCAGAACAACAACAGCAAAAAGGGCTGGCCGTGATTTGCGTTTTAAATGGGTTTTCTTTCACTGGAAGCAGACGCCACCACAAATGGCGGAAGAGAGTCAAGACCAAATCAAAAACAGAGCAAATGTTGCGGCCAAATGCTGAAAATTTTTATTGTTTCGACATCAAAAGGCGCTGGGAATTGCAAAGACAACAAAGATCAAAGAAGAAGGGTGGAGCACTATGCCTATGAGTCACAAGCCAACAAACAAACAAACAAACAAATACAAAGTGACAAAAAGTCAACTCGAATGTGGAAAATGCAGGCAGAGAGAGCGAGCGAGAGAGGCAAAGAGTCGATGGAAATGTGCCAAGCAATGGGCCCATCATCATAGGTAAATATACAAAATTGTGTATAATGACGTTAATTAGCTGGGAAGACGCCACAAGCATTGTTAACAGGTGAGAGCCAACAGTTAAGAGTGGGGCGTGTCACCCACAAACAAACGGAAATAAACAATAAAAGCAAATTTGTGTGACAGAAATTATTTAATAGCTCAATTTTTACGAGTAAAACCCTGAAAGCGCCACCTGGTGTGGCGACAATGTAAACGCACTCAAAAAAATTTCATATACTTGAAATTTTTACAAATATTGACTAACATAAGTCTTGGAATATTCAAAAGTAAAAGCGGAGAAAACTCAAGAGTCTGCTGTAGAATTAAATTACACTGGTAAAGAATTTATATTAATTCAAGTTAAAAAAAAAAAAACAGTAAAAATACATTTAAGGAAATCTTGAACTTTTCATATATATAATTATATATAATATAATCATATATATATTATATAATTCATAAAGTATATATACATATTAGTACATACCAATGACTGTGATATGATGTAATAATAATAGCTATGCTGCTGGGCTGAAAAATATGATATATTTTAATTATATAAAATTAAAAAAATTAAAATTTTCTAGAAAATGGTGTAAATAAAACCTAAATATTTATTTTTAACTGAGATAAATCAAATAAAATAATTAAGACGATATAACTATATTTTATAAAAATTAAAATTAAATTTTAAAACATATGTACATACCTATTATAATAAAATTTAATTATATAAGCATTCTAATATTAAATAAATTATATATTGAGGAAATATTTGGTAAGTATAACAATAACTGAGATTTTCAAAATATAACTAATAAAAAAAAAAAAATAAAAATAAAAATAAATTTCATATAACGCAATGTAAATATCAAAATTTATTTTTAATTAATAAAAAATTGTAATCAAATTATTTTTATTTAGATGGTTATTTAAGAAAATTTAAGATCATAAAGAAAGAACTATAAATATTCAAAGTAAACTTACAAATATATATATATATATTGTATTAGCATAAATTTGAAGGCAAATTTGTCTCAGTGTAGCTAGCGTACTTGTACGTGCTGCGGTCGTAACCACTGCCAAATGCGTTTATCTCAGTGTCTCTGTGCGTGTGTCTTTACCAAAAGGCATTGATTTGAAATACGTTTGAAAGAAAATGAAAAATTAAAAATGTATGAGCCGTATTGGGTCAGTTTGTGGCCAGCTGGCTGGCAAAGCTGCAGTTTCCGCTTTCAGAGTCAGATTGAAAAAAAAACATACATATACATACATATGTATAAAATCCGAATTTTAAATGTAGAATCGTCGTAGAGAGCTTCCAGTACTCGGCTCACTTCCGCTTGTCGATTTTTGAGGTTTCTGCGGCTTTTGGGGACTGAAGCGGAGCTCGACATTAATTTTCATATATGAACCAGCTGCAGGTCTTAAGAATTTCACTTCAAAATTAATTTCGTGAAGATTCTCTTCATTTCTGTTTACACTTAACAACAGCAGCCATACGGGTGGGTGGGCGTTTGTTCGGGAGGGCAACCGGCCTTCCCCCACCTCGCGTAAGATTTTTCGTTTTCAGTTTCATTTTACATTTTACATTTTTCAGGGCCGGATGCATTCAATGGGATTTAATTGTTTATACATTAAAATACCGCACACGCCGAGACGGCATGGCGGGCCGATACTGCACAGAAATGAACATAAGAACTTCGTAGTGCCCCTGGCAGCATGAATCTTTAAGCTACAATTAAAATGGCACACAAACACAGTTAATGTTAAGAGGATGCCATCGGTCTGTTTGCATTTGCTTATCAATGCAGGCAGCATGTAGCAGCTAATTAACCGTGTCTTATCATCCAATTGGCTGTCTATTGCAGCTGTACATTACTAATCAAGTGCACTGTTTACATTTTTCAAGCATTTCTCTCTTTCGACATTTTCTAATGAGTTTTTCTGCCTCGATATGAAGTAGTCAGCTACTGGTGGTGGTGTATGGGTGTGTGTAGATATCTAGTAAAGGAAATAATTAAAGTCAGAACAAATAACAAGTGCAATTCAAAGAGCAAATATTGAGCTGATATGCTAGAGACCTATACGTTTCTAGCTAAAGAAAATTATCTAAATATATATATATATATATATATATATATATATATATATATAACATATATATATATATATATATATCAATTTAAGGCTGCAAAATTTTAAATGGAATATTTTATTTAGAATAATTTCAGTCGATATTAAAGTTTTTCGCGGTTATATACATAAAAATATATAAAAACATATAATATATAATATATATATATATATATATAAAAAATATATATTTAATAATAATTTTTAAATAAATCTATAAATCTTTTAGAATCTAGATATCTGCAGTCATATATAATATATAAAAAAAGTAACATAGATAAAAAATAATATAAATATATATTTTATAAATTATTATATATATATAAATATAAAACTATACTAAAAGCCTCAAAGAACTTGCATCTCAACTGAAAATATTCTGTATAAAATATTCCATCTAAAACATTTAAACATTTTTAAATTGATTTCATTTGCATTTCGAATAGCCGAGCTACTGTTTGTTGTGCCAGAAAAACACTGTTATAATTATAGGGTATATAATAATTTGAATCATTTTGGTGTATGCCGCTGGCTAGCTAATTGCCGAGCACGGCCAATGCGAAGGCGTTTCTCCAGAGGCATTTAATTTTTTTTTTTCAGTTTTTTATCTGCTCATAATTATTATGACAATGTTTTTTTTTCGGTTGCTGCAGTTGCCGTTTGGTATGCAAACAAAACAGCAGATCGAAATGGAAATTGAAAATGCTCAAAACAACAGCTGGCCACAAGACCAGCAGCAGCAATCAAGTCCGAGGCACTCGATTTACACAAATGTATCTCTCAGATACACAGCTAGTAGCTCTGTGATTGTGTGTGTGTGTGTGTGCGCGTGGTGGGCGTCTGGAGCTGCCCCACCTCAATTACTGCACCGAGTCGCTGCGGCAATGCAATCTGCATCTAAATTGATCGTCATAATTATTGTATGTGTCGGCTGTCTTGTTGCTGCTGTGCTGCAGTTGCTGTTAAAAGTAGCTCAAGTGGTTTTTCGACAACAACAACATTTGGCCTGTTTGAAGTTGAGCAAAAGTGAAATTTTTCATTAACGCTGCCAGACACACTGGCACGTCTGCGTCCACATATCTCACAGATACAAAAATTACATTTCGATTTGCTTTTCATTTCAATTGAATTTGTAATTGTTGCCTATTTTACGACTGTCTTTCATGTGTGTTTATCTCACATTCGTTCAGATTTATATAGATACATATATACGTGTATATAAATGTATTTGCTTTTCGTTTGATAATTGTGCAAGGTTTTTGCCCTCTTTGTTTAGATGTTTTTTTTTTTTTTTTGGCTACTGTGCGTTGGCTTCTTGTATTTTCGATTGATGTGGCAAACAGAGCACTCCCCTCTCCACCCCTTCCCCATAGCCCTTTCCATGGAAAATATTTTGAAGTGTGTTTTTCCATTTAAATGGGCCCCTTGCCCAGTGACCCACATTCCGGATAACGTTTCGAGTTTCTGATTTATGCGAATTATTTGCTTTGTATCGCATCAGTTTTTCAATTTTCAATTTTCCATTTTCCACTTTAAGTGCTCGGCAATTGGTTCATTGATATTGATGATATTGCAATGGAGACTCGATAAATTAAGTCTTTATGCACTTGAAATGCCTGAAGCACATGAGGAATCGTCTCGTTGACTTTTAATTGGGCAACTATTTATGTAAGCCTGAACTTGATTTAATTAAAGCCCTCCCGCACTGAAGACTATTTAGAAAAGTATTTGATTCTTTTGTTTCAGTTTCTTGAAGCGACATTGACTTCCGCTCTATTAGCTTTTATCTATGTAAGTGCAGCTGAGCTTTGCTTCGCATAAAGCGCACGTCTTCTGGCTGAGTTGCAACTTCATCACGAATTCTTTGGCATCTTTCGAGTCATTTACAAGCAGTCCGCACTCATAAATGCGGCAAAGTAATAGATACACATGTAGCAGATACATTTCAATCTTTCGCTCGTGTGCTGACCGTATCTGTGTCTCAGTATCTGCCTATCGCAGCCTTGGCTTGGCTTGTCTCTCAGCTCGGCCGCCTAATCAGCCGTTAATCGCCGGCATGTACGCAGCTATGGCAATCAAATGACGGCCTGGACATCAGCGATTCAGCGAGTCAGTCGCTGAGGGACTCAGTTCTAATAACGCGCAACGTGGCGCATAATTGCACGTACTGCGTTTTCCTTTGAAGTCCAACAGTGACTGCAGCCACGAGATGCACTAAAGACATATTTACAAAAAAAAAATAAATAAATAAAAATAAAAAAAAAACAAGATACATTTCAACTGTTTGGCGTTGCCAGCGGCTAGCGATGTACAAAGCTTCAAATTGATGGATATGAAAGGATTCTGACTTTTAAAATAGACATAATCTGTTGTCTATTTTAAAAGTCCGAATCCGATGATATATAAAAAATAAATAATAAAAAAATAAAATAAAATGTAATATATATCACATCAATAAAATAGTAAATTATAAATATTTTATATTATAAATAGGATATATTATATATTATATATAATATATTATATATTATATATTATATATTATATATTATATATTATATATTATATATTATATATTATATATTATATATTATATATTATATATTATATATTATATATTATATATTATATATTATATATTATATATTATATATTATATATTATATATTATATCAAGCAACGTCAATTCGTGTTACTTCATTACGAGTAACATTAACTGATCGATATATCGATAACGATTGCTAGCAATCATAGTGTACTTGATTGCTGTACTGAGTCCAGTCTCCATTCATTCCATCAGCCCATGCTACACCGAGTCAGCCCGCTATTTTTTTGCGCTTTCAGCTTGACATTTAGCTTCGGTTTCAGCGACACGACAAACGCTCATCTCTAGGCAACAACTAACAAGTTATGCGTGTTGCAGCAACAACAATTGTTGCTTTTTAAGTTAATTTTACTGGCTACCCAGCTGAGGGCCGTAACGGGGGCCGTGCTCTCAATGAGATCAATGTTCGATACGTGTGGAAATTGCTATATAATTGCCGTGCAGTTGCGTTGCGAAAAGGAAACTCGAATTGTATGTCACTGGTTGAGTTGACTTGTGTTGAGCTGAGCTGCATTGCGTAGAGTTTTTCGCGTTGAGTGAAAATAACAACGAACAGGTATCACTGCAATTTGCGAATGGCACAGGTGGAAATGTATTTTGATGGCAAATGCGATAACGCCAAAGCATTTATTTTGTACAATGGGCCTTGCGGCAGGCAACCACCTCCTTCTCCTACTCCTACTGAACTTCGCTTCGCCACTTGAATTTATGGTCGAACTTTTCATTTTCCAACAGCACGCCATGTCGTCGCATTTGGCATTGGCATTGATGTTCGACCGGAACGATGATACTTTAAAGCCGCAGACGAACTAAAAAGTTAAAAGTTCACTCGACTGAATACGCCACATGGTGGCATGGACACGGACGCGGGACATGTCACATGGATCCGGACATGGGGCATTGCTGGGCTTGGACTTGGATTCGGTTTTAAGCTGCATGTTCGCTGCTCTGTCTACACGCTGTCAATTCGCTCGGGTTTGATTAATTACAAAAGCGCCGCGCACTAGCAAAATGGCAAGAAAAGCGGACAGTCGTCGAGGGCTGCTAAAGAAGTTTATGCATGAACATAAAATATAAAATATAAAAAATAATATATATAAAATATAAAATATAACATATAAAATATAAAAAATGAAATATAAAATATAACATATAAAATATAAAATAAAAAAAATAAAAAAAATAAAATATAAAATATAAAATATTAAATATAACATATAAAATATAAAAAATAAAATATAAAATATAAAAAATAAAATATAAAATATAACATATAAAATATAAAAAATAAAATATAAAATATAAAAAATAAAATATAAAATATAACATATAAAATATAAAATATAAAAAATAAAATATAAAATATAAATTAAAAAATATAATACATTAAACATTAAATTTAAAATACAAATTTAAAATATAAGAAATAAAATATTAAAAATTTAAAACATAAAATATATATCAAATAAACTTATAATTAAATGCATAATAAAATAAATTCTAATCTAAATTACTTCATACGATTATACTAATTTTTTTTGCTGAGAAGTTTGAGGGAGGAAGTGGAAACAAGTTTTTCATTAGCTAATATAGTTTGCTCTGGCTGTAACTGCTAAGCGAGTTTGGCATTAATCTTACGGCCCTAGCACGTTGCATGCTACAAGCTCCTTTTGCAGCTGCCGCTGCCGCTGCCGTTGTTGCTGCTGCTGCATTTGCTGCTGGCATGCGAGTCATGTTGTTTACGCCATTTTACACTGCTTGACAAATAAACTAAGCCAACTAAGTCAACGTCGAAGTCGCTGTCGCTGTCGCTGTTGCTGTTGCGGCTCCAAGGTAACTTGCATTGACATAATTAAATTAATTTACGTGGCAGCAAACGCAACGGCGACGGCGGTGGCTGCGGTGGCGTTGTCTAATTGGCAGCGCCAACATATGGCGCATATAGCCGACTCATGCTGAAACGTCTCAACATTTTGTGCACGTGTGTGTGTGTGTGTGAGTGTTGGCCAGACCAAAAGGCTGCTCATATATCATGCGGGCAGTCGCAATTAAAATGTCACTCTCGACCGAAACAATGCGAAACGCCGCATCCACTAACTGCTGAGTGCGACTGTGACTGACTTCGACTTTAACTTCGAATTATGCAATGCATTTTCTTAAAGCTATTTTTTATTTCTGTTAGGTTTTTTTCTCGCATTTTTGCGACATTTTGCTGCAAGTTGAAATATAAATCATACGCACTGCTGTCCATGCACATCTCAACAACGTTGCTGTTCGCGTGGGACCCAGCTGCAAAATGTCAAAGTTATCGCACACCTTGCCAAACTGTCAACAGTTTGTTGCTTGTTTGCTTGCTGCTGCTGCTGCTGCCCCACGGGTTGCATGACCTAATTAAGGCACCGACTAAGCCAGCTACCCTCTCCCACTCTCCAAAGCGTTTGTGGCTAGAAAAGTTTTTCTTTTGCGCACACGGCTCGCCCCCAGCTCGACTTTGACATGTGGCCAACGGTTGCCTGTCAGCCAAATTCCGGTTGCAGATGAGTCAGACGAAAGCAGCAAAGAGGCGTAGCCAGCCAAGAGCAGGCTGCTACAACGGATCACGAGCGAAAGCCGCGCAAATTCAATTTGGTCGGTGTGTAAATGTGTAAAATAGTTTTTAAAGTGCGAAGGTTAACATGCCCGCTGGCTGATTTTAAGTGGAATTTAGTTAACGCCATTAAAGTGCCTAAAACCAGCCAAAAACAAGTCAATTTTAAAGCGAAAGTGAAGCGTAAAGCTCATTGCTCAATAATAGTGCAATATATATGTGTTAAAGACTAGAATTCGATATGTTAATTTATGTATATATGGTATAACTATAATATATATCATTTATAAGTATAATAATAATATATATAATATATATTTTTTGATTAATTTATACACAGTATACACTCATTGAAATTCAATTGAAGGCAGTCACACTTTGTAGTTGATTTTGAATCTGATGCATGCTGGTCATCAGATCACATATATAATTAATTTTTATGTTAAACAAAGTCATTTGTTTATAGTAAATTAAAATAGGAAACTTACAATGTAAGAAAACTGGAAACATTAAAAAATAAAGCGCCAAGTTCAATTAAAGGCACTATGTTTTAGCATATCAAAGAATCAAAAATAAGGTTTATAAAAACGTAAATTAATTAATTAATAATGTGTCCATCCTCCAGATTGAATTACTTCAAAAATCCGATTTGAATTGTGTCAATCGTTTTTGAGACTCCTTTCGTTTTTTGAGCCCATTGAGAAATCCTATTATTCTAAACTCTTCCATCGATTGAAATTTTTTTCAGCTAGCGTAAACCCGCCTTAAGAGTTGACAGCAGGTAATTTTTATAATTTTCTAGTTTAGTCTGCCAATAAATATTTTAATGCAAAAATTGATTTAAATTATCATATTTTCAAAGATTTGTGGTTAATTAAAGTTAAATAGATTGAAGTTTATACATCTATTATAAACTGAAATTGGTTAAGATTTAAATTAATTTAACGAAATTTAAAAATTAAAGTCTGTATTAAATTTTGTCTTAAATCTGAATATTTTAAAGTTTTATTTATAAAAAATCAATATTTTTACTACATTTATTTTTATTAATTTATTTATTATTAAACATATTTTTAAAATTTTAATTTATTAGACTTTTAATTATATTCTAACAAATTATTTTAAATTTATTCAAATATTTTTGTTTTTCTACAGTTCTCGTCTTTTTTTTTATTTATTTAACATGTACTTTAAAATAACAAAATATTTTGAAAGAAAATTCCTGTACTTCAAATAAATTTAGAACGGAATGCCACGTGATGGAAAATTAAATGAAATGCATTTTCTTAAAAGGCACACTGAGTCACAACTGAGGGGATAAATAGCTGGCTTGACAAGTGCGACAAACGAGTGTCAGTCAATTGTGGCATTAAAGTGCACAGCGAAAGGGATAGAAAAGAGAGAGAGAGAGAGAGAGAGAGTGAGAGAGAGCAGATGCTTGCTATTTTAGCTAAATCATTAGCGGAATAAAAAAGCTCTGCCCATGAGTAATGCGCAGCGGGAAAGCAGGAAAGCAGCCAACAGCAGGTTGGGCGACCAGGTCGAATTCGAGTTGGCTGATTAATACAGTTTAGAAGTTCAATGTGGCACAGCAATGACCCAGTTTTAGATGCTCTAACACCTGGCCGAGGCACAATTCAAATTAGTTGCAACGAGTTATTTGGGGGCAAGCTTGTTCAGATTTCATTTTTGGTTTTTTTTCCTTTAATTGAAGCAGTTGCTAACTGTGCAGCAGATTTTGATATAAATGCATTTTATTGCCAATGCAGACACGCAACATTCAATCGCAGCAATCAGCAGACATGCAATGTGCAAGATATGGCATACATATACATGCATATATGCACACATGCATGCATGCATGCATGCATATATTTCAAGTGGCTCGCCGACAGCTGCTTATTATAGATGCTGCCGCCGATTATTGCCTGGCCCCAAAAAAAAAAAAAAAAAGGCTGGCAAACTTCATAAATCTATCACATGGCTGCCTGGTTGACTGTTTGGCTGTTTGCTTGCTTGCCAGATGATCTAAGTTTATGGTTTCGACATGTGGGTGGCTTTTGACAGGCACTTTTGACACTTGCGGCTGAGCTGTCAGCGCGGCACATGCAAAATTCATATTTATGTGCCAGCTAACTATATACGCAACCACTTACGCCTCATCCCCAATCGGTGCACTTTAATTGCAGCAGCAGCAACTAGCTGCTAACTGCAGCCAGTTTAAGTGCCGCATGATCGACAATCGTTTCAGCTAAAATGACTGCCGCACGTTTAGCACATCAGCGAGCAGTAGAAAACTGCAACAGTAACTGCTGCAATTGAAAGTTCGAAAGGATCGTGATTTGGCAAGCGGGCCAGGCCAGGTCGCATTTGGTTGCATGATGAACACGCATGATGCCAACGCCAGCCACAACAGTCCGGGTAGCGCTCAAAAGTAATTAAAAAAATGACGTGGAAAGCTCTCCCAGATAATGGCTGTAATAATAGAAATGCTAATGGCACAGACAAGCAAAGCTAAATAATACAAATAAATGTATAACAAGGAACAACTATTATCCACAATCTAGCGAATATTGTGTGCTCTTGATACATATATATTATAATATAATATAAGTATATAATATATATATGGCAGATTATTTTAATATTGCAATTTATTTGTATGTTTACTTGTCATTTAGCTCTGAATATATATATATAAATATATTATCACAAAGAAAACGTAATATGTTATATTTGTTTACTGCTAACAACAACAGCAATAAGGAATAGAGAGAATTTTTTAATTAAATTTTAAGAATATTTAAATTAAACATTAAATTATTATTTAAAATATTTTTAAATGCAATTTCCTGAACTATTTTTTACCTTGACTAACGTGATAAATTTCCATTGAAGCCATAAAAAATAAAATAAAAAGTTAATAAATTTAAAATAGTTTTAATTCTTTAATATATATATTCTTTTTTTAATATATATATTATTTTTCTTATACAAAATCAAAGTTTGGTTTGTGTCAAGTATATATTCATAATCTATAATAACAATTGATAAAGAAAAGTTTACAAAGAATAGCCTAATCAGCTATTTTATATTGAATTCCAGGAAATAAAAAACAAATAATAATAATATAAATATATACAGACTTCATATGATTAACTAATCTAAGCAAGACTAAAAGTCAACAGTCAAGTCAAAAAATATTATTAAACTTAAAGGCTTTACAAATATAAATATTTTAAACAGTGCGAACAGCGAGATAAAGTAAGTATGCCTTAGATCAGAGTTAGGAAGGAAAATATTGCAGTTGTCGTGCTGCAGCTGGTCAAACGAGTTAAAATTGGCGGACAGGCTTGGGCAGCAGGCACAGCCAGAGCCAGAGCCAGATCCTGAGCCAGAGCTTATAGTCAGAACCAGGGACTGGGCAATGGCATTGCCAGCTGATGGACAACTGCGTTTGAATAACGCGCACTGTTTGAAATTCATTTATCATTTCATTGTGTGGCAAATGGATGCAGCCATTCTCAAATACTTATGCGCTTATGGCACTCACACACACAGAAGCTGAGAAAAGAATCTCAGCTGGATATTACCTTTAACGATTTTTAACAGTTTGCTGCAGTTTGCATTTAATTTGGTAGATCAATTATAGCAAATGCATGCAGGGGCATCGTTAGAGACCAGTGGGCAGAGCATCGTTCTTGTAATGTGCCAGTATTATATAAGATTATGCGAAATGAGAGTAGAGTCTAAGGAATTTATTGCAAATGAAATGAACGAAATTTCTTTAAGACAGAGTGGGGACTTAATTAAAAATTTTCTTGGTGACTGATATAGAGTTAAGTGAAGAAAACTACAAGATCTAGACTGGGCTGATCTCAAATATATATATAAATTTAAGATATATATTTTTATATATTATATATATATTTTTTTCTTAAAATTGTTTTTAATATTTTTACATTTTAATCTATATTTACTAACTTTTCAAAGGGCGTGTGGGAAATACAAGCAAATTTATGCGTAAAAATACATTGATATTCACTCATCAAAATCCAAGCTTCCACTGAATTTGACAAATAAACGCGAATGCCAGATCTTTCATTTTCCATATCGATATTTGCCTGGTTTAATCAGTTCAAGGTCTTCAGACAGTGCACAAAACTCAAGCATTGAAACTTTTTTATGGGGTTCAAGTTTTCGTGCGCTTTTGTTAATTTCACGTTTTGTATCTTTGTTGATTTATATATATATATATATATATATATATATATATGTACATATATATATATATTTTTTTTCTTTTTGGCTGGCCGCTCTTAAGTAATTTATAGTGTATCGGAAATTTTGAATTTGCATGCCAAAGCCATAATTCTTAATTTACTCATTCCTCAGCTTTTATTATGAATTTATATATATGTACATATGTCGGCTGGCGAGGCAACTCCGTGTGACCACAAGACAGTTGCCCCTCAATTAACGGCCCCAACCGCAACTCTGCAGCAAGCACGAGGAGCTTGAGGCCTGACCGTGGCCAAAGCTGACTCGACCCCAATGCAGCTGTGCTGCCAGTGCAGTTCAGCTTTTAGCTACACAAAAGCTGAATCTGCAGCGCAAGTAGCAAACACTTTCAGTTTTTTTTTTTTCATATATATCGTAAAAAAAAGAAAACAAAAATCAAATTCCCACTAATTGCTATGATCAGGCACAGTTATAAAATTTTAAACTGTTTTTTTCGTTTTCTACATTTCTGATGCACAGCATCGGTTGCTCAGCTCTTGCCTCCCTCCGCTTGCATATTTCGTTTGAATATGCCTTTTACTCGGATGCCCATAAACTAAAAATTGCTCTGCTTTTTATCAGCCCTCTTGACTCGGCGTAATTATGGGCAATTTAAATAAATTAAACACCATTTATTTATCGGTTACCGAAAAAGTTTGCTGCAAATTATTAATAATATTAAACATATTCTACGCTCGTGCATGATTGCCAGCTATGCAAAGATTGCCGGCTGCTCTAAGTCGAGAATCGTTCACCTCTGACTGCATATATTGTTCATAACAGTAAAGTGTTGAGTAGATTAAACTAAAGTTAATATAATTATTATATTATATTAAATATTTTATATATTGATATTCTGATCAACTGTATTCAGCTTTGCAAACATTCCAAATTTAAAGTAATTAAATTATATATTGCGCTTGATAACAGCCTCGCAGCAGATCTTCTCTGCATATAAGCCCGCTGATACTGAATACCAGTCTCAATCTGTGTCGGGAGCCTGAAAGAATAAACCAGAGATATATATATATATATTTTTACTTTTTCACAATTGAATATACCTTGTAAGCCACGCTTTTTTAAGGAATTCTTATATATAATTAATATATATAATAATTATATATATATAAATATTTTATAACATATTCATTTCAGTACAAAATAAGTACAAATATTAACATATCAAGTATTGTTAATATTAATATTAATATCGAGACCGGTCCTAATTTCACAAAATTCTAGTTTAAATTATTTGCTGATAGAAACGATTTTAATCGGCTTGAGTTGCATGAATTGAACTTTCATCTGAACTGAACGGCACATGTATGCAGCATGCAAATACGATTCAGCCAGCACCCGCAATAAATTAATTTAATTAAACTACATACATTTAACATTTAAATGGAATGCTGTCATATAAATAAAACAATTTGCAAAACACGACAAGGCGACAAGGGTAACTGTGCGAAATTCGGATAAAACAAAAGTGTCAAATAAACACGAAAACAATATCGATATACATTTACATTAATAAATATATATATATCTATAGAAATGTGTATGTATTGATGATCATTTAGATAAAAGATATTGCTAGACATTAGAAACTGTCACATATTTTTATTTGGCATTTAATTTACGCGAATGCACTGCGGCCGAAAATAAAGTGGTTTATCTCAAATATTTAAATAAAAATCTATTAAAAATATTTATATTTATTTGAAGCTCGAATCATGGCAATAACATGATAAATGCTTGTACGTAATTTGTTACCTCATCGCCAGCTAGCCACAAGTTTTATGTTAATTTGTACAAAACTAGATGTCGATATTGTTTAATTGAGCAGCCAAAGCGGCGCTCGTCAGCCGACCCCAGAAAAAAAAACCAACATCAACAACAACAATAAAGGTATAAACAATTTGTAATTAGCATATTATGAGAATCAACACAAATGCTCAGCTTGACGAAGATCTTGGGCCAGAGATAAAGCTGCAAATTTATGGGACTTTGAACGGTCAAAGCGACACACGAAATGGCAAAGTCAACACACAATTAAAACAGTAAGAGTATTAATTCAACATTTGAGCAAGCCCAACAAGCCACATACTCTATAAAACGACAAATATTCCAATTCAATATTAAAAAAATTGTATAGTGAAATTGCAAAAAATAGTCGAAAATAAAATTTTTATTTAAAATTTCTAAACAAAAAATAAAAAAAAAAAACCTAAAACCTAAAAACCATCTAAACAAAAGTAGTATTAAATTAAAAATTTAATATAAAAAAATGTTTGTTTTTAAATATATTAATTGAAAACATTGTTATTATATTATCTATTCGTTTACCACGTTCTCTAAATATATATTGATCTGTGAACGAGTATTGTGCAGTCGGTTGTGATCGCAAATTTGATGTTTAAAGCATGCGGGCGGAAATTATTTGGCTCCAGATGCACATAAATTACGCAAGGCCAGCTAATGAAATGGACATAAATACAAATCTGGTTGCTTTTGGCATTGCGTCTAAGCAACAACAAATTGCTTCTACAAAATTATGGCCAAATGCTAATTAAGCAAATAAATTCCCAATCAAAATTAATAAACAATTTCAATGTGATTTCAAACAGCAACAAAAGGCAAAAAAATGAATATGAAAAGAGTCTAGCCTGCTCTGGTCGCACACTGATTGAATTTCACACTCAAATGAGTGTCTACATACGTATAAACACGTCTTGTCCAAACACAAATTTTGTGCTAATTGGCTGCTTTGATTTGCCGCTGAGTCCGCGTGGCATAGATTCTGCACTTGCCACAACAGAAGGCAGAAGGAACAACAACAATAACAGAAACAAACTGCCACGAATTTTCAAATTGATGCTAATCAAGTCATCAAATATATAAATATACTATATATATATATACATATATATATATATATATATATATATATATATATATATATATATATATTCGGTAGGTTGGGCATGGACATAGATGACCCCAAAAACAACAACAACAAATCCATCAAAGCATCACGATTTTAATGTCCACATGAATACAATGAACTGTTAACAGTAGTTTTCACTTAATTAATTGGTGAAAAAAGAAGAATATATATACATATGTATGTATATATTTATATATATATACAAACAACTGAAATCGTAAAAAACGGTGGAAACTCAAATTTAAACATTCGAAATCATGTTTTGGGTGCAAAACAACAACTTAGTTAGTCAGCAACTAACTAACTAATCAAAATGTTGAACAAGGCACAAAATCATAATTAAGGTGACGTCTACAAACATGAATGCAGCTATGCAAGACTCGAGCTACACAATTATATATATATATATATATATATATATATATATATATATATATATATATATATATATATGCATATTAATTTAAATATTAAATATATTAAATATTAATATTAATAAAGTTATAGAATGATTTCAAGTAATAAGTAAATGATAAAAGTAATAATAATAATAAATATTATCATATTATATGATGATGTTTTCATACGATTTTCATATAAAATTTAGCTGAGTTTTATTTGTGAGCGAGTATTAAGCAGCGGGTTAGGCTGAACTGTAGCATCATTATTTGCTTGTCAAAATCAAACCAAATATTAAATAATTCAATCTCCGCTGATGACTGATGACTTGAATGTTTGAAGCAACTGATAAGAGCTCGGTTCGCGATATTTCCCAGTCGAAAGCCTTGGCCTTATGTTCGCAAGAAGATTCCAAATTCAAAGTAATTCAAATTATATATTGCGATTGATAACAGCCTCGCAGCAGATCTTCACAGCATATAAGCCCGCTGATACTGAATACCAGTCTCAATCTGTGTCGGGAGCCTAAATCGAATATATAGCTGAAAGAATAAACAAGAAATAATTGTGGCCTTAGGAAGCGCAATGCCTTTAAATCAACAAGTGTTTGTGGCTTTACTAGCTGTTGTGTCAATGTCTGTACGATATACGAACTCCAATGAAATGGTGTGTTGCTCAAGTTAAACTTTTCAAGTATTTATGGTATTAAAATATTATCTATATATATAATATCTTCTCTTTTGCCAGTCGCGTGAGAAGGTGAATTTCACCATTAAACCATTGATGGGATATATAGCAAAGCTCAAAAAACAAATTGAGTTAAAAAACCAGAAAATCGTCGAGTTGGAAAATCAAATTTTGAGCAATGAAAAATATTTTCAAGATAAGGTTGAGCAATTAGCTAAGCAACAAGAGCAATTGATTAATAGTGAACTTGAATTAAGGGCCCAAAATAAAAGGTTGTTAGATAGTTTGAAATTGAAGGAAGCAGAGATTGCGAAAATAAACACAAATTTAACCGATTGCGAAAATAATATTGTTCAGAAAAATAATGAAAATAAAATATGTGAAGAGAACTTAAAAACTCTCAGTTCAAACAATACACAAATTGGCGAACTGACTGAGAAATATGATAAATGTAAAAATGACTTTGAAAACTTAGGAAAACAAAATGCTATATTAGAAGATAGATTTAACCAACTACAGGAAAACTTAACATCATGCGAAAATAATACATTAGTTCTTGAAAAAACGGCTAAGGAGAATTCAGTAAATCTCAGTGAAAGCAAACTGCGAATAGTACAGCTGAATAACAATTTTGAGAAGTGCAAAGCTGAGTCGACTAATTTAGCAGAAACCCTAGATAAATCAAATAACCAAATATCTATTAATAATCAAATTATCCAGAACTTAGAATCAAACATAACTCTATGCGAAAAGCATCTTGATATGAAGGAGGCAGAGAACACGATTTTACGAACAAATCTAAGTCAAGTTAAACAAAATTTAAGTGAAACAAATAGTGCAAATAGACAATGTGAACTCTTAAACAAGGATAACAAAAAGCAAATAGCTGAGTTTGAGAAAACAAATGAAGAAAACTTGAAAACTCTCAGCTCAAAAAAGAGAGAAATAGGTGAACTGACTGAGAAATCTGAGAAATGTAAAAATGAGTTAGTAGGTTTAGAAAAACAAAAAGCTATGTTAAAAGATGGGCTTAATTTGAAGGATGCAGAAATCCTCCAAAAACAAGGGAAGCTGAAAGCTTGTGAAAGTAATTTAATTGAAAAAATTAATAATATGAATTATTCTGTCGCTGTACTCAAGCAGAATATAATTAATATTGAAAATAAAATCAAAAATTTAGAGAATAAAATTGGGAAATGTGAACAGTTAAATAGGGAGAAAGACAGAAAAATAAGAAAACTAACTCAAAGTAGTGAAGAGAGTTGTGAAGAAAGCGAAAGCGATTCAACATCAGAAGAGTTTGTGATATATATCTGATATGGTGAGGGTTGTTGAAGTAAACACTCCAAAGTGAAAAAATAAAAAATGGTAGAAGATAGAACTTGCTAATCTTATGTGCCAGGAAATATATCATATATACACATAATTTTGTGTAACTTAATTAGTCGAAATAAAAATAAAATGTATGTTAAAGTTATTTAAAAATTAATCAACAAAAATTGTTAATATAATTGAATACTGGAATTTAAACTGAATATGTGATAATGTTCCATTCATAATATACATTTTTTGTAATTTATATATTGCCTTATGTGCTCAGAAATAAATTCGTTTTTGAATAACGTTTGACATTAATAATTAATCAAATAAATTTCTTTTTTTTTTTAATACATGGATTAGGAATTCAAAATTAAAATGTACGTTCATTGCATTATATTTATAAAAATATATAAATATATTATGTATAAAAAATATATTTTTACATTCCATTAAAAAACATCGCTAAAAAAGAAAGTAACAAATTTCTCAAAAAATTTAATTTTTCCTGTATTATTATTATCATTGTTTTTAACTATCCAATTAAGGGCCATTCAAATTAGCTAAGAAATGGCCTGAAAGCTGCAGAGATGTGAAGAAATAAATGCGATTCGAATCGAATAGACTGCAATATTTACGTATAGTTAGCATTTTAGTCACATCTGTGTGTGTGTTTATTAGCTGTTAGACTTAGGGGCTACTGCTGGCATTGGCATTGGAATGGCTTTGGATGTGGCCAATGCTTTTTGCCATTTGTTTTTATGACTTATCAGCAATTGCCCGACTGCTTCCAGTGGTTTCCCCCATTGGCAAGGCGTAACAATGTTGTCATACCCTGTAACTCAAGCTGATCAGGGCATATTGACGGACGAATGTAACAAGGCAATATTATTTCAATTTAATATTATAAGAGCCAAAGTCAGTATGTATGGGTGGGTAGATATATTTCTTATATTTGGTTAAGGGGTATTTCTCAAGTCGCGCACATTTGATTCGAGATAACAGCTACTTGTTGCCGGGCGATGCGTCAGTTCGTTAGCTGCTCAACGAACAACACGAGGCGAGCGTATGAGCAGTGAGCAGCAACCACAACAGCAACAACCGCAACAACTACAGCTTAAGAGTTGAACGAGGCGACGTCAGCGTCAACGTCAGGTCGTGTATGATTATGCCCGGAAGCACTAATTACCTTATTTACACTTTTATAACTCTGTGGCAGATCTCAGCTAACAGATCTCAACAAACATACACGCACACGTCGACCTATGCATGCAGCGCCAATCTCTAACAGTTTGTTTATGGCTTATGGAAGCTGCCATTGGCCCGACGGATGCTGAACAAAAGTGAAAATCTTTAGATCAACACATAATATAGCATATTATGCTTGTATGCACTGGCAGAAACGAAAAAGTATTTCGTATGCAAGTCCTGCAGTTATAGAGCAAACAATCAATTGCCAAGGCAGCACATCAAGAGCAACCCACCAAGTGGTTCGCTAGCCGACGGGCACAAGCCACTCACTCGACTATGTTGATAGAGTCGTTTTTTTTCTATTTCTTTCTGATTTCGGTCTTTTTTTTTTTTTTTTGGGTGCAGTCAAACTGGAGGGGAACTTTTCAGACGCTTGTTGCTGCTGCTGCTGCTGCTGCTGCTGCTGCTACCGATTGCCGGTGATTAAGTCATGAATCAGTTGTGGCTGCGAGTAACGGTTAAAGCGGCTCTAACTATGAATTTCGGTGGGCGTGTGCCTTGCAGCGTAAAGACCCAAGCCAAGCATTTTGAACCAACCCAAAGCAGCGCAAGCTGAGTGATTGTCATGCTAAACCAAAATCAATTTTCCACCAATTTTGTTTCCTTTTATTTTTTAAAGTGGGCTTCGCAGTGTATGTGTGTGCCTGTGCTAGCCGAAGAAATACAAATTTCATTTCATTTTGCCCAATTGCAATGTCAAGTAAATTTTCTATAAATTGCCAGCAAATCAGCAGCGAAAGCTGACGGCGAAAATTAACATGTTCGAACGATAGCAACGCACACTGATTAGAAGTACAGTGGAAAATCATTTATATAAAATTAGCTTTAAAAATATATATAGATGTATAAATTTATAAATTAATTAATATTAATATTTGTTTTTTTTATTTTTATATTTAATAAAATATAAAATATTTATTTACATTATTATTATTGACAACTTTGTATGTGATATTTAATTCTAATATATAAATCATAAATAATATATACATATATTCAACGGTTTTGTATACATTTATATTTGTACAACAATGAATACTCTCTAATAAGCAGAATAATATATAATATAATAAAAATAAATATATTTTTGAAAATAAATATTAATTTTTATGCTTTTCTTGATATTTGAGAATCAATAATACTTTAGATATATATTAAAATAGATATATTTCTTTTCCTTCTTTCCATTTAAAATGAATTAAAATACTGCCTTAATAACAAGCTAAATATCAAGTTAAATTTAATAACAAATAATGAATAATTATATTTAGTTTGTCTTATTTTTATATATACTTTATATATATATATATATATATATATATGTATATTTTATATTTCTAGAATTATATATTTATAAAAAATATATTTTGTGTGTTCAAGAAAGCTGAATTTAGAATGTAAATATAAGTATCATTGTGGTTCCAACCCACTGTGTGTGCCAAAAAGTCGAAGCTTGAGCCGCCTTTTGGGCACATGCAGGTGCCCCGTTTGCGTTCAACTGTTGCATTCCTGTGCGTCGCCGTCAGCGGTGGCAGCGGCTCCTTCGTTTCAGTTACTTTGTGGTCTGATTGAGTTTTTAATACACGAATTAAAAAAGGGTATATTGGTTTTTGATATATATTATATTTTAGAAACATAAACATTTAATACTCGTATGCTCTGTCATATTAAGATTATTTTAATATTAATTTATTACATATTCAAATCACATTAAATCTTCTATTTAAATATACTTTGGACTCAACCGCAAAAGTATTAGCTTTGGAATAAATAAAACTGCTTTTTGAACAAGAACGAGGGGCATTATGCAGTCGGTTGCACCCCACAGCAAAGTTCTGGCTTGCTTAAGTATATCCGTATACCTTTATATATAAGTTATATGTATATATATACATACATATACGTTTGTTTTTTCGAGTGGGCCTATTCAATTATTAGCAACGCCTAGCGAATGCCATTTTGCCGCTGTGTTTGCATAAAACTCAAATATTAACCGCTGCGCACGGAAGTGCATTTGTGTGGACGACGACTTGATTTTACCTTTTGCTTTTGCTCAGCGTTCGATCATTTCTGTTGGAAATGCTCGAAGTCCGTTCTACATTGTTTGCGCTGGACACAGGGTCAACAAGTTAATCACATTGTGTGGCATGAATAAAATAGAATTCTTATTGGGCCGCAGCACGGTTTCTTATTATTCGAGACTGAAGCTGGGGCACGCGTTTGGGCCTTAATAAGACAACGGTCGCTGTTTGGCTTATTGTTGCTGCTGCTGCTGCTGGTGTTGTTGTTGGCACGGAAATTGACGTTTAAAGCCGGCAAGCAGCTGTTTGGCCTTTTTTGGCCAAACAACAAGTACGCTTTTAGCCTTTGGCGTTCAAATTGGCAAATTAAGTCATACGCCTGCAACGCGGCGTTGTAATTTATCTCTCTGCCTGCTGCCTGCTGTTGGCCAGCGTACATTGTGCATTATTTGGCAATAATTATTGATTTATTATCTTGTTTGCTGTCCCAGGCAAATATACACACAACAAAAACAAAAGTTCAAAAATCAAAGCGCCGCCAAATTCATTATCACATGCATGCGAAATGATTTTTGGCCTGAGCCAGACACAAGAAATATGAACAAAAACCAAATAAAATACAAATAATAACTAAAAAGTTCTCAGCGCTCGAAAATATCATTAGTAAAGGTTAGCCTAATGATGGGGCCGATACAGACAGTTCTCAACGTGGACTTTGTAATTGGAAAGGCACGCACATTAGGGCGTAGGCATTTAGATAGCTAGAAAGTAAAGCCAATTAACTTGAAAGAGCAGTCGAAATCGGTATATATATATATATATATATATATATATATATATATTGTATATATATGTATATCTATGGGTAACCTTTCGATTTTGTTTTTGTAAGCAGCTACCAGGCGTGTTCAGCGCATTAATATTTTACGCCTATTGATCGAACATAAACTAGTGCAGAAAATTGCTTAAAGGCCTTTTCTTTTAATGGCTAGCTAATGACCAGCACGGAATTGGGCTAAAAAGGTGAAGGAATTTAGAAAGATGAACGAATGTATATTTTATAAAATTCAAAGTGTATAGATATTTATAGAGAGATTAATCTCTTACCCAGCCATCAAAATAATTGTTAGGCATGATCCGACTCTCTATTATTATTATTCTAGTCAAACCCGCAATTTAACAATTGTCTCAAATTTGCCAACATTTTTGCTACACCTGACGCTTGCACATCGTCAAGTTTGCAAATTTTCACTCAAGCTCTCAACCAGTTGAACAAGTTCTTAGCACGTATGGTAATTTTCTTGCAGCTCTATGTAGAGCCAAAAGAACACAATAAATTAAATTGCGAAATAAATTTTAACGCCTTATTATAGGAAAAGCCTCGCTGATGGCCCGTTGTCCATTCCAATGGAAAACAATTTCCATTTCCTGACTGACTACAAAGCTGCTGTAGCTGTCGCTGTTGCTGTTGGGCCATGCTGAGCGCTATCTGGCTGGCAGCTCTTATGAGGACAATTGTTGGTTTCGCTTGTTGCGCTTGCTTGTAGTTCGCCGGCTGGAGGCATGAAACCCACTTATCTAATTGCGATTCCGGGAACTGGTTTTCCTTGATACATTTTTCTCAACTCATTAGAACTCAATCATAACTAGCCCCAGCCACGAGCGCAATAGTGTGTGTATGATCGCTCTCTCTGTCTCTCTTTCTCTCTCTCTCACTCTGAGTCTTGCTGCCTCTATCGATCTGCACAGCAAAAAAAAATTTAATTTTATACATTTTTTTAAATTTCTTTATAATTTTTATTTTATATAAAAATATTTAAAATTTTATATCAAATAAGATTATGTATTAAATTTATTCTTATACCATTTATTTTAATTATTTTAATATTTAAATATTTAAACCAATATTTTTCTGATGTTCGATATGGATATAGAAACAATCTAAAATATCTTTGAAATTATTATATATCATTTTAATTCTTGAAATAGAAAGTTTTTCTTGCTGTGCAACGCGGGCAAAAGTTATCGCTGGCCGCATATTTTTCAGACGAGGCGCGCAATTGTTGCCCTGAGCAATTTTTAGCCAACCGAACGATGCCAGCAACAACAACAACAACAGCACGCCGGACGTGTTCCATAAACAACACTTTGATTACGGCGACGCGGGCGCAGAGCCGGAGCCAAACGCAAATCGATGTTTTCATATGGAAATTGAATCAAAGTCAAGTCGAGTTGAGTCGGCTACGCTGCCCAGTGCCAACAAAACATGACTGGACGCCAGTTGTCAGAGAATGTGGAGCACAGCAGCAGCAGCAGCAGCAACAACAATAACAACAACAACAGTAATAATAATAACAACAACCAGCAGCTGCTGTAGCATGTGTAGCTAGCTGTTGCGCCCAGGCCGTACAATTGTGGCCAAGCAATTGGCCTTGGCTAAAGCTGAGGCTGAGGCTGAGGCTGGAGTGGAAACGAGAGTTGGCCGCATCGGGCATGGCCAGTAGCCAGCATCGGCTCAGCATCTCGGCATCTCAGTCTCGAGCCACAGTCACAATCTGTGCCTCAGTTTTGAGGCTCATTCATGGGGAGCTCTTTTGTGGTTTTCGCTATGATTATTAATCAATTCTTTCATATCATTTGCCTTTGAATTGAATTCCATTTTTTCTTATCCCTCTCAACCAAGACGTTTACAATCTGCAGCTGCTGTTTATCGCTCTGTCTGTCTGTCTGTGGCAGGCACATTTTTACTCTAATTAATTCAACAAAAGTTTCTGGGCCAACTCTTTCAAACAATTTTTGTCTGCTTCTTAGACTTTGAGGCCTGCTGCTGTGAAAGGTAGCGCTCATTATTTGCATGTTTTTGTTTATTAAATTCCATTTAATTACCACATTTATACACACAGACAGTCAGCCCAATTCGAATGTGATAAAAATACTATTAAATTGTAAATTAATGAGACGAGATTATTGTGTTTGTTGTATTATAAAAAGGCAACAGATTCGAATGGATCTAGTCATCCACATATATATATATATATATATATATATATATATATATATATATATATATATATGCAAATTGTTGAATACTACTTTGATATCATGATTGACTATTGCCTTTTGTTCAAGGGCGTTAAAAATGATCCAGTTATTTGAATGTTCACAAACATTGGTAAGCTGAAAAGAGTTTTTGTATTCTGTCTAGGCTTCCTGCCGACTAGAGAGAAAGAAATTCGAAACATTATTAGTTATATTCATATTATAAAGTCGAACAAATTTATGGCGAGGCACACTTGGAAAGATTATACATATCAAGGCGCTATTGAAGCTAGTTTTTGGAATTCGAAAATCTGAATTGCTGTAGTAGTTATAACTGCATCTATTAAAGGCACCGCAAACCAGTACTCACTGTGTTGTTCATAATTCCTTAAGGCAATATAAAACTAGAGATGAGTACTCTAAAATTTAATTCAATTATCACAATTATCACAATTTAAATACAATTTTTATTATAATTATATATATATATATACTTTATAGTCGACTTTATGTTATTAGAATATTTTTTTATATACTAAAATTATTGGAGATGTCTAAACATCTTGGATTTTCTATGTGAGAGGCAGAATTGAGCCGAGAGTGGCAGATCCTTTATTATAATAGAATACATAGCTCAAAAGTTAAGAGACAAAGAATATGGGTGAATCAGGAAGCTGAAAGTGTAAGCTTCAATTGCGAATAATAATTAAAAAGAACAAAACAAATTAAGCAGTTGAACAAGATAGCTAAAAGAGAAAAAACTATTACAAAAAAAAAAAAAAAAAAAACAAGTGAGAAAGCTCTAGTCGAGTATGCCCGACTAGCAGATCCCCTGAACCCTTTCGAAGAGCGGATATTCCAAAACATGCTCATTTTACATACATATATATTGCAAGCGAAGAACATCAACTCGGTTCCCGGTTTTAATGGTTTCAGGGTTTAATAAAATTGTTATTAAAACATTTTTATAAACAGAAACATTTATAACTAATTCAATTTTGTTAAGCAATATAATTTATGAATATATTACAAAAATTACTAATTAGTTAAATACTTACCAGATCCAGAATGTGAAGAGAAGAAGAAATGGAGAAGAAGGCTTGTTCCTATAGAGGCAAATTTCCCACAAGTCGAGCATCGGCAGCGGTAGAATCGAAGAGCGGTGGAGAGTCGGATTAGAGTAGCAGTAGAATCGGGCAGCAGTAGAGTCGGGCAGTGGTAGAGAGTCCAGCAGCAGTAGAGAGTCAGATAACGGTAAAGTCGGGCAGCAGTAGAGAGTCGGGCAGCAGTAGAGAGTCGGGCAGCAGCAGAGAGTCGGGCAGCAGTAGAGAGTCGGGCAGCAGTAGAGAGTCGGGCAGCAGTAGAGAGGCGGTCAGCAGTAGATTCGGGCAGGAGTAGAGTCGGGTAGCAGTAGGGTCGGGCAGTGGTAGGGAGTCCAGCAGCAGTAGAGAGTCAGATAACGGTAAAGTCGGGCAGTGGTAGAGAGTCGGGCAGCAGTAGAGAGTCGGGCAGCAGTAGAGAGTCGGGCAGCAGTAGAGTTGGGCAGCAGTAGAGAGTCGGGCAGCAGTAGAGAGGCGGTCAGCAGTAGAGAGTCGGGCAGCAGTAGAGAGGCGGTCAGCAGTAGATTCGGGCAGGAGTAGAGTCGGGTAGCAGTAGGGTCGGGCAGTGGTAGAGAGTCCAGCAGCGGTAGAGAGTCAGATAACGGTAAAGTCGGGCAGCAGTAGAGAGCCGGGCAGCAGCAGTAGAGAGTCGGGCAGCAGTAGAGAGGCGGTCAGCAGTAGAGTCGGGCAGCAGTAGGGTCGGGCAGTGGTAGGGAGTCCAGCAGCGGTAGAGAGTCAGATAACGGTAAAGTCGGGCAGCAGTAGAGAGCCGGGCAGTAGTAGAGAGTCGGGCAGCAGTAGAGAGTCGGGCAGCAGTAGAGAGTCGGGCAGCAGTAGAGAGTCGGGCATCAGTAGAGTCGGGCAGCAGTAGAGAGTCGGGCAGCAGTAGAGAGGCGGTCAGCAGTAGATTCGGGCAGCAGTAGGGTCGGGCAGTGGTAGGGAGTCCAGCAGCGGTAGAGAGTCAGATAACGGTAAAGTCGGGCAGCAGTAGAGAGCCGGGCAGTAGTAGAGAGTCGGGCATCAGTAGAGAGTCGGGCAGCGGTAGAGAGTCCAGCAGCGGCAGAGAGTCCAGCAGCGGCAGAGAGTCCAGCAACGATAGTGAGTCCAGCAGCGGTAGAGAGACGGGCAGAGGGTACATAAAAAAAAAAAAATTATAATAAAAACCAAAAAATTACATACTTAACATATCACTAAAATTATTAACTATTTAAAAACTTACCAAATCCAGAGGAAGGAGCGGACGAGGAGCAGGAGTGAAAGCACTACACTACACTACACTGGACTGCACTGCACTGCACTGCACTGCACTGCACGACTGACCATCAGGGGGTCAGGAAACCAACTGAAGAAATGGGACAGAAGGCTTGCCCTTATATAGGGCAAAACTCCCGCCAAAAGTTGCGCTCAACTCTTTCGAACTCAACTCGGTCAAGGTCAGTCGATCAATGAGTGGGAAATGAGAACGCTACCTATTTTGCAAACAACGCACACGCATACGATCTGCAGTTTACTCAGTATACATACATTTGGGCTGCTACAAAGTTTTGCACTATATAAGGGCAAGCCTTCTGTCCCATTTCTTCAGTTGGTTTCCTGACCCCCTGATGGTCAGTCGTGCAGTGCAGTCCAGTGTAGTGTAGTGTAGTGCTTTCACTCCTGCTCCTCGTCCGCTCCTTCCTCTGGATTTGGTAAGTTTTTAAATAGTTAATAATTTTAGTGATATGTTAAGTATGTAATTTTTTGGTTTTTATTCTAATTTTTTTTTTTTTTTTTATGTACCCTCTGCCCGTCTCTCTACCGCTGCTGGACTCACTATCGCTGCTGGACTCTCTGCCGCTGCTGGACTCTCTGCCGCTGCCCGACTCTCTACCACTGCCTGACTTTACCGTTATCCGACTCTATACTGCTGCCCGACTTTCTACTGCTGCCCGACTCTCTACTGCTGCCCGACTCTCTACTGCTGCCCGACTCTCTACTGCTGCCCGATTCTCTACTGCTGCCCGACTCTCTACCACTGCCCGACCCTACTGCTGCCCGACTCTACTGCTGCCCGACTCTACTGCTGCCCGACTCTACTGCTGCCCGACTCTACTGCTGCCCGACTCTCTACTGCTGCCCGACTTTACCGTTATCTGACTCTCTACCGCTGCTGGACGCTCTACCACTGCCCGACTCTACTGCTGCCCGATTCTACTTCTGCCCGGCTCTCTACTGCTGCCCGACTTTACCGTTATCTGACTCTCTACCGCTGCCCGACTCTCTACCACTGCCCGACTCTACTGCTGCCCGATTCTACTGCTGCCCGACTCTCTACTGCTGCCCGACTCTACTGCTGCCCGACTTTACCGTTATCTGACTCTCTACTGCTGCCCGACTTTACCGTTATCTGACTCTCTACTGCTGTCCGACTCTACTGCTGCCCGACTCTATACCACTGCCCGACTCTACTGCTGCCCGACTCTCCACCGCTGTTCGACTCTACCGCTGCCGATGCTCGACTTGTGGGAAATTAGGAACAAGGAACAAGCCTTCTTCTCCATTTCTTCTTCTCCTTCTCTTCACATTCTGGATCTGGTAAGTATTTAACTAATTAGTAATTTATGTAATATATTCATTAATTATATTGCTTAACAAAATTTAATTAGTTATAAATGTTTCTGTTTATAAAAATGTTTTAATAATAATTTTATTAAACCCTGAACCCAATAAAACTGGGAATATCAAATGCTTGGGTACGAGTTAATGTTCTTCGCTTGCAATATATATGCATGCAAAATGAGCATGTTTTGGAATATCCGCTCTTCGAAAGGGTTCAGGGTATACTAGGGCTTTCTTACTTGTTTTTTAAATATGATACACAAATTCATTGTAAATGACAAAGAATAAAAAAAACTAACTCAATAACTTTAATTTTAAGCCTATTAAAATCAGTATGTACACACTAATAAAATTTGAAACAAAATAAAAAAAATAATTTAATTAATTAAAGAAATTCAAATTAATTAAAATCTAACATATCTCTTTCTGAACACCAATTTTAAACTCTTGTAACTATTCAAGTGCATGAAAAAAATATGCAATTTTTGAAGAACTCACACAAAAAATAAATTAAAAAATAAAACGTTTATTTTGCATAAGATTTTTTGTTATATGATATATATATATTTATAAAGGATGCAATATTGAATAGTACAAAACATTGGTATATTGGTTTAATTAGTTTATTTGGGTCAAATATATTCGATTATACCAATTTTTGCCTCACAATTGCAGATAGTTCTTAAAAAAATAATTCTTATTAATTGATTGCATTACAAATTTTATGAGTGGAAAACTGGATTTTTTTTTGCTCTAAAACTGCAACTGCTTTACGTAGAGACAGCTTGGCGAACAAGCCATGTACCCTCTTTGCGCTTCCTGAACGCTTAACACTCTCATGGGGAGTGCCTGGCTTTATATACCGCATAATGAAAGCCCACAGGAAGAGTCTGACAATTTGGCATCCTGTCTGCGGCAGGTGTCGAAATTGACAGATGAACACAGAATGCGCTCGAATGGTTAATAGCAATCGGACAGCCAGCGGAAGTGTTGAGCTGCGCTCTGAGGGCGTGGCGAGTGAGAGAAAAAATGACACAAGATGGACTGGACATATGGCGGACACATGGTGGCGACTGTAGCTGCTCTTCAACTTCAATTTAAATTTTAATCGCATGGCTAATAGACAAACTTAGAGTAAATGTCAGCATAAAGAGACTAAGAGCTTGACTTAAATCATGCCAACATTTACAAAGTACTTTGCAACGGCAACAACACACGAACACTTTCAGGCAGGTTTGGAGTCACGGACACGTCGACGCTGGCTAAGACAAACTTCCGATCACGTTGTAAGTCTGGCTGCAAAATTACAAAAGGCAGGCCAAGGCCCAGGCAAAAAAGGGTCTACAAACGAGACAGAGAGAGAGAGAGAGAGAGAGGGAAAAAAACTTAATGGAGGCAAATGCATCAAAATGGTTAATTGGATCTGGAACAGTAAATGACGAACACTTTTAGTGTTTATGGCAGTAGCCAAAGCCAAAGGCAGAGCTAGAAAGGCACCTCAACATAGGTGTGTGTGTGTGTGTGTGTGTTGCCAGAGGAACTTGGACGCAAGTGTGCAGAGCTCAAGTGGCTTGAAGCGTGTTGTACACGACACGCATTAGCGCGAATAAAGCAGTTTGTTGCCGTTGCAACGTTTGTTCTTTAATCGAATTGAATGCGTGGCATGCGCTCCTTGAGTAAAGCAAGTAGGCAATCGGGTATGATCCGATTATCAAGCATATTTTTATGATATATAGTATATATAGCAATGGTCCCTCTATCTCTCTTTAGCATATTCTCGATTCTCCCACGCTCGCCTAGCAACCTGTCATTGAGTTATTGATTCAACAAACCAACATTTTAACAAACTCTTTTCAGTTTGCGCCCTTCGAGCAATGGATCTGGACTGTAAGTGCGCGCTACTCTAAGATTTAACAGAACAAAATACTTATCAGCTAATTGAAAGTTAACAACGATTTAGAGAAACGCATTTCGGACGCATTTTGTGTATTCGATCATCATGGCGATAAGCTCATAGATGTGCGCGAGGTGGGCACAGTTCTGAGATTGTTGGGTTGTGTGCCAACCGAGCAGGAGGTCAATGAGGTAATCTCGGCCACCGAAACAGAGGAGACCAGCGGTGTAGTTCACTTGACTAAATTCTTGCCACATGTTTCGCAATTGCTGATGGAGCGCAAGTTAGTTGAATGTCATTGATAAACCATGTTTCATTGATTTAAAAAAAAAAAACTTAATTAGAATGGAGCCAGCGCCGCCAGAGAAGATTCTCGAAGCTTTCAAGACATTGGACCTGGAGAGCAAGGGCTTCCTGACCAAGGAGTACTTTGGCAAGCTGATGATGGAGGAGGGCGAGCCGTTTACCCAAGAGGAAATGGATGAAATGTGGCCAGTGGCCATAGATCCCATAAGCGGTCATATACCCTATGAATTGTATTTGAATCAACTGATGGTGAGAGCGAAGAAAAAATCGAATTTCTATAAAAATAAATATTTATTCTTTTTGTTGTTTGCTATATTTTCAGGTATATCTATAAATAATTTAAAAATATATTAATAATATTAATATTAATAAAAATCATATTAAAACATTTAATTTCTACAAAAGAAATTTTCAATAATTTTTTCAGCTATATTTTCAGGTATATCTATAATAAAAGTTGAAAGAAAATTTAAAAAAAAAAATGTTTATTTTAATTTAAAATTTTATAGAAAAGACTTTAATATTATTGTATTATAATTAAAAAATTATTTTCCTACAAAAACATTTTTAATAATTTGATCCTATATTTTTAGGTATTTCTTTAGGAAAATTCAATAAATGTTTATTTTTGTTTAATATTTAAAAGAAAAAAAATAATATTATAATAATAAAATTAAAAAATTTAGTGTCTACTAAAAGAAATCTTTAATTATATTTTTCGGCTCTATTTTCAGGTATATCTATAAAAAAAAATTTTATTTTTAGATTAATATTTGAAAAAAAATGCAATACTTTATGAATTTCCATTCATTCGAAAATAAAATTAAGATTGACAAAAGTATGCTTTATTTCATATGAATATGATTGTAGACTAATAAATCATATATATCAATATAGATTACACCATCTAATTTTTGTCAGTGTATGCTATGAGTTAATGCACTTCACAGTGCGTGGCTCGTTTTAGCCACTTTTGCTTTGTATTAGTCAGTCACAAACTAATGCAGAGAGAGAGGGAAACAAGCAAAGCTAACTAACCAGCGAGCCAAATGCGTTTCAAAATCGCAAACTAAATCCACATGCCCAGCGCAAAAATGAGGAGCACAGGATACAGCTGGGCAGAGAAGAAGCCAGTTAAGTAGAAGAAGGTGCTGCTCGCTGCGCTGGCCATGTATTGCCTGCTGGCTGGTGTGGAACGCGGCAAAGTGGGTTGCGCATCATTAGCACAACTAATGGATGTTCACTTTTCTTTGGCCAAAGTCGCAAACGGGCTGCCGCAAAAGTCGTGTTCGTCTCGCCGCGCCGCGCCTTGGCTCGCTTTGCTTTGGCTTTGGCCAAAAGGATGTCTGTCTGTCCAGCTTCTAAGCTGGAGTGTCTGTAAATTGCTGTTGGTAATATGAGCGGCTAGAAAATTTAAATAAATTAAAATAGCTCTTTGGCAGCATCAGGACTGGGTATGTGTGTGTGTACTATTGCCAAGGACTGTTCATTCGTTCGTATGCGTCAAAAAGGCCGTCGCCCGAGTCGTGTTCGAGTCGTGTTCTCGCTTCCGTATTTATTAAATACTAAATACACGCTGATGGATGCACTTAACTGCAACTCTGCCCCTGCCACACACTCGGCATCTCTCTGCCGCTCCTCTCCATCTGTCTCGCTTTGGATTAAAATATTTCATGTAATTCAGCCATTCGTGCGGCTGCCATCTGCACGTTCCGGCGCTTTGGCCAATTTGAGTGATTGCATTGCGCGCATTTAAATCGCTGCCATGTTCAAAGATTCTTTCATTATTTTTTTTTTCCTTTTTTCTTCTTTTTTTTTTTTTTGTTTGTGGCTGCGGCCAGTTAGTCCACTCCCAATTCTCTTGCTCTATCTAAACAAGTTCTACGTGCGGCACGCCTAATGGACTTTTAATCTTTACAACTTGCAACAAAAATTTGCCTCTCTGAATTGCCTGCGTACGCAGCTGATTGCAAATTGTCAGCGCCATAAAATGAAAGTAGAACTGCATAACAATAAAGCCAACTGCACTGAACTTTGTGACATCAAATGACTGCCAATTGGAGCAGCTTACATAAAATCTGATGCATTAACCCGTTGATAGCTGTCGAAAGTTTGGTCTACTCTATTTATGTATTTAAAGCAATTACTTAAAAATTTATGGTAAAATATATAAACAAAATTTTTCAAAAGTTCTTCGTAAATATTCAAGTTCTCAAACATATCTGCAATTAAATAAAGAATATTTAAATAATATATAAATAATTAATAAATAATTTTTAAAATTTAAAAATGCTGAAAAATAATTTGAATATCTTTAAAAAGTAATTTAGATAATCCTTTTGATAAAATATTAATTATTAACATTTGTTTTCCCAGTATTAAATATGAATTTTCCCATTATTAAATTTGCATTTAAATAATGACTAATTTTAAATATACACAAAAAAATATATAAAGAAAATAATTGAAAAATACTTTGAAACCCATTTTGGCAAAATATTTATTTTATAAATTTGTTACCTATTTTTAACACAAGAACTGCAATAAATCTTCAGTTAAATAATTTGCAATATTTATTTATATATATTATATAAGCCCTAAAAAATATTGTAAAATGTACAAATATAAGTGAATATTATTCTGAAAAACGGCAAACTTAAAAAAAAATTGATTTTCCATTTAAAACACATAAATCTTTAGATTTGACTCTTCCTAATATTCCTACTACTTCCACAAGCTTTGGCTTTATGTGCAAGTATTTCCTTTGCTCACCTCCGTTCGTTTTATTTCGCTTTTATGGCACCTGTACATACCGCTAGACTCATAAATTGTATTTTATTTTTTTTTTCAAACCACTTCTAAGCATTATCGTCACCTTATTTGCCTTCCTGATTAGTGTTTTCCGTGCTTGGCATTTGATTTACTGTCAACAATTATCAGCCATAACATGCTAATGGATAATGGCATATTATCAATGGCGCTGGTATGAGAAAAATTCCATGCCAGCTAATGGGTTAAGAATATGCTTCAAAAGCTCAACAGTCGTCACTCTGTCTGTGGGTCATAAAAATAAGGAAAATAAATGCCGCCAAATTGTCAAAGTTACTTGGAAGAAGATTCCCCCAAAGAGTTTGCTGTGCATGAATCAATTTCGCCAGCAAAACTCTGCGGCTGATGATGATTTACGCTCGACGAAGCGTAATTAAGATTTATGCGACATACTTGCTAACAAATACATGTCTGTGCACAAATACATTGTACATGAATATATATATATATATATATATATATATATATATATATATATATATATATATATATATATATATATATATATATATATATATATATATATATATATATATATATGTTATGCTCATATGCATTTTGTGGTTAAGCAATGCGAGCTTAATTGTTAGTTATGCCCTTTCTGTTTGTGCCCAGGAGGCGGGGTCGAGTCATTAAAACTAATTAAGTAGAAAGAATTCCTATAAGATTTATATGCTTCAATAACTGCATTATAATTGCGTTTTGTTCTCTGCAAATTATAGCAATTATTTACACTTAATGACAATATAACAAAATGTCTCCAAATTGCGCAACAATAGCTCAAAGATATTTTATAAATCAATTGTTGGCCGGCCGGCCGCCCGCCCTCTAGGGAATTGATTACGTAATGCATGCAATTCTTGATTTCTGGCATTAATTGCTGCATTTAAAATTGAGCAATGGACATTTATGCTTGTGCAGTGCGAGTGATATAATCAATATAACCTGACACTGATTAGAAATTGGTTTCTTGACTTCTGAGCTTGGTTTTACCTGTAATCTTTTGTTGAAAAAAAAAAAAAATAAATAAATAAAAAATAAATAAAAATATTTAAAAAAACAATGCTTATCATCAATAACATATACACATATATGTCGTCCAATTTTTGGGAATTTGGCATTCATATAGATGCATAGTATGAGTCTTTTCTTTTCCTCTTACTCTGAATCTCTGCACATTTCTAGTCTCTAGTTCTCTCCGTCGACTGAGAACCATTACAACTCGCTCTCACAAGCTACTCCTGGACTACGTTGAGCAAGAGCTATCTTTGTCTCAACTCGAGGTTACTGAGCAGAGTGCTGCCAGCTCGCAGAATATCTCCACAACAATTCTGCACAAGCTCTCAGACTCATAACAGCAGTATAACAGTAAAACACTCTGCTGTTAGACATTAGTTCTGTTAGTTTTACAGTATCACGTCAAATTATTGTAATGAATAAAGTAAGCATTCCTATAAGCTATAATTATAGCATAATTTTTGGGGCATTTCCATTATATTTAGTAAGATAAATATTTAAAGACAAAATATATAGCGGAAAAGGAAAATAAATATTTAATAGATTCATAATTTTATATATATAATTAAACTTTTAATTTTTATTGAAGGATTTTATACCAACTGTTTTTCTTTTGCTAACTGTTTCATTAACTTAATACAATTTATTTGCCATTAATTAATTTCTCTAGCTGCAGCTACTGCTGCTTGAACTAATATGCGAACAAGTTATGACACTTTGCTAACTTGTTTTACATTTAATCTGTTAGTTTATTTGCCTGAGCTACCTGTCAGCCTTGGCTTTCTGCTCCTACACAGACAACTCACTCTCGTTTCGCTGCTCGTATCTCTCTCTCCCTCTCTCTCTCTCTCTCTTGCTTAGTTGGTTTCATTTCCCAGCTGCACTTTGCTGAAACTTTCAATCAACTTTCTGTTTACCTACACGCCAGGCAGCGGCGGCTACTTGTTTGTTGATTGCCAGCCTTGCCTTGCCTTGCCTTGACTTCGGCATGGCTTGAATTGGGCTGAGTTAATGGCCAACTGCACTGGGCCTGAGAGTCAGCTGAGAACGAAAGCGGAACTGAAGAGGGCTCTCGTTATTTTTGATATATTTGTTGTTGTTGTTCCTGCTGCTGTTGTTGTTTTTGATAGCATTTCACATTGCTTGCCTTACCGTTAATTGAATTTAAGCAATGAAATGTAATTTGGAATTTTGCATGTGCCCAACTCGCGTAGCACGCCAGAAATCATCATAAAACCAGACACTCAGACACAGTCCGAGCCAAACATGAAATGAAATTGCAAAAGGTGAACAACATGCAATGGGCCAATGCATACGGACATAGCCAACAGCAGCAGCAACTCCAATAAAAAGGAAAATGAAAGAGAAAAAAAAGAAAACAAAAAATAATGCCGAGCGTGGTCAGTGGCATGCAGCCTGTGTGCTTGCTTGCGTCTTTATTGTTGCAGCCGTTGCCGTCGTCTTGTACAACACCCAAAGGTATCAGCAGACAAAATGCTAAAAATGTATTTACCACAAAACCGAACCGATGCGATGCGACCAGACGCGACGGGTGCGCGTCAACAGCGACTGCGACTGCGACGACGGGCTCTGCTCTGCTCATTGCTGGTGCCCTTAATGGATCTGCAGCACTTTGAGTGATTTATTTCACACGTTGATGAAATGGACAGCAATGGGCCGCATTTTGACGTTTATTGCAGCAGTGGCAAAGCCAGCAACCAGCAACCAGCAACAACTGCCCACGGCATGTGTTGTGCGCATGCGCGCAGCCCTGTGCCGACAACGCAGCCCAGAAGGACGCAGCACTCAAAATGCGCTAACCAAAAGAGAATGGTAACTTTAGCAACAAGTTTGCAATGATCTGCATTGCATTAATTTATATTTATAGAAATATGCTTAATTTAAGATAATAGCAATTTTCAAATATTATATATATTCATAACTATAATTTAATATTATTTCTTTAGTTTATTTATGTCTTTTATTTTAGGGATTTAATAATATATGTTAAGTGACAAATTCTAAAAACACTTCAAATAATTCCAGCCCTACTTACATCAGGATATATTATTTATAATAATAATATTTATAATAAATTTTACATAAATTTCTGTTTGTTGCAGGTTTTAAAATATTTATAAAATTTTTACTTTAACTTTAATAATAAACTATAATAAAGTAATGTGGGAAATTAGATTCCAAAAAAATTAATGTTTAAGTTATATTAAAATAAAAGTGAAAAACACTATGAAGTATTATCCAAAAATAAAGTAAAGTAATATTCTCAGAGTTATTTTTGCCGTAGATTCTATTTCTAAAAATACACTCAAATTAAATTCAAAATGCTCGAATTTCTTTTTAAAAATGAAAGAGATATTTGAATGATATTTGGCTTATGTCAATGCCAGTAGGATTTTTTTATCTAGAAAAAAACTTTTGTCAGAAATGATTTCATTTTGCTTTTCGTGTAGAGTTTATTAAATTTCCGACTATTTGTTAATAATTAATTAAATCAAAATTTCTTATTTAAAAAATAAAATAATAAACGAAAATTTAAATGCAACAAAATTATATATATATTATATTAAAAATAAATTTAAAAAAATGTATTTTAAGAAGATGTAAAAATAATTTATATTAAATTGTAGTACGATATATTTTTTATGATTTTTTTAACATAAAATATATATCAATTTAATTATTTAAATGCGTCAGGGTTAAATTTTGTTAAAAATAATATAGAAATTCAAATAAGTATTTTTTTCTTTGTATGCATAGATTTATCATACTTTTATATTTAAGAAATTTTTATTTGAATTCGAAAGAGCATCAAAAACTTCGAGTTTGCAAATTGTCAGCCTCTGCCATGTTTAACCATTTTAACAAAAAAATGTGTATTTTTTACTTTTTACTTTTTTTTTTTGCTGCTGCTTTGTTGTTGTTGCAATTGCGTTTTGCGTTGTGAGCCTTTGCACGTCTTTTGGTAATAGCCCCACAGACCGTGCGCGCTTTAATGAGGCGCGCTTCTCATTTGGACGCCACGCATTTTGTAGTTTTATACCTGCTCCTACAAGGGGGCGCGCGGGGACGACGAAGTCGGCAAAATTGAGTCAAAGTTGGCTATTAAAAACATTTAATTGCAACTTAATTAGTTGTTGCTTTAACATAGCGCTTCTCACGAACTGCAACTGCAACTGCAACGGCAACAGCAACATCAACGGCAACAGCAAAGTCAACGGCTACGGCAACGGCAACAGCAACAGCTATAGCAACTGTGACCTCTTCAAATGCCAACGTTGACCTCCAGCCAAACAGGCCAGGCAACAATGATCCATTCACGAAAATGCATTGATATTGGGGCTCAAGATATTGTCAAAACCACCCCGGGAGAAAAGTCAATTTAACACATTCACTATGCCTCTTAAAATGTTGATATTTTAATTAGTGACGCTCTAAAGGATTTTCAACAGCCAAGCTCAGGTTTCACTCCCACTCCCAGCCACTAAGCTGCAGTATGGGGGACAGCCGAAGCTCTGGCTCCACCAAGGCATCAACAGCCAACGACGTGGCAATCCGACTGAAGCAAAATAGTGCCAAAGGGCACACAGCATTGAGTGCGATTTGGTTTTTTTTTTTTTTTGTGGCTTTTGTTCCAAGCCATAAACATATACGAAGCCAGTGAAGCAGTATTTAGTATATGAAAGGGGCTCTAGTTACAGATGTTTCCTGAAAATTTCGACATTAAATAGAGTATGATAGAGGTGTCAGTGTTAGCTTTAACAATTAAATATCATTATTAATTATACGTTGTTACATGTATCTCTATTTGATTCTCACTTTCAAAAGAATCCCTTTTGCAGAACTTTTACTTAAGCCTCTGCAACTTACAACAACGCGATGCCCATATGCCAAACTGTGGTTTGTTGTTTTTGTTTTTGTTTTTGTTGTTGGTGGCAACCTACGGAGTTTTCCCCGACCGCTTTTATGACAGCGTTCCCAACTGTGGCAATAAGTTCAAATGCCAGCTGAAAGACTTTAAAGTCAGGCCTAATGTGCCACATAGGCAATGCAACCGCAACTCCAACTTCAACTCCGGCTGTGACTGTTGGAAGTTCGACTTTGACTCTGACTCTGACAAAAGGTTTCCTTTCTGGCCAAAAAGTGGGTGTAGCGGCACCAAATGCCATTGCCAAGCCAGCGCCTTTGCCGAGGATCGGGCACAACACGCCAACGCACTGACACTCACTCACAGCTCGTGAAGTTCCACTCCTCCACTTTTCTTGCAAAGAGAGTGTGAGGGCGCGAGCGGAGGGAGGGCGGAGCTGCTGCTGTTGCACTCTCTAGTGCTGATTTCCACTAATTTGATTAAACAGATTGAGTTTAATAAGGTTTATGCCATACAGATTGAAAGCCAACCTGCCTCAACAACAACAGCAACAACAACGACGACCTGAACAAATGTTGCTTAATTCAAGTGCCGCATTTATTTTGTAAACATTTCACATGCACTCCGGTACTTAGGCATACCCTCACGATTTGCTGTGATACAAAATATGCCGGCCGAGCAGCGATACCACTCAAGAATTTGCCCACACAAAAGGCCGACCGAGGAACAACCCAATCAATGGCCCCCAGTTAAACTTCCCCCACCATCCACCATCCACCACTCTGGCGAGTGAACTGCAATGTGCGTTTTGTGTGCACTTATGCGATCATTTGTTAAGTGTCATCGCGCCGGCATATGGGCAAGAAAACAACTCAAGAACAACCACAACAAACAACTAAATGTCATTTACACCGGCATCAACGAAATCTGAATACCCTTAATGTTTGTAATTTACTATTTTTTATTAGTAATTATTATTTAATTATTAATTAGTAATTAATTTCATATTCTAGAAATTATTAAAACTTACAATTATTGTTTAATGGTGATATGGAAAATCCCAAAGTGTAAGCATTCGTCTTCTCATTAACTGTTTGTGGCAAACTTATAGATAATTATTTGTTTAATGTGGTACAATCACTAAAAAACTATTAAATTTTTTATAATTAATTATTTAATTTCAATTAATTAATTTTTTTAAATTTTTAATAAAAATATATAGAATATATTCTAAATTATTTTATTATCTTGTACAATCATTCAACAGATTTTTCTTAAAATTTTTCAAAAATATTAAATAAAATAAACTTTTATTTATTTTTAATTTATTAACACTTACATATAAAATACTTTAGCTTTAAAATACATAAAGTAATTCTCAAAAGCAGAAGCTGTTAAAATAATAGTAATGTGTGGAAGGATTTTCCTTATTTCCCTTTGTTAAATTTCTTACAATTTAGAATTTTGATAATATTGACAAAATAAAATGTATTTTACATTTTTTAATAATAAATATATAAATGAAATATATTTTAACAAATATTTATAATAATAATAATATATTATACATATATAAATATTTATAAAAAAATTAAGCAACTCAGACAAATTTTGAGATTTAATTGTGGTAACATGTAAATATTCAAATGGTCAACAAGACTTCATCTAGCATATCGCAACATTATGGCAAGCCAAATGGCTAAGTCTAGAGATGCTGTGATGCAAAGTGTATAACAACAAAGTGTAGCTCGTAAACAAGCAAAGTGTTGTTGTTCTGGATGCTGCTGTTGTTGTTGTTGTTGTTGTGGTTGCTGTTGTCCATGGTCATGGTAAATTTATGCACAATTTTTCGCGCTTTCAAAAAATATTTGCATCATTAATCGTTGCACAGTCTTCGCCTCATGGCGGCATCGCATTATTGTTGTTGTTGTTGTTGCAGGCTCCTCTTATTGTTGTTGCTGTTTAGTTCGAGGCGTTGTCTGCGCCTAAAAACTTCTTGCAACAGCAACATGCAACTGCATTGGCATGCGGGCGCTGGCGTCGTTACAACGTTGTTGAAATGTTTTGTCAAGTTCTCAACGCCTGCAACATCAATGTGGCATTTGCCCTCCGCAGCAAGGGTGCCGCAGCTGTGGAGTGTGTGCTTAGTTGGCTCTACCTATTTACGCTTAAGCCACAATGGAAAACGCGGCATAGGGGCAGAATGGCCCTAATAAACTTTGAAATTCACTAAAATCATAACGCCACGAAACGCATTTCGCGAACCGCAAAAGTCGTAAGTCAAACATACGACTAAATACATAGTTACTGCCGCAGCCAAGCAAACAGCGCAGCCAGCAAGCCAGACAACCTAACCAAACAACTACCCAACCATCCAACCATCCAACCACCCAACCACCTTGTTGCAGCTGTTGCAGCAGCCCTGTGGCTAACACACGCACACAAATAGAACAAGTTTAGCAGCAAAAGCAAAAGCAGCTAAAACAAAGAACGAGTTGCTCTGCTTCTCGCTTTTTGTTATAAAATTATCAAATGTTTAATAGACTCAGAGACCGACCCCCACTTCGTGCCGCACAAATGATGATGGATGAAGCTGCCGCGGCCTCTGCCTCCTGCCCGAGTCAAGAACTGCAAAAGTCCGGCAAAACTCCAAATAGAGAGTTCAAACTGCGGCTTAGCTCAGCTCAGTTGCCAAATGAACTTGTACAATTTTTGGTTGGGATTTTCTTTTGTATCTTTCTTATTTTCTTTCTGCGGTTTGTGTTGAAAAGTTTTCCCACTTTTTTTGTGGGGTTGTAAAACTTGAAAATTTACAGCTTGCACCTAAAACTCAACTCGAGCGCTAAGACGATGCAACAAGTAAAGTTTTTGGGGTTGCACGAAAAGTCAGCGGAGTTTTCGACTCTCAGGAAATGTGATATATTCATTTCAATTAAAAGAAGTTTAAAGTCTCAAAATTATTGCTTAAAACAATAGAGTTTAAATTGATATAAGCGGCATAGGAAGGGCAGAAGATATGCTATATTTAATAGATATATAATATATACATAGGTATATCATAACTAGATATATATTATAGCTAAGCATATGTTATAGCTAATAGAATTATTTGTTCTCTATTATTATTATTATTATTTTTATTATTATTATTATTATTTTTTATTATTGTTTATTTATATTATTATTTTTATTATTATCTCCTCAGTTCCGTTTTCTCCCCCTCTCTTCTTGTCTTTTTCTTCTCCTTTCTTTTCTCCCTTAATCGTCGGTTCTCTCACGGATTTTACCTTCTCTTCTCCTCTCTCCTCTCTTCACGCAGCTTTTAAAGCTCAAATTCAAAAACTTAATAATTAGCCATTAAAGCATCTAAAACATTGGCTACATTTCCTGTGCGAGAGCGAGAGAGAGAGAGAGAGAGAGAGGGAGTACAGAACGAGGCGGAGTATAAGTAGTAGGAGAACGCACAATGAACTCATAAATTGACGCACCCTCCAAAACCGACAACATAATCGGCCACGCCGCCGGCAATGGCAATGCCAACGCCAACAACAGCAACGACAACGATACCAAAGACCCAGTCCGTAGTAGACTTCCAATACTTGATATTGCAACGCTGTGGCGCGCACTTGTAAATGGCATGTTGCAACATGCCTAAATATGCGCCACACACACTAACGGCACTGCCACGACGAGCAGGAAGAAGAAGATGCAGCAGCCGGGCTCGAGTCGAGTGCGGGCGACTCCTACGCACCAACAAACATCTCTTCTAGCGACATTGGAGCCAGATTGCGAGCCAGCCTCTATTTAGCTGCGCCAAAGCCTTGACAATGATCGTCATTAATTGAGAGGCAGACGACGACGACGACGACGACGACGTTGCTGCGTCCGTTGCAAGGTTCGGTGCTGGCGTTGTTCGATGAGTTTGGTTGCCATCGGACGCTGCTTTTGGGGCTACGACTGCAAAGTACATTTGCTCTGCAAAACAGTTCGTAACGCTTGAGTACTCAACTACTCAATCACGAATTAATATAAATAAATATGATATGGCAAATAATTAATTGATATATCAGACATATACGATTAGTTAATCAATTAATTTTTAAATAATCTCTTGCTGCTACTAACAATTGGTAGAGTATAGGAGAGCTACTATTGCCTAGTTGCTTGTACTTTTTCTGTTGTGGCTTTTTTGGCCAAGCGAATTATGAAAATGTGGGCTTGGTGCTGGCAACAACAATATTAACAACAGCAACAACAACAGCAACAACGACAATGCCACCAATATTGTCATCGTCCAGAGTTGAGACCTAAAGCCTGAGAGCTGAGAACGTAGACGAGGCTGGAACTGGAGACTTGGGCGCTGGCATGCGATGTTGTTATTGTTGTTGTTGTTGTTGATGCTGCTTTCTAAATGCGTAGCATATGCCTTGAGTCTGCCTGTGTGTGTGTGCGAAAATGTTGACCTTTAGCACAGAAAGCTAAGGCTAGCAAAGTCAGCAAAAGCAAAATAGGCTTCTAATGCATAAAATCTAAGCACAAATCTACGCAGATTTATCTTCGAAGGGGGACACTTTAAACAAGCACTGAAATTTAAGCTGCGGGAAAAGTCTAGGGTAACCGGAAAATGCGCCAATGCAGCCATAATATATATACATACATATATCTCCCTCAGTATCAAATGCATGCCCATTATCTGTCGTCTTTTTTTTTTTTTTTTGTTGCCGATTTGGAGCCAATTCACGCTGCATCGTTTAAGTTGGACTGACGCCAGTTTTGACCTCAAAACAACATTGAGCAGAGGTATAAAAAACATAATGATGACAGCTACCGATATGCAGTGCAACGCGCGCGCCCCACGCTCATAAATTACAGAGCCATAAGGCACAAAACAAGATCGAGAACAACCCAGTTACAAAGGGCGGGAGCCGGAGCACTGCTGGGCGAGTAGCTGATGAAGGGGGTTTAGCTTATGAAATTACGCCGCGAAATTCTTAGCATGCCACACATACATAATTTGTTGGTAGCGAACGCTGCGCTGCAGCTTTTGTTGTTGTTTTTACCGCGCAAAAAAAAGAAATCACTATCTCATTATGGCATACACCTTTTGGGCACATGCACACATTTATATAGCATACATACATATATATATATATATATATATATATATATATGTGTGCCGAGCCCATAATTATAAAGAGCCCTTAAGTACTTGTTAACAAGTTCGATATCTGAGCGATTTACATGATGTTCTTTAAATGCAGACCCCGAAAAGAAAGTGCAAAGCCAGCAAACAGCAAACGGAACGGCATATTTTGTCTGATCTCTGGTAAACGATAAACCCCAAGGGAATTGCGATCATACAGTGGCTCAAAATGTCTGAATATATAAGTATTAAAAAAGTACGGTTGTATAAAATATTATTCATCTACTGGTAATATATTTTAAAGTAATTCAAGTTGTTGAAATTTTCTCAGACATAAAGTTGTAATTATTAATTTTTATATTTTTATATAAAAATATATTTTTAACTAATTTATATTTCAAAATTAAAAATTACAAATATTTGAAACACGTCGTAAAACTTTGAATATCTTTATACAAATTCTCTAAGAAATATTTATATATATATATATATATATATATATATATATATATATATATAAAATATATAAATATATAAAAACTTTTAATAAATTATTACAAAAATGTTTTTTATAGTTTTAAATTTTTTTGCATTTGTATAGTTTGAAAAAAATGGAAACTATTTTTGTTTTATTTAATTTTTTCCAGTTTTTATTTTTACTTTGTTAGAATAAAGATTAAAGGAGAAAATATTAATATTAATTCTAAACATTAAATGAAACTACATTAAAATTATTGAAAATTCAAGATAAAAAATAAATATTAAATAAAATATAAAATCTGAAATATATAATGAAAAATATATTCTAAATTCTGAATACATTATAATCCCCAAGAAATATTCTAAATTTGTAACCACTGTACAGCTGACAGGCATTTCTGGCAGGTAACCCGAACAAATTGAATGGTTATGCTTTATGACTTATGGAAACCGGCAGCTGATTCGCGCGCCTCGATTTGCCGCTTAAATCGTTTGCCATAAAAATCGAATGCAGCACTAATTAAAGCCAGACAGACTGCAATGGGAGAGAGATTGAGACAGAGTGAGGGAGGCAGAGAGAGAGAGATAGAGGAAGAGAGAGAGAGAGTGGGGCATCCGTCAAGTATAGCATGTGTAAGATAAGCCAACCGTTAAGTCGTGGGCAATCCAGACATTCAACCCATTAGCCGCAGCAATGCTGTGGCTAACCATTAGCAATTAATTAAAAAATTAGAATATATTATGAAACTGATAGGCGACGATCAGATGATGTCTTATCTGCTGGGTCGCATCGCCATTGACAACCAAACGAATTAAATAAATTGAAAAATTGTCGGAATTTGAATGAAAATTTGTTTGCTGTTTGTTTGTTGCTTGTCTCTCTCTCTCTCTCTATCTCTCTCTCTCTCTCGCTCACGCTGTCGTATGAAAAGCAATTCGTAGCTATTCATATATTACAAGCAGCCGTAGCAGCAGCTCAAGCGAATGTTGCATATTTACGAGCTATTTATGCATATTAAAAAATTCTCCAAACGCTCGAATCAAAGAAAACTAGATAACAGTAGCTGACCTGGCCCTGTCCCTGCCTGGGCCCTGCCAAGGCATCCCTCTATCTTTTCGCTGCTTTACCTGCGAGCGTCGAGGTTTATAATACAAATATTTCCAGCTACCAAATCTGCGGCATGGAGCATCATTTTTATCATTTTTTTTTCTTTTCAAATTTTTTTATACACGTTCATGAAAATAAATGAGTATATTAGTTTTGTAAAATGTTCAGCATTATTTGGGAGATGAACAATCTCTTCTCGAAAATACCAATGCTTAACATTCAACAATTTTTGTCCGTGAACGAGCATTCAGCAGTCGGTCCTGCCCGACCGCAATAGTCTTAGTTGTTTTTTTTTTTTTTACTCCTTCTCCTACTACCGACTACGATGCGTTCGCCTGATAAAGATTTGTCTGTTTTGATTTTTATGACGCCACAAAAAAGGTTGCCTCGAGCTGCAATCTACCAAATTGAACCCTGAACGGAGATTCGGTACATAAAACTTCCATTTAATCTATAGAGAATGCCATAAAAAAAACTTTACAATCATATTCGCAAATATGCACAAGCAATTATATACTTCTCTTCACATATTTTTCCTTCTCATATTTTCGGCCAAGTTGTGAGTCAGTTTCGATAAGCGGAAAACTATTTCGAAGTTTGAAGTGCATTGAACGGTAAAGCTCAACTTTTACGGTTATAAATAAAAGTTGCTTAAGTGCAAAATTATGGTTTTCCAATTATCATACGGCACTTATAACGTGTCACGAGCAAGCTGAGTAGAATTTTTATGGGACACTTTTCATATCAGCATTAGTAGTTTTCTGAAGTAGCTTCGTTTCTTATTGGTTACTTTAATTATATAAAAGAAAATGAAGCGAACTTTTTAGAAGGCTTTAAGTGGCTTTAAATATAATTTTCAATCACTTTACAAATTATTTTAATCTTATTGCCTGTTCGTTCCACAAGAAAATTTTGACGAATTTGAATACTATTTATATATATTTTTTTTTTAATTTTTAAATTATAGTTATAAATTTTAATATTTAGTTATATTTATATATATATATTATATTAGTTATATATTCTTTCAAATTGAAAACAGTATAATTTAAAATATTTAATTATATTTAGAAATTATGTATATATATTAATATGAATATATATATATATATTAATATGTTATATTTTGTATATATTAATTTAACTTTGTGATTAAATTATAAAGATCTAAAATTTTAATAATTTAAAATTAATTAAATAAATTAGTTATTCATTATTAATTAATTCAATATTAAAATTCATTTTTTTTAAGTTATATTATATTTTATATTTGATATTTGTTGAAGATATTGAAAATTTATTAAAGATGTTTTTGTTTTCAATATGGTTTTATAAATTTTCTTTCGTATTCTTACCAATTTTTTGTAAATCAAATTAATTTAAATATTCATTAGTCTAAATTCGTTGCTTCATTCAACTTACTTCCTTTCTGACATTTGCATATGAATAGCTCACTTTAAATTAATTTATTTTCTATTTCTTGTTCCCAGAATGCACTTCATTTATTTCAATTAGCTTTATTTAAGCTAAGGCAACTTTTGTTTCCGCATTCATTTCTTATTCTAATCAACTATCAAATGTTGGTTTAAATGTACCAAGCCTCAATTGTACTTGAAGCTTTTCTTTCTGCTTCGCAGCGCCCACTGCAAAATTCAGTTTGTTTCTCTTTTTGTATGTTCAGATCCTGATTTATGAATATTACTATAACAGACGCCGCCACCAGTCGAGCAGTCCATCCATTTGGATGATGTGCGATCCGGGATCATTATTCATAACGAAAATCAATTAGTGCAGCGAACCCACCCAAGCCAGTCCCAAGTCGCAAGTTGCAAGTTGCAAGTTGCAAGACGGAACAGAGTCATCGTCAAGTCGTTCGAGTTGATGAATTGGTTTTAAATCAATGATAATGCAATAATAAACCTCATAGATACTCCAACAGCGGCTGTGGAGTAGTAAGAGATGAAGGAGGAGCAACAGTCCAAGTCAAATTCAAAACTTGTGTTCTGGCCAAGTTATAAATTCAAATCACACAACCACGCAAAAGGAATTCATTGAGAGTCGCATGTGGGTTGCAGCAGAAGGAGCTCGCGTCCAAGGCACACGAGTCGCTTGTTGTTATCTGGGCAGAGTTGGGGAACTGGCAACATGTTGCCGTAGTTGCCGTTGTTGCTGCTGCCGCTACTTCCCCCTGCCATAAACACGAAACAAAAATATCAATTATGAGGCAAAAGCAGGACGCCAAGGAGCTGAGCTAGAGCTCGTATCATATTTGTCGGACAAGGCAATGCGGTAGCAACAGTTGCAGTTACTGCTGCTGCTGCTGCTGCTACACATGTTGCTACCGTGTTGTGCTGTTGCCGCTGCCGTTGTTGCTGCTAGCACCATTGTACCGAGTATGACATTTGTTTCAGTCGCTTATCTTGCAATGCGCCAAACCCAGACTCTCTCATTCAACTCTAGCCCCAGTGGCTGCCCCGGCCCCACCCGCTCGCCTGATTGTGCGCTAAATTCCTATAGATGCTCATTTATTATGTTATGAGCGATTTCCCACAGTGTGTGTGTGTGTGTTTGTGGGGAACATCGTCGGGCATATAATTTCTTGGCTTTGCAAATGTAATTGATGCATTGAGGTTATGACATAGTTTCTGATAATGCGCCTCGGCTTATTTGGCATATTCCAGGCCAATGCAATCTGCAACTGACTCGTCCGTCTGCCTTCACTTGAGTGAGCGGCACGCAATTGTTGCCACATGCCTTCAATAATTCATGGCTTGATAGCTATTTTAGACCTCCTTTGCTAATGCAAGACAATACGCAAACCACCCCCCACCCACCCACAGCCACTCCCTGTTCATTTCTATTGCAAATAATATTTATGTCAATTCTTTGAGTTCTATAATATTTTATAGTAAGCTTTCGCTCAACTATTTGATATGTGCACGGAGTGGAAAGTCTCTGAAAAAGGCAGCTTATTTCTTTAACTCTGTATTTAGCCAAAATAATAAATATTATTTAAAACTGCAAACTTCAAAAAAATCAAATACGATTGAGAGAAGCTTAAATTTCTGAAAAGGCTTAAGGCTAAAGATTTTTATGTAGATTTTAAAACATTTTTTTTATTCATAAATATTGAACAAGAGTAAGAAAAATATATGCTTAAAATTGACTTTATGGCAAGGCTGGACCAGAATATATTCATATATATGTATATAGAATGGTATTTCAGAATAATAATATCTCTGCGTAAACTTTAATTGAAAAGTCTTAAGTCGTTGCCTTTTATTTGTATCTCAATTCAACTTGCCACTTAAACACCCTCTTAAAGCGCACGCAGTTCTACTATTGCCAGGGCAGTGCAACGAGAAATCTTGTAAATGGCTTTGGTCAACCTGCAGTCGAGCAATTTGTGACAGCTGCCTGCGTGTAGCTTAGGCTTATGCTCTGGGAACACATAGCGAGACTGTCTGCACACGCCTTTAAATCCAAAACCAATTTGGGTCACAGCTAACTGGCAGGGCACAGGCGCGTAATCGAGTCGTTAACCATTGCAGTGGCTTGATTTGACCCACAGAGGCTGGCTGGCTGGCTGCAACTTCATGGCTTTGACTGCGTCTCAACAATTTCCCTTTCAATTTCAACAGTAATCAAAACTGTCCACTTTGTGTCATGTCACACGCGACAACAACAACAGCAATGTCAACTGCAGATACTTCAACTAAACAAAAGCAAAAGCAAAAGCCCAACAAGCAACTGTCCAGCCATCCAGCTGTCAAATCCAGATACACACACTCGCACATAAGCTATTCAATCAACTTTACAACTTGGGTTCAGCGGCAGTGCGTTCAATTGTACAAACGGCTTGTGGCGGATTATGATTATGTGTGTGCGCGCGTATCTTACAGATACTTAGGCTTACAGCACAAGGCACAACATCCACACACAACAAGCTGAGGCGTGTCTAATTGCGCGCACATGTCTTACGCCCCATGGGTCAGAGCAAAGCCCCTCCACACACTCCACACTCCACACACTCCCAAAGAGCTACAATAACTGAAATGTCGTCCATTGTTTCGATCTAGCTATAAATACGCTACGCAGAGGCGACGTGAATGACCCGATTTTCGTTTGATTTAACGCAATTTATTGTTGGATATCTCAGTTGAAAATGAATGAGTCAATGGAAAGACGATTTAATGTGCTCGGCTTATGGATTTGCAATATAATTGCATTTAAGTACTTCATATTTAACTGCGAAGCTTTGGGAAAATCATAAAGTTAGAAGCCTTAATTAAAGACTAAAATAGACATTACTTAATATAAATGTTAACTAAATGTAGGTTTTGATCAAATTTTGATTTTATTATTAATATTAAGAATTAAATTAATATATATAAATAATTTAAAGTAAAAAATTAATTTCACATAAACATTTAATCTAAAAAAAAAACTTTTTTTATTTAATTTAATAGTCTTTCTAACAATTTTAATTGTGCATATTTCATGATTTATTTGAAAATTATATTAAAATATCTTAAATATTTTTAATCATTTTTAAACAATTTTAATCAGTTATTAAAAAATATGTTTGGACTTTATTTTTGAGAATATTATATATAATACTTTATAATACATTTAATTACAAAATCCTTATTTGAATAATATAATATATTAATATACAATATACTATATATTAAATATTACTAATTAACATTAGAATTTTTTATTTTTCATTTTTAAAATACATTTTTAAAAGACTACTCATTTGAAGATATTAAATAATACACAATTTAATTAATTAACTAAATTATATAATTACTGAATAATATACTTATTAAAAAATATGTTTGCACTTTTAGAATTATTTACATATTATTTTATTTCGATATTTTATAATATTTTATCATTGGTTCTTTCAAATAATTGGTTACACTATATTTTTAAAAATATATTATAGTATTTAGATATTATAAATATTATTAATTAAAATTAATTTTTGTTAAATTATATAATGGTAAAATTTCATATTCAAAGTGCAATTAATTAAGTGTAATCCTTAGCATAATTTGCCTATTTGAAACTAATTGAAATACATTTAGTTATACACATATAAATATTTATAAAATTATATTGTTCTTTATCAGATTGCATGGCAAACCTGTTGGGGCATTTTAATGGCAGCCCTAACTTTTATTAGCCATACAACGCGCTCGAAAACACTTTAGAAAAAGCTTTCAGGTAATTTGTATACCATAAAAATAAATATTGCCTTATGGTAATGGGGCGAAACCAACAAAAAGGAGAAGTGACAGAGCGAACAAACAATCTTTCGCGCATAAGGAATAATCACTGTAAAAATAAAAGTCTGTCTCGATATTCGTTTTCTTTGTTTTTTTTTTTGGCGTTAGCCTTCATCAGGCATGCAAAGCGGGCGCCCAGGCGGCAGTCGCCGTGACGCCAACTGGGCAAAAACGATAACTGATCCTGTCCAGGTGCAATAATTACGCATGCAGGCGGCGCACTTCATTGAATAATGCGAGTGCATAAATTAATTAAATTACGTTATAAAGTTGGCAAGGGCCGGTGGAGAGGGCTGGAGAGGAGAGGCACACAAGTCTTGCGACTTGCCTCACGCATTTGTCGCATAATTACGGACGCGCGAATTGCGTTGCCTTCACACAGAAGTACAATTCGAGGTGTAGACGGTGGAGACCAAGTTGTGTTGCTTTGATTGGAAATCGTTGTTTGGTTTTAATTTTTGTCGCACGGCCACCCAACAAGTGGCCAGGCAGGCACTACACAGCCGGCTGGCCTGCTGGCCAAACCGTGCAACCGGCTGTGGCAAATCATTTGCATAGCCAGTGGCCCACAGGCTGAGTTTTTGCAGTCCAGACTCTGTGTGCGCTGTGCGCTCGATGCTCTGTGCTCTTTGCTGTGTGCTGTGTGCCGTGTGCTCCCTTTTTGCGTTTTTGGCCAACATGTCGTCCAATTACTCGTTTATTCAATGGCGTTTGCATTAAGTGGACGCGTTAATTACGGACGACGTTCAACGTTCCACGCTCAACGCTCAACGCTGGCGAAAAATGTTAATTAAGTGATATTTTCGGCACCCAACCCAAGTTGCCAACCTGTGCGCTGTGTGCCCTCCTGTGTGCGTCTCCTCCTGGCAGTCACTGTAATTAAGTTGTACTACGAACTACGATGCTTTTCGTTCAGATTCATTTCAGTTTACCTTCTCACTGCCGCTCTGGACAAACTTTTTTCTTCGCATTCAAGTTAAACTTGCAACACAAACAAACAAACAAAACAAAAAGAAAAAGAAGCAAAAACATTAAAACTTCATCTGGCTCAAGGTCGCCGCAACGTGTGTGGTTAGAAGCATGCTCGAGTTGAATGAAAATGTAGTAAAATTTCACATAATAAAAATAGAACGATTTTTTATGAATTTTTGTTTTAAGAGAATTTAAAAGATTTTCATGAGTTTAAGAATGGGCCTAAATTTTTTGAATTAGCCTATAGATTAGCCTTAAGATTTGAGTAAATAATAAACTAAAAATATGCACAATAATTAATAATTAATTTCAATACGCTATCTCAACATAAGAAAAATGCGCAAAAATATGTATTTCAAATATATATATATAAATATATTAATCCCATAAAAATATATTTCATTGCAATGTTTTAAATAAGTCCAATTCATATGCAAAAAAAATTTACAAATTTTTTCATATATACATACATATATATATATATATATATATATATGTATATTTGCAAATATTTGAATTTTATGATTCAAAAATTTTTAAATTTAATTTTATTTAATAAAAATAATAATACAAATATTTGGACTTCATAAATATAATTATATATTTGTCAGATATTTTATTTAATAAAAAATAATAAAACTCATTTTATTGGTTGTTTTCAATATATTTTAAAAATTATAAAATTTACATTATTTTAAAAATAAAAAAAGATATCTTTGTTAGTATAATAAAATTATACACATATATATTAAAATATGAATACTTATCTATATAAAATCATTTGGGAAAAGTAAATAATATTATAAAGATCAACATTCCTTACCGCATTGAGGCGAAGTCTGCTGCAAACATTAGCCAACTATTTTGGCCAGTGCCTAACTGGTCGTCTTTAGATGCATCATTAATGTGCATTTGTTGCTTTAGATTTTGCGCTCGGATAACACACGCATGAGAATCTGGCCAAAACATTAGAGAGAGCGAGAGACCTTGGCATTGGGGACTGAGCACTGGGCACTGGGCACTGGAGCCATGCGCAGCTTGCGCCTGTTGCTTGAAAACCAAAACAAATAAAAATGATTTATAACGCAATGCGTTGAAGTTCTGGCAGACGCCGCCAAAAGCGCCAACTTGGTCGCTGCCCTCGAGGCAGCCAACCTGGCCAGCTTGGACATTGAGAAGGTTGCGGTGTCTGACTGCCCGTCGCCCAAGCCAATGCCTTGGACCCGTTCTGGTGCTGGGTTCTGCTTCGACTATCGCGGCTGGCAAGCTAAAAGTCTATGTTAACTTTGATAAATCGCTGCACTACTAAAATGCGATAAGCGTGCGAGCGAGCGAACAAACGAATGAACGAACGAACGCTGATGAGGATTGGGGGAACCCATAACCAGGTTCTCTCTCCAAACCCAATCAAGGGGCCGCACCAACGGCTACTGTGAAAGGGACGAGATCGTCTGCTGTAAACGCATGCGCTGATTGCAATGCGATAGGCGACTCGAGACGACGTACTTATATAAGTATTTTGTATATATTGTATATGTATATATATATATACGTACTCTGCTAGTGTCCAGCAAGTACTTGCCACAATGATATCTGCATGTCTATCTTAGATGCTCACGCAGACACACACACACAGCCCAAAACACACACAGACATAAAAGGCGTTGAGTGGTGTACGCCTGCGTGGCAGTTGCAGTGGCAGTGGAAATGGCAGTGGCAGTGGCAGCGGCTATCTACACTGCCAAGCCTCCTTAGCCGGACCATTGCGTGCTGTGGCAAGTCAAGTGCAGCAGCAGCAGCAGCTCTGCAACTGTCACACACACACACACACACAGACACAGAGGAACAACTCATATGGCAAAGTGAATGTTAACCCAATAAACAACATTTTTTAGGTCAGTAGAAAAGTACTTTAAATAAAGCTTTAAAATATAAAAACAAAATATGTTTAAGTTTTTTTTAAGCGAAAGAGCTTATCTCAAAATACTTCTATTTATTTATTTAAGAAAAATATTAAAATTGAAGAGCATTTAAAAAATAAATAAATAATACATTTTTGGGCTTAAAGTATAACACATTTTTTACATTTCCAAATTTTTTTTTCTAATAAAATTATATTTATAATGAATTATTCAGATTGAATATGATAGCAAATAAAATAAATAATGGTCCAGAATATAATTTTATTTTTATTTATAATTTGGAGCTGAGAAAAACATTAAAATTGGCAATATAAATTACTATGAAATATATATAATTAATAACTAATAAATGAATTTAATTGATAAGTAATGAATTAATAAAATAATAATTATAATAAATGTTTTTATATTAACGTAAGACTTTTCTTTTCTAAGCTATAGAGGAATACAAGATCAGGCATTATAAATAATAAAAACTAAATATTATAAATACTAAAATAAAAATAAACCAAACGGTACTATAAAATATTCTGAAAACAAGTTTGTTTTTAATTTTATTAAACAATTTTATTACAATATATATATATTTGATTTTCTGTATATGTAAAATGAATTATTTATCAAATATTTTATTTATTTGCCGCGCATGCTTTAACATACGAATAATTTAGATTAATAAACAAAGGCAAAGAAACACGAAATATTTTTCAAGATCAACTTTAAAGTTATTACGAAAATATTATAATTTACATATTTAGTGTTATATTAAATTAATTAAAAGATCTGCCCTACAGAAATAGATAAATATGTAAATTGTAAATATGTAGTTATGTAAATATGTAATATGTAGAAATATTGTTAAAAACTTAGCCTATTATTTAGTGTAAGACAGATTGCGAATAAAAACCAACTCAAAAAAAAATTACATTTTAAATTTATTAATAATATAAACCTAATTCATGATAATTTGAACATTTAATTTAATTTAAAAAATAAAGAATTTTCCATTGTCATAAAGAAACTTCATTTAATGTGGAAAGCTTTTTCTCTACTGAATATGTTCATTGGGTTAATCCGTTTACATTGTCGCCTTTCGCCCCTCGTGTTCGTTCCCTACAATTCTCCTGCCGCCCAGCGCTTTGTACGTAACTCTTATCTAGCGCCTTGAACTTGTAATGTTGGTTATTTTGTGCAAATATTGCGTTAATTAAAATATTTTAGTTGCGCCTCGTTGATAATGGACGTCGTTGACGACCGGACCTGTCCCTAGGGGCAAGTTGGCGGCTGCTGCTGTTGCTGTTGCTGCAACACCTTTGCGCCTCTTTAACGTGGCACCGGCCACTAGTCGCCGTGGCAAGTGCATTCATTGCGTAGCAGGTTCGATTGGCAGCATCGCTCCGTTTGCTTCGATTAGATTAACAAGTGCCAATTGCCTCTGAAGTCAAAGGCACAACTTATTGAAGCCCAGTGCCAATGCGCGTCAAATATTTGCATTTAGATGCACGATACGAAAATGCTGCTTAACATTTATAATTACTTAACGCATCTTATCACATTTGGCTACTTGCAAGCCCAACTCGACGAAAAATAACTTTGATAAACTCAATTGCACAACTTCAAAGCAACCGTTGACTGTCCGTCCCTTCGCCGTCCCATCGCCATTACCTTCTCTCTTTTCGGAGGCCATGCCCCCTTGTCTTGTCACGGCACGCCCCAGAGCCAAGTCAACGAACTCAAATCGAGCGTAACAATATTCAAAGTGCCATTGAAGCCGCACACAAACTATTCACATGTCTTGCTCTCGGGTCCAGTTCGTGCAAAGTTCAACGCGAGGGCGGTTTCAGCAGTTGGCCTTTTGAACGTTACTTAAGGCAAATATATATATATTTTTAAATGGTAATTAAGATTTGGAGAACATTTCACTTATTGTTTATTGATCAAATATTACTGTTAGGTCAGAAAATCTTGAATGGCTGATGGTGTTTACTAATATATTTTTGGATATAGATTCAAAAAAAAAAAAAATTTGTTATCATTTTTTCTTTTTTTTTCAATTTTGTAAGCAAATTGTTATTTTCATATTTTTCATTCGTTTCATTTGAATCCATCTGTCAAATAGATTCAATTTAAATATTAAATAAAAATAATATTAATATAGTTTCTTTTTTAATGAACAAAAAAATGTTAAATAACACTAAAATAAAAATTTCTTTTAAAATATATTAAGGGTTTTTCTTACGCTCAAAATAATATTTTGTAATCCCAACCAAAGCTCTTTTGACTATCTAACCTTTTCCTAGAAGAAGTCTTCATCTTAACATTTATCATTTAACATTATTCATTCAACAACTGTTAATGTTAAGTATATCTTTTTGAGCTACCCTCGGACTGATATTTTTTTTGTTGTGTAGCAGCTCTTGCTGCATATGTAAGGAGCCGCATTTCGAATTGCACCCACGCATTAGTTGTAACAAATTTGTAGCGCGTTCTTTGTGGCACGTGACTCTGCAGGGCTATTCTACACTCTGTCTCTGCCCCAGCCACTCCTGGACGGAAGTGTGAGCACATTTGCCTGGCCTTCGACTTGGCTCAGGTCCTGCAATCCGCTACGTAGCGAAAGTAATTGATTTCTTTTATAGTTGAGACAGTTTCAAACTGAAATGGTTTCGCAGCAGCGGCAGCAACAACGTTGCCAATGCCTTGGGCGTTGCAGCTCACACGTTTCCTGTCTGCTGACCTGCTGCTTGTGCTACCGCTGCTGCTTCTGCTGCCACTCGCATTGAACGGTGTCTGTTCTATTCCGTTTATATTTTTTTTTGTTGTTTCTTTTTGAGTTTGGCTTTGCCGCACGTGTAAATGCTTCAAACATGTTGCGGTTTTGGCCAAAGCGAACAACAACCACAACAACAACAACTGGACTTTTTGGTGCTTTATTGTTGCCTGCCGTGAAATGTTTTAAATAAAGATTTTTTATTGTCAATGGGGAAATAGTGTTGCGGCTTTTGGCCTTATATCACACCGACCGTTCGACCGAAAACACCTTTTACAGCGCGGCGTTGACTTTAATGTGCTGCGGTCGTTTTGTAAGTGTCATGACACAAGGGACTTTACTGAGGGATTTTACAATTTGGCAGGAAGCGTTTAGACTGCACGACGCCACGTAAACGCCAATGCCCCAAAGCCAACAAACAGTTGAATATATGAAGACAAATCGCTCAGGGGATTAGATCTTGCAAATATCGCAAATCAAGTATTCATATCGGATTTTAATAGCTGTAAATAACTATCGGTATAGAGAAAGATATCTGAAAGATCTATGGCCTAAATCTTCTGGACAATTTCTATTGAATGTGGGCAGCCTGCGAATCTACAATTTCTTGCATATATCATTAAATTTATAATATAATTATATTTACATCAAGTTTGCACATTCAATAATCCAATATTAATGTTAAATTTCAAATCTTTAGTTTTATATGTACCGACATCGCTGCGTTCACAGAGGACGGACGGATCGTCTCAGCTCGTCGAGCTGATCAATAATATATATAATTTATGAGGTATGCCACACCTGCTTCTGCCTGTTACATACATTTTCACAGAAACATTATATCCTGATTTCCAATTTTCAATGGGTTCAGGGTATATAAAGTAAAGACTGAGATATCACTGATGCTCTGTCTTCAAATAATCTTTGTATGATTTTAATAAAATAAAATTGTATGATTTTAATGATTTATTTCTATTTTGAAACACTTCAAAAGTTTTAAGTGAGTTTTTAAAATCTTTGTATAGCTCGATAAAAAACTTTATTAAATAATTCAGTTTAAAATATTATTAAAGCAATTCTGAAGAGCGCCATGAACTTGACTCAAATCTTGCATGTGTGATCTACGAGAACTCTTTAACAAAACTGGATTTTTTTTTTTTTGTGTAGGGCGCCTGCCTCTTGCGACTTGAGGCGTTTTAAATGCCACAATCAATCTAACTAATATTTTGAGTTTTGAGATTGATAGAGAGGGGAGACTGAGAAGATGATGACCAGGGGTAATAATAATGTATAATGTATGTAAATCACCGACGCATGCCAAATGTTTTGCTAGTGTGACTTTTGATGATGTTTAACATAAATCGGACTGCTTATAAACTTGATAGATATCGTTTTCAAAATACAAAAAAAAAAAGATAATTGATTAATGAGTGCTTAGCAGAGGAGCGTAAATAAATATATACGTGTATAAACACGCAATCAAAATAAACTAAAATAGTTTAGGTGAAAACAGCGCGAGGCCATTAATGAGACCAATTTTTGGGGGGAATATTATACATATAAAGGCAAACAAACCGCCGACAAAAATGATTTATTAGATGCTGCACGAGGCAACGGGTGGAGGAGGTGGAAAGGCGAAGTGGAACAGATAGACGTTGCCTCAAGTTGAAGCCTGACGGTTGCTGCTGTTGCTTATCATCATAATCATCCTCATCCTCATCATCATATCACATTCAACAAACTGATCGTCATTATTATCAAGTGATGCTGTTGATGAGAGCTGGCTGGTTTTGATTTGCCTACAGTGCAGCAGCAGCAGCAGCAGCAGCACATGTGGCATGGCAGAGAGGCAACATTTATATGCAACATGCGGCATCGCAACGTGTGTTTTGTGCCTGCTGATGAATGCCAATGCAATGGCTGTTCGCAGTTGTTGTTCTTGCTGTCGTTGTCGTTGCTTTTCGTGTTGTTGTTGGGGTTTCGCAAGTGCCAAATGTCTCTAGCTTTCTGCCGCCCTCTGTGTGCGTCGTTGCCCGCTCGTGGGCGTGGCATGCACTCAGCAAGCGCGTCTTGACTCCCACTTGAATTTGCATTACAAAAGCAACACAAATTGCGCGCTGCTCTTTGTGCTGCTCAGCTTGCAGTCAGCATGCAGCAGGCAGCAAGCTGCAGCTCCTCAAAAACTTCCTATATAAACGAGATGTGCTCGAAGAGTTATATAGGTTCATAAATAAAACTTATTGTATTCTGTAAACATCTTTACAAGTCAAAGACAAAAGATATCACAATGAGTGTTGAATGACAATTAAGGAAAAAATATGTTTAAATTAGAAATCCTAATGTTTTTACTTATTTAAATATTTATTTTTCAATGAACATTTTTAAAATTAATAATAATAATAATAATTAAAGGGAACTCACACAAATAATCTGTTCAAATTCGAAAAACATTGTTTTTCATTTAAATATTTCTTTTCCAATGAAACTGAATTATTATTTTTTAATAACAATTAATAAAATGCTAATAATAATAATTCAAGAGAACTCAAAATCTGTTTAAATTTTTTTTATTTATATAAATATTTATTTTTCAATGAAAACCAAACTGTTTAAGTTATTATTTCTTAATAACCATTTTAAAAATATCAGTTAAAATCTTAAATAATTTATTTTATTTATTTTTTATTTGAGAATAATTTAGTATTATTTGACGAATATTTTTTATATTAAAATTATATTTGTTATACTAAATATTATATTAAAATTTCTGAATGAAGGAATATCGTGGTCGAAATTTTATTTCCTGCTGATTGTACTCGAAAAGTGTTTAAACGCTTCTCGCTTAGGTCTAGCTGGATTTGTTTGCCGTGCCGTAATTGAATATTGAAATGCATTTTTCATTAGCACGTCCCAGAGGGCCAACAGGGCCCAGCAACAACAACAACAACAACAACAACAACAACAACAACAACAGCGACAACAGCAACTGCCTAGAAGGTTACAAAAAAATTGCGTATAATGAAAATTCAATTAAACTTTATTACCTTTTGGCTGCACTTGCTTAACCTCAGCTTTCACAACTTTAACCGCCATGGGATTTGTGGACCATTTGTTGCATTAATTCTAAAGAAGCTGCTTGCGGGTGCCACCAACTTCCACAGCTTGTTACCAGCCACTAACAACAACAGCAACGGCGAGAACTTTAGATCCCCCACTTAAACGAAGGAGCCGAGTCGCCGCATTCTATGCCCACCAACAGTTTATAAATTGCATGCTGTTGTTCACATTTTCCACAGAAAGTTTTCTTTAGAACAATTTTGTGATTTTCGTTGTTGTTGTTGTTGTTGTTGTGTGCTGCCAAGACGACAGACAAACACCTTCATATCTTTTAATGAGAATAAATTGATGTTTTGGGCATTTTGTATAGCTCCTGCCGCTTGTTGCACACCTATTTGTATAGAATTATAAACTTTCCGTACTTGCAACTTGCCCACCTTGCTCTTCCTCTTCATTCGCCACTTGTTCTGCTAGCTACTGCTTTTGTTGCATATTGACAGCTACTTAGCACAAGGGGCTGGAAAATTTGGTGTTAATAAGCGTGCAGATCCTTTGAGGACCAACAAAACGGATGATAACATTTATTATATTAAATTATATATATATATATATATATATATATATATATATGTATAATAGAATAGAATAATTAATATATATATATATATATATATATATGCCGGCTACTCTCAGTCGCGTACCTTTCACCTCTGATTGCATATATATATATATATAAATATCTGCCTCAACTGATCGCTGTCAATAAATATAGTTCGCAGAGCTCATATGGACGGACATGGCTAAGCTCGTTGTCCCATGACATGCCCTTAATTAATAATTAATATAAAATAAAATCAATAATAAAAATGCCATAATCTAGAGAGTTAGAGCCAAATTTCTAGCAAGTAAAATAATTTGCGGCTTTCATGTAAACTTTCACTGAAAACAGCTCGGGCAATATTACTTAAAGAACTTTTCTTATGTAACTGTCACAATATCAAAGATTAAACGCTTCAATAAACCATTCACAAGTTGAAAGCGGTCGCTCGCTTGGCTCAGTAGCTAATATAAACCCTTTTACTTAGTTGCTCGCTACTTAGTTTCAGTGCGCAGAAAATCATTAAGCAGTTCCGCCCACAATCCACAGCGAAACGACCCCTTTAGCTATGGTAAGTGCCATTAAAAAGAAGGGAGAGGCCAAAGGGAGATCTATTTAAAATGCACTGCAATGCAATGCAATGAATATATTTCAAGCATTTCAAACATTAAATAAATGACAGGCTGACTGACTTGCTCCACTTTCAGCCAGACACACAGACAGAGCGTCAGAGATAACGCAATGATATTGACCCACAGACTGAACTGCAAAACTGAAAGCTGAATGTTGAATGCTGAATGCTGCATGCCTGAAATCTGAAAGACTGCAAAGACTGGAAAAGCTGGGCGCAATTGCAAATGCAAAAAGTTGAAACTTATTATAATTTTAATGCAAAACATTATGCGAAAGTATAAAATTATATATCTTTGCCAGCCAGTTGCCGGTTGCCAGTTGCCGGTTGCCAGTTGCCAGTTGCCAGTTGCTAGCTCCAACTGAACTCGCTGGCCATCATTTTAAATGGGCAGCAGCAGCAGCAGCAGCAACTGCAACTGCAGCAGCCGCAAAGAATCAACTGTCATAATGACAGTTCTCTGTTTACGCCATCATTGCGACGGGGCCAGCAACCACTTGGACTTGGACTTGTTGCCATATCCAACTGGTGTATATACACCATGTCCTCCGCTCGCTCTCCCTCTATCGTCTTACCCTAGTTGTTTGCCTCATTTGTGCCACTCCCACTTTTTGTTGCTGCTGAGCTCCGTTTGCTGACTTCTAATGGAAATTATAATGTGCATTGCAGTTGCGCTCGCTGCCATCACAGCTGAACAGTTGATACCGTTTGCCGCGGCTGCCTGTCAGACAGCGCGCCAAAAATTTGCTGTTGTTTATCAGTTTCTTCCGTTTGCTAATAGAAAAGTGAGTCTATTCGCTTCCCTAAGCAGTTGAACTTGTCCAAATTAATCAATTAACAACGATATTTATTGAATTAATCTTGAACTATGTTCTCTTATGGTATTTCATAGCTCTGACAAAACGATTCATTCATCTTTTGTAGGATATTTCAATGATGATCCTAACTCTTTAATAGTGTTTAATTAAATTTAATTTAATTTTCTTATTAGAGTTAAGATCATAATGGAATCATCATACAGAAGATAAGTGAAACATTCTCTCAATTAATTTAATTAATTCTTGAATTTTTTAGGATATTTTTTATTTATTCAAATGATTTATATATTAATTTAATTAATTAATTAACTCTTGAATAGTTTATTAACAATTTTTGTATTTATTTAAATGGTTTACATATTAATTTAATTAATTTATTTATTAAAGTTATTAAAGAAATAATTTAATTAATTAATTTAATTTTCTAATCAACGTCTTTTTTGCATTTGAGGTTTTGCAGCAGCGTAGAGCATTTGATAGCCGTTAGTCGAGGCGCAGCTCTGATCTAGTAGTTGTTTATTTTTTGTTGTCCAACTACATACACAGATTGTTGCATACCAAGACACCCAGTCAGTCAGTCAGTCAGTCAGTTGAGTTTGGTTGAGTTGATTAGGGGCCTGTCGACCGAGCAACTGGCTGCCTGCCTGCTGGCTTGGGCTGCCTGCGCTGCCCGACTCGACGACTGCTCTTTTTGACTGGCGCTCTTCAAGTTGACTCCTTTTGTTGGCCGACGCGATAACGCGCCGAAATGTCAATATAACTATGGCCACACGGCGGCTTCGCCTTGACTCTCGAGTACTGAGTGCCAAGCCGGTGGCCTCAAATTTCAAAATACTCTCAAAAAACTCAAACCAAAAACCCATAACCAGGCCCAAACCTGATGTCGATGCTTGAAGCCTGTGCGGAGCCGAGCATTTGAGTGACGTTGTGCTACTTCGCTGACTGTCTGACTGACAGCAGCACCAACAACAACAACAACCTTGTTTAGCCTTGCCTCAGTGTTCGCTTTGCCATTGTTGGCTAGTTTTTAATATTTATTTTGATGTGCGATAGATTCGTTCAGACAGGTGAAAGGCTAAATTGTCAATTTGCAAGACCAGAAAAAAGCAACAAATAAATAAATAACGAAACTCAAACCGAAAATTGAGCCAAACCGCAAGTGGATATATGTATAACGACTAAAGGATATGCTATACAAAGAATAGATAAATATATACAAATAAATGCTATATACCTATTAAAATGATTAACAATTACGATTTATCGCAATTAGATAAGCAGAGCTAAATTAATCTTTGCATAGATATTACAATACAAATTATTTTATGACCAACGAGTCCATTCAAATTTATATAAACGTGTAAGAAATCAGTTTTCACATTTCAGTTTTGGCATAGTAAACGAGATTCGCTGCCGGTCTGAATTATTTTTGATTGAGACATCCAATTTCATATTCCCTTTTGTTTTTAGTCGCTTCTAAGGAAAGCCCAGTGTTTATTCAGTGACACATCTATCAATTTGTCTCTATTGATTGTGGCTGACTACAGAGAGAGAGTGTTGCTGCATCTGTTAACGATGCATTAAATTCATATGGACCGGCCTGACCCGCTCTGACACTCACCCAGCAAATTAATTGTTTAGTTTAATGAAAATGACGCTAAAGTAAACTCTTCAATAATGTATTGTTTATAAACAAATTAAAATTCTAATTATATAATATAATAATATAATAATATACAAAGGAATAATATAAAGTTATATAAAATATAATATAATCATATTAGAAAATATTTATAAATTATTAATTTCGAAATATTTTCTAATATTATTAAATTATATAGTGTATAAATTATATCAAATAATATATTATATTATTACAAATTTAGATATATTTTGTAATATTATTATATTACATTTTATGTATTTTTGTATGTATATAAAGAAATCTCAATAGCGCCGCCGTTGACTTTTCAAATTTATATTGTGTACAATTTTATGTGCGCTGTTTATGTAGTAGCACATATAGTAGATATATGTAGTAAATACGTACGATTAACGACCTTATAAACAAGTGCCAAGCATCCCCCCACCCTCCACACACACCCATTCGTTTCGACCCACAAAATTGCGAGTGAGTGCATTTTGTTGCCCTTTTGTGCACTAGACACGTTTGTTAGTTTTGCGATGCATCGTTTAATTTTAACGCTCAATTTAAAATGTTTTATGCAGCAACGCGAGCGAACACACACACAGATATCCTTGAGCACCCACACAGTCAGTTAGTTGCAGGAGCGAATACATGTATATATTTATATATATATAAATATATATATATAGATATATATATGTATATGCATATATATATATAGACATATACGAGTGCAACCACGCAAAGGACGAGCTGGAGTTTTGTTTGAAACAGAGCCAGCAGCAGGCTAGGCGGCGGGACCAGGACCAGCAACCAGCAGCAGGACCTAGAGCAGTATAAGCCCGCACCCACGCGGTCTGGTTGTCGTCCTTGTTCTGCATGCAATTATCTCAGCATTGGCTTTTTCTGCAGCCGTTGTCCTGCATCTTCTGCCTGGCAATAAATTAAGCTATCAAGTGTCCTTAATGTACAGCAGTGGCTCGACTTAATTTATAAGCAACTCAAAGAGCCAAGCCAAGCGTCAACCCCACCATCATAATAATGCACAGAGTATCACACAGTCAGTCGGCAATTATAAAGTTTTTATTTATACAAGCCCTTCAGCCGGCCAAAGAGCGCCCAAGTGCCAGACAGAGAAATAACTGCAGCAGGTGTTGCATATGAAAATTATACGCTTCATAAATTTCGCTAGCCACAAATTGAAAATGGCCCAGACTCCGTCTACGTCTCTGTCACTGACTGCGAGACGGTCGCCGGGTTTCGGTAATTTAAGAAGTTTGTCAACCTTTTGTCGAACTGTGTCATGTGATACTTTTTGTATATTCAACATCTTTATCCCTCGATTGGAGCTGGGCTACCTGAGCACAAATTAGTTTGACAATCTATTGAGCGAGATATCAAAAGCATATATATATCAGCAATCTTTTCACATTTTGTGGGAATAAACTGAGCTGATGTCAAAGTGTTTTGAAGTGTTTGGACAGATTCTTACCTTTTTACTCAATTTTTTTTATATAAATAATTTTTTTTTTCTTTTTGCAAATAATTTGATACGAGCCCACGATTTTCAAGCAGGGAAGAGGCGTGCAAAGATTTTTATTGCAGGGCGTCTACTTCCGCGGCAACAGCTGCTCGAATAACCTATCTGCAGAGAAGGTGGGCATAAGTGTTTAGGAAACTCTAAGTATTTTCATATTCATGAAATTTTATGTATCAATTTCGTAAGACACCTAAGAAGCGAAAAACATCTAATAAGTTAATTTGAAGCAAATTTGCATATCTAGATATTAATTATATGTTTTACATGTATATATTTAAAAAAAAAATTAATTAGCGAAAAATTTAAATATTATAACTAAATAACATTTAATATTCGTTATTCTTGTATTTATACAACGTGAGAGCTTCTTCTGTAGAGCAAGAATAATAGAAATGATTTATTACATTTTTTATCAGACATGCAATAAATTAGATTACTTAGATTATTTTTGGTGAAGCATACAAAGTAACATAAAATTATAGCAATAATTTTAGTCGTCTTGGCTTATGAAATTTAAACTTTAACTAAGTTCACAATGAAAGCTAGTTAAGCTCGAGTAGCTTGCAACATATTAGATTAGATATTAGATACTGACAGAAATTGATCTTCTAAATTAATTTTTGTGTGATAAAGATAATCTTTTTTTATCTGACTCCAAAATTAGCTTAAGATTTGATATAAACAAGGAGAGCTTTTAAATAAAATGTTTAATATATATTGTTCAATAATAATTTAAGATTAAAAATAAAATATATATCAACGGAGGCATTTATGTCCAATACACAAGTTGCAGCAAATGATACTCATTATTTTATACGATTATCATCAGCTATTTATTTTTCAGAAATTTTCAACCAAACACAATCAACAAGCGTAATCGGTTAGCGCATACTCCAAAAGCTAACCTCGTTTAGGCATATTGTTCCTTTATGCGCAGCTACTCCAATTTCAAAGAGTTAACAGCTCAAAGCAGAGCCAAATTAATACGCAAATCAGTGACAGAATATATATGTATATATAAAGAAAAGGGTCCACTAGTTGGCTTTATGTTATTGGGGCGTGAAATGAAGACATATTCGAATATTATTTGGTTTCTTTTTGAGAATGTCTGTATCAGTTTTCAGGTTTGTGCGTGTTCCAAATTGGTGCTAAATGCGCTGGCGTTTCAATTTCCAACAATTGAGATAAATCGGAAGTCCAGCATGCCTTTGATGCCATATACAAATACAAATACAAATATACATATATTTGTATATAATCATCGTCGTCATTATAATGCAGATGAGGGCGTCCCCTCTCTAGCTACGAAAGCACGAGGCATGCACCTTGCGGCGCCTCGCATTATCACTCAAGTCGTAAATTTCGTGGCTCCCCATGCTTGTCGATAACTAGAAACCATATATGTATATATATATATACATAGGTATACATCTCGACTCAGAGATTCTTAAGTGCCGTAATTTCAGTTCGATTTTAACATATTTTGATCGCGTTGCTGACAAACTTTAAGTGCTTTTATTTCTACGCTTTATGGCGGCAGCAAAAATGTGTAGTTTTGTGCTTCTTCTTCTTGTTTTGTTTTGGCTTTTATAAAAGCAAAATATGCCGCTTTAATATTTTTTTCTTTTGTTTTATTGGCATTTAGCTTGTTGCCTTTTGAAGCTTTTTTACTGCTCGGCTAGCGCTCAATTTAGTTTGTGGCGACCTTTTTCTGTCGCTGTTCTGCTGCCTGACTCCTGCCTCGTTGTGTGGCATTCTTAAATTATAAAAAAAAACTTTATATGTTTATATATACATATATATATAAGAAATATCACAGACATAGGAACAAACGAACTTGCCGCAAAGCCAGACACGAACACATTTATGGAATTTATTTTCGTACAGTGCGAATTCCCTGACTTGTTTAAGATTCCTCACAAACAAGGCCAAGCGCTGGCAATTGATAAACTGGTATTTTTATATAACAAAAATTTAACCAAAAAAAAAGTATATGTAGTTTAGAAAACTTTAATAAATACATATTATTGAGTATAGAATTTTGCGTTGTTTCAGTCAACTTCAGTCAGGCTTTTATCAAATTCTTGCAACGCAAACTTACGCATGCAATCGCACTTTTTTATACTACCCAAGTGGATTGGCAATCGATATGTATGCCAATTTTTATTAAAATTCCCTATACAATAATGAAAAACGATAGTTCAAACCATTTCCATTTCGCATAAAGTTAAATATTCAGGCGTGCCCGCAAGTCAAGCTCCGATTTTAATTTCATTTAAATCTCAGTGCGGTCCATAAAAAATGCACAATACCAATACATATCTGTGCACTCATACACTCATATATATATATATATATATATATATATATATATTCGTATATAAATATCTGGCTGTGGCCTGACTGCAGCGGTATGGCGCATGGCTTGGTCGCAGTTCAAACTGGGTTAATGACAAGCTTAACGGCGCTGGCGGAAAATTAAAAACTGGCAACAGAAAAATGCGCAAAAAAAACTGTCAGGTTAAAACCCCAGGTGAAGGCTTCAATGGCAACAGCCCCTGCCGCCACCACCACCAACGCCGCATAGAAAATAATGAAATATTGAACACAGAGCTAAAAAGCCAGTGGAAAGCGAAAATATTGTTTACCATTTCGACTGCTGCTCTCTTCCATTGTAGTCATATTTCTAAAACAGGGAAAATACCAACAGAATGTAATACAACAAACACTTTGTAAGCCCCAAACAGATGCAAAAGAATGAAAAAATTGAATTGGGAAGCCAAAGCAGAGTCCAATTTTTTAATCAAAAATTTTGGCATAAGCCCCTAAAACTGTGAACTCGAGTGGTATACATGTATATATATATATATATATATATATATATATATATATATATATATATATATATATATATATATATATTGAATTATATATTGAATTTTTCATCCTTAGAACCATTCAATACTGTTTGACGTTTATATATATATATATATATATATATATATATATATATATATATATATATATATATATATATATATATTTCTGTATATATATACATATATATTCATATATATATGTATAATACTTTCTCAAAAATCAACAAAACGAAAAAAATTTAGTTTTTTTTTTTCGAAAAAAATAGTAAAATTTATATTTAAATTTAATTTTGAGAGCTCTTTTCGAAATATTAATTGTTTCGATATTTGTTTTAATTTTTCCTTGTTTTAAATTAAAGAAATATTCTAACATCTTATATATTATTTTCTCATATTTTTATTTAAATTTTAAGCTATGCCCAAAAACTACAAGTTCAAATAAACTTGAGGACTCACATTGGATTAAGCATAAACACAGTTTTAAACATTAATCAGATAAGACATGTGCATAGGCATATTACTTCCACATCTTGTTTAATGACAAACTTATTAAGACATAAATATTTCTTGAGAGTGTGAATATACTTATATATATAAACATACATATATGTATATGTTACTTGTGCATAAGCGCATATCATCGCAACAGCTAACGGACGGACAAAGCAGACGGCACCTCGATGACGGATCTGAACATCTTCTCAATATGTCACGCGCCTGCGCCTGCGTCTGCTCTGCCGGTGTGCATCAAAGTGATTAATTAAAACATTTTTGCATATTACAAGCATTTCGACTTTGAACTTGATGCGAAAAATAAAAAACCAACCTCCCGGACCAGACCAGACCAGAGCCGAGACCTCAACAGATGAGACCAGTTTCAGTTGCAGTCGCATTATCAACAACAACAACAACAACAGCAACACCTCACGCAACATGTTGCTGACAGTGCACAGTGGTTCAGAGGTTTTGATAGGCAATTCAATTTAGAATCAAAGTAAAAAACTAAAGCTATTTATTTCTATTCTATAAAACAATAATATAATATTTTTATTTAGAACTAAAAAATTCCACAAAAGCAAGGTAAAAGTCAATATCGTTTTTATTTAGTATTTTATAATCATATTTATATATATATGATAACACTTGAGTTTATTTTAAATATATTTAAAATACGTAGATTAAGGGAGCTACTTCTAAGAAGTGAAACTTTTAATTTACTAACAGCTGCTCCACCCACTACAGGTAGGCAGTGCATCGACATCTGCAAACAAAAAAAAATTATTTAAAATTTAAATTAGTTAAATTTATTTATTTAAAATTTAAATTATTTAAAATTTAGATGAAGTGTATTTCTGTAAAATCTCTAAAATGTTGAAGAGCTGCAAATATTTATCCTTTTATAAATAAAATTTATAAAAAAAAAGTTCATAAAGCAAACGATCCTATTCAATTGTCAGTTAGCTATCAAGAAAATATAAAATTGAAAAGAAGACATCTGACTGCAGTCACTCAATAAGTTAATTATAATTATATTTAATTAAAATATTTTTCACGTATTTATATATTAGAGCATTTAGGTATATTTAGCCTTTTAACCACTGTGCATAGCTTGGGCTCAGAGACTGTTGTCACTCAGGGCGATTCTTGGCTGCGGTCTGCACATGTTGCATTGACGCCGTCTCTGCTTAAAAGTAAAATTGTGTCGATTTCAATAATGCAAGGGGCCCATTACAACACACACACACACACGCACACGCACACACACACATACACATGTGCGTGCTAGCGTTGGCATTTCGAGCGAGCATTCCATCAAAGCGCTTCGACCACAAACGCCAGGGACAAAAGGGAGGCGGAGTAGTTGAGCACAGGATCAGGGCAGAAAAAACCAACAACAAAAAATAAAATATATAGTAAAAACTGACAGGGGAAGCAGCATTGGCAGCCGACAGTCTGAAGCTGCCGACATTGTCAAACATTTCATTAATTAAACATGCGAATGTAGCACATTTTAATTTCGCACAAGAGCCTTTTAGACTTACATACATGCATGAACTGTACGATGGCCACCTTCATAAAGTGTGCCTCTGACTACCCTTGGCACCAAAACGGTTTTGTTGTTTTCTTTGTTGCCCTAGGGGCGTTGGGTCTGCGTGTCAAAAGACATACATAATTTGCAGTGGCTTGGTCAACCGGCGAGCGTGAGCGTGGCCAGGCAGCTCAATTTTGATCGAAGCGCTCATAAAACTTATGCTCTTTCGAAAGAGGAGAAACAAAATCAACATATGGACCGAAGATGACATGAGCTTGAATGTTCAGAAACACCTCGCACCCAGGACTAAACATTTCTGAACATTTTATACCGTGTTTCGAACTAAAGGAGGGAAATGCAAGCGACACAGGCCTAGGACTACAGGAATACGCAAAAAATCTGTTTAATAAAATCAAGTTACATTTCAATATAATATTTATAAATATATTATTATTATTATTAAACAAATTAATTAGCAGAAAATAAATTTTACTTTATTTAATTTTTATTATATAAATGATAAGTAATATATATTAATTTTTAAGACTATATGTATATATATATATATATTTTTTTTTTTTTAACTTTTGCCAAATATATTTATATATGAGATACAGGTCTCAATTGACTACATTTATGAGCTAATAAAATTCATAAGGAATTAAATATATTATCTTAATTATTTTTATTTAATAATTAAAATGTTAATATATTTTCTTCTCATATTCTCCTTAATATATTATATATATATATATGTATATATATTTATTTATTTCATTTACTTTTTTTTTTTTGTTCATCTCTGGCTGACTGAGCTCCATTTTAGTTACCTTTAAATAAATTAAACACAAATTATACAAGTAGTGCAGCATAATGAGCGCTGCAAGCGCTTTTGCAGTTACTTTTACCTCAATAGCCAAGCAGCGGCTGCAGCGGTGGTCGGCGATAGCAAGCCGAAGTAGAAGAAGCAACAGAGGAAGCAGCAGCAGCAACGGGCTACCGGGAGCTATATGTGGCCAGTGGGGCAACGGTGCATGTGGCACGGCTGACTGACGGCCACACACACATGCACACGTGTGTGTGTCAGGGTGAAATTAATGTGTTGTAAAAATTAATTAATTTTGCAAATTATATATTTTATGCATTATCAACTTCTCTTTGCTCCCATACGGCGAGTAAGCCAACGGCCAAAGGATGCTTTAAATTAACAATGGACAACGCTTAAAATAACAGCAGCAGCTGCGCTACGTTCGCTTTGCATACGATTATATATATATATATGCTTGTGATTTGCACTATATACATATATAGGAATTTATGCATATATGTATATAATCGGTGCGTTTCTGTTTTCACGTGTGAAGTGGAATGTTTTTTAATGCCTTTTAAATGGCTTACGTAGAATTATGTTAAAAATCCCTGAATACATCAATATTAAAAAAATTAATAAATAAATAAATAAAACTAAAACTCGATTAAGACAATCCAGTCAACAAATAATATTAAATAAAACATCATGCAATTATTTACGATTTATATTTGAATAAATATTCAAAATATATATTCAGTTTGTAATATTTGAATAAATAATAATATTTAAAATTGTATATTAAAATTTATATAATATTATCCATAATAAAGGCTATCTCAAAAGTCTTACTAACTACAGGGTATACTTCAGTCGCGCATTCCCAACCATTAAAGCAAGCTGCTCTTATCAGCCAGTGAAAACACAAAAACAAATGCAGAATTTAAATATTCTATTGTACTCACGCAGACCTTTCACAATAATCCCAAACAAATTGCATGCCATATATTGAGAAATGTATGAATATATATATATATATATATATATATATATATATATACATAGATATATAGATATGTATATTTATACGAATATATTTATCAAGCAAATGTACAATCCATGCCTCTCCTCATCATATGAATGAGGTATAAACTCATTAAGCTTAACGTAAGCTTGTTATAAAAATATAATTTTTTTTCAGTTTTATTGTTGTTGTTGTTGCTGTTTGAATTTGTTTGTGCATATGGCATAATAAATATAATTAAAATTGTTTATAGCCAATGCAATTTATAATAAACTGGCCGACTCTCTGTCTGCCTGATCCCATTGGCTATGCGCCGCAGCTTATTATGGTTTGGGCAAATTGCTAATAATATTGCTTGGACACGATTTGGGTTTAGTTTTATGTAGGTTTTTGATTTTGTTTTGTATTTATAATTGCCTGGCCAACTGGCCAGGAATTCCTCGTCCGTATACATATATAGCACATATATGCACAGATATCTGTCAGTTACTCACGCTCTTAAATCCCAAAATTCATACGAAATGAATTTGTATCTTTTCGTTTGGCAGCCCAATCACATCGCGAACCAACAACAAATGCAGAAGCTCTTTGAGCAACACTTTTCGCAGGCGTCTGTTCTAAATAAATTATAATTTCTTGACTGCCAAATACGCTGAATAACTTCCTTGTCTTCTTTTATATTTTTCGTTTTTTGGTTTGGCACAAATCAACTGCTTAACATTTCAGATCTGCTTCGGCTTTACTTTTGTTTAGCCTTTGTGTGTCTCACAGACACGCGAAATGAGTCCATTTCAATTTCGGCACATCAAAGTTCAGCGAAAGGCCGAAATATATTTTGTGTGCTGTGCGAATCTCTCTTTGCGGTGGCGGAGTGATTAAAGGTGTGGTCATATATCAAATGTGCAGCTCAGTCACAAAAGTCAGACAGCAAGCGCAGCTGATCATTTCGCAGGCAGCGGGGCTTAATCTCAAACCATGACTACAGCTATCAAAGTAATATAAGTAAAAAAAAAAAAATATATATATATAAAGATTTAAGTGTCAATATATGACTGGAGTTATACTCATCAGCAATACATACAAAAGTCTATTTGTAGCTTGAAAATGATAAGACGCTGGATCACTCTGGAAATGATGTACGACATAAAAACAATCGAAGGAAAATTTCCTTTACAAAGTTTTACTTTAAATAATCAATTGGAGAGTCGACAATTTGGAGTAGATCTTGATCCATGCTTTAGTAATAATGTGACTTTTTCAAGTTGTAAAACTTTCAATCCAGAATTTTTGCTAAATTTAAGTTATTTATAAAATTATGTAATATATATATAACTACACTACAAAATAAAAATATGTATTAATATATTAATTAAATATTTAATTAAAAGTAATTTTAGATATATGTAATATATAATGAATAAAATTATATTATCTCTCTAAAAATACCCTGCACACGAAATTAGAAATTAAAACTTGAGTAATAACAAAAAAATATAGAGAAAATATTAAGCAATTATTATGCTGAGTTTATATTAATACAAATACTAGAAAAAATAATTGTTTCTATAATTAAAAATAAAAAAATTAATTTTAGACTAAATTAAATAGTGAATACAATTAAATAAGATCTAAAAGTATTTGTACTATCTCCTTCAAAACATATATTATTAATTGAATATTTTTCTTTACTTTCTTAGATCCAGAAGACGTTAACTAGGTTATATATATAAATTGTTGTTGTTTCTTTATTAATTAAGAACAATTCTCAAAACAAGTTAAAAATTAAATACTAAATTAAATAATAAATAAAATTAATTAAGATCTAAAGGTATTTGTATTATCTTATTATTTTAATATTTTTCTTTACTTTTTAGTGCATATCTAATACATTCTTAGATCCGGCAAACCTTATCTCAGTTCTGTTATATATATATATACATATATATATATATATATATATATATATATATATATATATATATATATTTTAATCAACTCGTCGTCTCTATTGGCAACTTCAAGTTTTGGCAAGAGTTTTCCCTATTTGCCATTTGTGCGACAGTTTTGCCTGTCAAATGTCAGCGAGTTGACACTGAAAACTGCAGTTCCAATTGCAATTGCTGCTGCTGCCGCTGCTGCGATTTTCTTTTTTCCCAAGTCAAGAAAATTTATTAACCAACATTTTGGTGTCAATGTCGCGTCAATGTCAAAAAGCTCGTGCGCGCTGCTTGGCTGCATTTTAGCGCTGAAGATAGACTAGTGCTTAGCATGTGTGTGTGAGTATGTACGTGTATGAGTGAGTGTGAGTGTGTCTTAGTTGAGTGAGTTTTTGTTGCAATTGCAGCTAGAGCTGCCATAATTATAATGAAGTGTTGCAGCGTTGATTTCGTTGCTGCTGTTGCTTGGGTCGCTTGCAACGCGCTTCATATCATTTTTTTGCCATGTTTTTGCAGCACCCCTAAGCACTGCACACACATACATATATGGACGCCTGAACACACGTATGTGCTATGCGCCACGCTCGAATCGTCATAAAATGCTGAACGCTAATTGGCGTCTATGTGCGCGTCGGGAGTCGATGCCGAACGCCCGTTAAACACACCCCTCAAGCCCCCTCGGCCATGGCTTGGCAACATTCTGTGCGTGAGCCGCTTCCATAAGGAGGCGCCGCTCAGTATGTGGCGCCTCGGCTGCATGCCACTTCTTTTGTTGCAAAATGCTTTAGCTGCCGCTGCCACTGCTGCTGCTGCTGCTGCTTGCTAACAAGTTGATTGTGGTCTCCTACATATGTGCTTCTCCTCTTTCTTTTTGTCACAGCCTTTTCTATGGGCCACCTTTAGAAATTTAATTTCTATTTATATGACGCACACACAGGAGTTAATGCCATGCAAAGCATAATGTTCTCTGTGGATATAAGTGCAATTTAAAATGTATTTGCATTTTATTTATTATGAAAAGAAAATTTAAAGATTAAATTAAGAATTATATAAATTAAAAAATTATATAAATTATATAAATTTCTTAATCTTCGGAGATTCAATTATTATGTGGTATAGATATTCGATTTTAAAGGCATTTGGCTTAGATATTTAATTCCATTTGAGCCTCCGATTAAATAGCCTTTAAATTGCCACTGCTTTCCAATTAACAATTCCTCTTGGCTGTCAGCCATTAAAAGCTATTACGATTTAGATAAACACACACAGACACAGAGAGAGAGAGAGAGAGAGCTTAAAATTACATATTTATGCAATTTACACTCACACACAGCTAGAGATAGCCATATTAAATGTAATAATATTATTCGAGCCACATTTCGCTTTAGAATTTCAGCTAAATTGTGGCTCAACTAATTTGGCTAAAACATCAACAGCAAAGCAGAAACAATGGGGCACTTTAGGCGCCCAGGGGCCAAACTAGGTAAGTGAAAACTATAATAACAATATTAGAGTATGCAGTCAGCAATATATTCATATATTTATATATATATATATATATATACATTTATATATATATTGTATCGCATCTATAGATCAACACTACTCGTAAAATGTGTTGCAATAATCCTTATGAAAATCCAATTTGTGAAGAAAATAACAATTAGTTAGTTTTGTGTGCTAATATGAAAACCATATGTGGTAAATGCATTAACTTGGCTAGCACAGAGAGGCAGAGCTTAGATTTAGAGGCATGGCTAGTGTACCATTTTGCCCTCTGGCTTCTCGACAACTGCATTTGGGGCCGTAAATTTTGGACAATTTTGTGAATCATTAACCCAAAACATTTTGCTGCTTGTTTAATTATACATACAAGTGTGGGCAGTAAGATGCAAAGATACATAGATACATGTGTGTGCACATATATGGATACAGTTACCTCCATAGTTCTGTGTCTCTGTGTGTGTGTGTGTGTGTGCGTGTGGGGGTCTGGGGGCATTATAATGGCCGTACAAAGTAATTGCAGCCGCTGCATGGGCTGCATTACACGCTCGACAAACATGCGATTAACAACAACTACAATTCGAAGACATTACCACAAAATTTATAACATGACAACCATGTTGTTACACACACAAACACACACACACATATAGATAGATGGCTAAAAAGCCAGCTGCTGTTTTTCCAGCCTCTTCGTTGATATAAAATTAAGTGTTAATTAGTTAGAAAGCTGCAGGGCGTCCGCAATGCATTTGATTTACATAGCAGCCAGGCGTAATAAAATGCCAAGATCTAGCAGAATTTCTAATTTCGATTATGGTCTCATCAATATTATCCAATGCGGAGCTGACAAGCTGTAAAAGACAGCCGGACGGCACAAAACCAATAGCCAATAAATAGCTAAAACTTGGCTATTCATTTCCAATATGAGTGGCAAATGCAAAAAAAAAGTTGTTAAATTATCAAATGACTAAAAACAGGAAAATAGGTGAAAAAATATACATATTTAAGTATGAGATCTATACAATAATAACATTAAATTGTATCCGTCTCAGCAATATATTAGCATATTCAGTAGCATTCTAATAAAATAATGAAGTCGAAGTCATAATCATATAAAAGCCAATATAATCAAATAAATTGTTTACAGTTAAAAAAAAGTGAAAATAAATGATATATATATATATATATAAATAAATTATATAATATATAAATAAAATAAAGATTACTATTAAATATTGAAAGTCAAACAGCTAACTACACAATAAATATAAATAATATTAAAAACAATTTTCTAATGGAAAAAACAAACAGGAAAAATATTTTTTTAATATTAAAGGCCCAATATTTTTTTATATATATATTTTTTTTTATATTTCAAATCAAATTATAAAAATTATTTTAAAATTCTGAAAGTAAAAGAAGAAGCGAGAAAGGACCTTATTAATAAAAAAATTTATCTTAAATATTAATAGCATATTAGCTATATGAAAAAATATTTATATTTGAATAATCATAATAATTTGATTTAAAATGAAATAATTTAAATTAATTAAAACTTTAAAAATTCTATACATATATATTTTTTTATTTGATTATTTCTATTTTTTTGGCGGCATTATAGCTAGATTTCACAGCTCTGTTTAATTGTCGCCTCTTTAGCTCCCTCTCTCACGCTATAACTACTTATGGCTGCAGTTCAAGCAAGGCGCATCCTTAAACATCAATCAATCTAATGATCTTTGTATGATCTCAACGTTTTTCTTCATTTCTTTTTGAGGCGTTTTGATTGTGTACTTTTGTTTATGCCGCACCATAATCAATATCGAATTTGTTTGGTAATCGCTAGAGAAAAACAGAATGAAAGAGAGCGCGAGAGAAAGAGTGGGACAAGTTGATTGTATAGGCGTTGTTAGCCCTTTTGATCCTGCGCTGTCATGTTGAAAGGATCGCAGCTGCCTAATGATTGCGCATCTTTAGCGTGTTAGAAATCACACTCTGCTGTCTGGCTCTAGCTGTGGCTCCCCTCGTCATATATCATTAATCAATGCAAGGCCTACAAATTGTTTCCTAAAGTGCCTACATTGTGTGGCTGTCCAAGCAGATCAATATATATATATATATATATATATATTTATGTATATAGACATATATATATATATATATATTTATATAGCTGACGTCTTGGGCTTCTTTTGCTGAGCCGCCACATAAAATCAATCAAATTAACTATAAATTTAAAGTTGGCTTTTGCATGTCTTTTTGCTTCTTTTTTCGATATGCGAAATAATTTATGTTTAAGATGCCATAAATATTCATTAGGCCAACCCGCGCTCCCAACACTAAAAATTGCGTACATAGTTTTATGACCCACCCAGCTGGCTGTGTTAATGAGTCGGGGCTGCTCTTCAACTTCAACTTCAACTTCAGCAGTGAAGTGCAGCTCGGGCGCAGGGCCTTCTTCATTCTACTAGCTACACATTCTATCTTTATCATTTAGCTCTCGGGTCTTAAGTCTGTCCGTCTTTCGTGCACGGTAGCGTAGAAACATGTCTGTAAAATCGCCAATAATGACAAACATAAAACAAGTTAATACATTGAAACTTCCGATTCTTATGCAAATGCTCGAACGTTTTGTAACTGGTTTTCACTTTTTTTCTCTCTTTTTTTTGCCTTATTCATCTGGCTTATAATTAAGAATTTTAGTATATGGTGTATGGTGAGCAACAAAAGGGCGATGCCTTCATACCTTATGAGTTATCTGATTTTGGGCATATATCATTATTAACAGCACAGCAGCCGCAACACATTTCCATGACAATGCCCAAAAACATCACCGAAATCAAGCAACTAAATATTATTGATTTTTTTTCCCAAGTCTGCTGCTGCTTCTTCTTCTTATTTTTCTTCTGTTTAGTAAACATTTATTAATGGGCTTTACGCGTTTGAAAAAAATTGGTATTTAATTGGTTGTCACTTCAGCTGTGAGGTAACGCTGAATGATGTGAAGAGTTCATGCTGAGACTTCGCTGAACAAGTGAAAAGCTAGTCTATTAGAAGATTGCCTCTGAGATATACACACACATTAATAAGTAGCATTTTAGCAATCGTTTGCATCATTTTTTATGTTGACAAACATTGAATAGAACTTTTGTCTTTATGATATTTAAATGCGTAACTTGGTAATAAATTATATTCAACCTTTGGGTTCAAAGAATCGAAAAAATTGTTAAGAAAATGATGAAGTTTAAGATAAAATCAAGTTCTATAATTTCATGATTAAATATTTATATTTAATTTATTTAATATATAAATATGTTATACATTATCTTATATATTTGAATAATAGCTAAAAATTTTAAATTTTGGTATAATAATTAAAGTCAAAGTTTTTATTTATATTTATTTATTACATAATATTATTATATTTTATTTTTATACTAAAGTATTTTGTGTAATATTTATTTGTATTAAATTTATCTTATTATTTAACATTTTATTTATAGGTTGTATTTTTGCCCTATTCTATTTTTTTTTTTTTTTTTTTTTTTGGTATTGACATAGGAAAATTCTTTTCACGTCAAAAATAAATAAAATAAAATAAAATTCAGAGTAAATTAAATTGGTTATGCATCTAAATTAATTTTTGTATATTCAAAACTTATTTTTGAATATTTATTTATTTATTCATATTTTAATTTTTAATCAATTTCTAAAAATCTGTTTATTTCAGGCTAAAGAAAAATAAATAAAGTTTTTCGCAAAATTTTTAGCAATTATATTTGGCAAATAGCCAAAACTTTTGACTCGAATACATTTACATAAGTTGCCAATCTGTTTATTTCCATAAACGAAATTCAAGAATTCCCAAAGGCAAATATTTTTTGGCCACATAAATATATATATATGTTGCTTTTTTTTGCCAGCTGCAGGCGACAAACAAGAAGATGAACAATCAAAAAAAAAAACAAAAAAAGGAATATATTTTTATGTATAAATATATGTATAAACATATATATATGTATGTTTGTATTTTATATGAAGATGGTAAAGTCATAAAACTGTTGAATTGCACGTAAATCTCCTGGGCTTTTGGATACTACTACAGCAGCAACAACAACAACAACAACAACAACAACAAGACAGTGGCCATAGGCAGTGCGAGACTCAAGCCCCGGGACATGTTGTGGCACGTCGTCGTCGTTGTTCAGCATTTCTATTCTGTGTGTGGAGATTTATTTTTATGCAACGCGTCTGCATTTGCCCCGTTCAGGCATTGCGCAAGCTATATAAAAACTGAAGCCAACTTCGTGTAAAGAGCAGAAAAATCATATAATCGTCAAAAGTCACAGGAAACATATGCAAATGCTGGAAGCTCACTCACTGGACGCGGCACAGTCGCTGCCAGTGAATATATATATATATACAAATATACATATATGTATATACGTATATATGTCTCTGGCTGGTCCGGCTTGAACTGGACTCTTTTGTTGTGGGCTGCTTTGGTTCTCGGCATGCAACAATAGCCACACGTTTGTTCCAAAGGTAACAGAGGTAGCGATTTATATGTACCATGCAGATGCTCTAACAGAATATGGAGTACAACAGCTAGCTTAGGCAGCTGGAGGCATGAGCAAAAAATCCTTGAGTTGTGAATTTTAAATGAATATTACAACACTTGAAGCCCAAATATTTAACAATAATAAATTCAATAGAACTTATTATACAACCAATTGCCATGCGCATAGATTAATTTTGACAAAAATATTTCGATATTTATTTGAGCTTCTCCTTAAAACTATCATTTGCTCATCTTATTGTGACCCAAATCTGATTATAGCTTTGCAACTGCTGCAACAATGTGTTGCAAATGCATAAATTGCTTGGCAACACTGCATGCTTAATGCGTTCTGGCAGTAATTTAAGCTTTTGATAGAGTATAAAATCTGCGACAAGCTGTTCCTGTGGCTCTAGAGCAGCTGCTGCAGTTGTTGTTGGCTGCTGCATTCATTCATATTCGTACAAATTTTGCGCGCTTGACAAAGCTGAACAATGATGTACTTCATGTAAATTTCACTCGCCGGCTGACTGAATCTCTGCACCGCCGACCCGTTGCGTCGCGTTGACGAACTGGGGTTTCGTTGATACGAAAAACCTAAAATGTTGCATATGTAAAATGGATTGGCACCACTTTATGTGTGTGTGTGTGTGTGTTTACATAACTTTATTGATGGCAACAATAAATGCTGCCAGCGGCATAGCCGCCGCAAGTGGAAAAGCCAGCGAGTGCAGATGAACTTACATAGCTGAGTAAAACATGGATTGCATATTTGTATAAATTTAAGTTTTAGATACGCGACTGCCAGCAGATGTTGCATAATACAATTGAATTTGCTCAAAACAAAAGAGGCAGCAAAAAACCCAACATTGCTGTGGGAAATCTGCGCACGCGAGCGAGCGCCAACAAAGCAACAAATTGCATTTCAGAATTTTTTCATTTTCATTTTTAGTTTTTTTTTTTTGCTTTTTGTGTGATTTTAACGACGGACGCCATTTTCACAGGCTAGAAAATTTCGCTGCCACTTTTTGGTACGGCTATAAAGTTGAATTCCATATAAGAAAGCATTGAAAATGCCATTTTGGCCGGGAGGAAATGCAATTTATAGAAATTATTAAGATTTTATCGTAATATAAAGTTTGTATTTCCGAAATTTTAGGAGTTTCATGAAAGGAATTCATGAGATCTTACCGGCAAACACGTTAATCCCATTGATATTCATAATTCACATATTCACATAAACAGAAATGTATAAAAAAAAATAAAAGTATTTTTTTTAATTAAAATAAATATAATTAAAATATATATCTTATATGTAGCATAAAGAATAATTCTTATAGACATATCACAAATTTGTTAGTCTCTGGCATAGCAATATATTCTTTCAAATTTTGTCGATTAACCCGCGCTGTCAAAAGTCTGGTCAGCGGTCAGTCTCAATATATGCATATATGTTAATAGCCAGAACCAGGAATTGAGGCTGCAGCAGCAGCAGCTCCCTTTTGAGCCATGAGCCATGTGCTGTGGGCCCGGAGCTTTCGCAGATCCCACAATAATCTAAAACTAGTGACCAACGAACCAAACGAACACACAACAACAACACCAAAAACAACAATCGAAACGAACACCAGCGGCCTTTTGTGGTTCGTTGTTGCCGTTTAGAATGTCACTTGATTTTTGATTGATTGTTGTGGGAAAAATGGCAAAAATATTTTTGCATAAATTCACAGTGTGCAGCACAGCAAATATATGTAGATGGTTGTTGCATGTTACAGTGTGTAACCGACTGGCTGTGTCTGTGTGTGTGTGTGTTAACATTGTTTATGTTTTTATTAAAACATGGGCGCCGACGAAGCGGAAACATTTCATATGCCATTTGTGGCATACGGTTAACGCAAAAACTAAAAGGAATTAAAAAAACAAGTAACACTGAAGTCTTAAAGTGATCGACTAAGAGATACTCTGGCCTTTATCTGCACATTCTTGTACATTCACAATAAATACCATGTGAACTATTAAACTATTATAGTAACCTTTGAACGCAATAATTGGGAATAAAAAATAAAAATTATATATATATATATATATATATATTATATATTATTTAATATTAAAATATTAAAGCCCCGAAAAAATAATAATGTAATGTTATTTAATATACTTAAAATAAACTATTTTAATTTTTTTTATTATATTCAAATTCAATAAAAATAATTAAGTTTAGGTCTTAAAAAAATGCTATATTTCATATTATATTATTAATTAATCAATCGAGAGAATGCGTAACTCATATTAATTATATATATTAATACTATATATGGATATATATATTTATTATATGAAATAATTCATAACTTTATATATATGCAAGTTTTATATTAACTTCAGCAGATATCAAGGTATAGTCTCAGTATCCTCTCTTGAAGTTTTGCTTTAAAACATAAATAAAAATAATTATTTTCAATGATAAGGGCATAGAAATAGAGCTTAGCTACTTCGAAATTTAGTTTGTATGATCATACACACCTCCTTACATTCATTTGCCCAAACACAATATACCCGGCATTCAAATTTTCGATGAGTTCAGAGTATACAAATAATTTTGCCTCACGCCGCCGAATATTAAAATGTGCATTATTTAGTGGCCCAGCAACATTGTAAAACAACAGCAACAGAACCAAACGAAAGAAAAAAATTGAACAAGAAAAAATAAAATAAAAAGAGGAAAGAACAAAAACGGAGATCGTAAAACTTGGCTATGGCTAAAAGAAAGCATTACTCTCCGGACGCTCCGACTAGCCGAGGAGACAGCGTCATATAACGAGCCAAGAAACTTGCACTCGCTGAGCATTAAAAAATCAAATTATAATAAAATTGCAGATTAACCGTTGACGGTTGGGCAGAAGGACGCAAGAGGAGCCGCACACTCGTTAAGCAGCCAGGAATGGGTCGGAATGATGCTGTATACCTTAGCCGGCGTTTCGTAGCAAGACAATCAGCTACTAACAACTGCAACTGGAGATGCATAGCAGCAACAGCTGCTGCTAGTTGATGCTGTCTGCTGGTGGAACTGCTGCTGCTGCCTGCCTGCCTGCCTGCCTGCCTGCCTGCCTGCCTGCCTGACGGCCGAGATTAAGTCATCATCAACATTTTGCAGTTGTCAACTACTTAAACAGCACTTTGTGTGCGGCCTGCGAAACAACAAGGACTTAGGGCTGCATTAAACATTGAATCTTACTCCATTCCCAATCTCAATGATCAACGTTATTGCGCTTGCATTTTTTATGAATTAAGCCCTATATGAGTAGTGCTCGAGCAGCTGTCGAGTGCGAACCAGTTGCAGTTAAGCAATGAAGCAGTGGAGTTGAGTTTTATATTTGAGGAAAATAGATTCAAAATCTTAAAAAAAAAAATTTAAAAAGAAAAAAATAATAATATTCAAATTTTAATTTTAAAAAATTAATTAAAAATAATATACAATAAATAAATAAAAAAGAATTGAATATAAAAATGTAATAATAAATACAACTAAAAAACAATAATAAATTAAAACTTTAAAAATATTACTAATAAATTAAATGTAAAAAAATAATAATAATAATAGAATAAAAATAAAAATAATTAATTGAATACAAAATATAATAATAGTTTTAGCTTTTATGACTTTTATATTTTGTAATTTTTTATGTCAATTAATGAATGAATAATGTATTTTCGGATGCACAATTAAATGAATAGATAACAAATTATGATTAATAAATAAATATTAGATAACTTGCAGAACTAAAAGCTTTAACCATTTACTTATGTTGTCTTATATGTATAGCTACATAGTTTGAATGTATATATACTTGTATAGAAAGTTGGCAGTTTTTGTTTAAAAGTTCCTTGGGCATCCCTCGCCTATCGCCTCATAGAGACATTCTCTGGCCTGGCTTTGGGCCATTAATGTGGCCAACTAAAATTTATATGTCTGCCACATTGTAAGGAGCTTATAAGTAGTATATGCATACTTAGTTGACAATTTGTGGAGTCAGGTCTAGAGAAGTGGCTACCAATGAGCTGTTCCGAGTAGAAAGCTGACTAGCTGGCTGTCAGGCTGGCTGGACTGGAACTTGAGGCTTATCTAAGTGCCCGAGGCACGACAAAAGAAGACATCGTAGCTGCTGCTGCTGTTGCTGATGATAATGACGATGATGATGATGATGATGACACATACAACATGTCACACTCGATCTGTCTGTACTCCTCGCTCACTACCTTGCTCTCTCTCTCTCTCTCTCTCTCCCTCCTTCTCTCCGTCCATCCCGCAGTATAAGTGTTTATTGCATTGACACTCGAGGGAATGGCACTGGGCATCTCGGGTCTTTGGCTACGGCACACTTTCAAATCATAAATTTCAAGTTTGTCACTTGTCTGCTGATAGCAGGCTGTAAAACAAAGCGAGTTGTCCAATCGGAGTGACCCCCGTACTGCTCAATGTGTGTGTTTATACAGCAGAGCTGCTGAGCCATCTGTAACCCTTTATGAACCAAAATGCAAATGAGTGATGCGACGGGGCCGTTGAAAATTATAATTGGAGCAACGGCAGCGGCTCCAACGAAAATATATATTTTTTAATTTTTAATGGTGTCAACGCTTATCGTCCAACCAAAAAAGAAATACCAAAAAATAAAGCAACTCCAGCAATGCAAATGCCGCTAAGTGCCGAACAAAACGTTTATATGCAGGCTCAGCAAATGCAAAGCGAGTATATTTGGCTCTGCGCCAAATGATGATGTCTCTAAGATATTTGCATATGGAATAAGAATGCCAAGATTATAGAACATGTTAATATAGTTATTATATAGAAAACTGTAGAGAGCAAAAGCATCATCAACTTCATTAACTTAATGCCCAAAGGACAGTATAAATAATCTTATATTAAAATGTTTTTTTTTGTTTGAGCGAATATTACGTAGTCGGATGCAGCCGTTTCATGCCTTTACCCTTGCAAGATGAAGTCATTATACTGGCGAGCGGGCAACGGAAATCGTTATCAGCACTTTGCTTCGATTTCGATTTTATACATTTTTTATAAATTTATATATATTTGTATCAACAAAGTTTATTTTCTTTATTTTTTCCACCATCAACATATTTGTTGCTGCAACACTTACAGTAATTACAGCATCAGCAGCGCCTTTAACAAAAAAACTTGACATTTTGAACTCGACGTCGATTACGCAACTAAAGACCCCACAAAAAAAAAAAAAAAAAAACAACGCTGAACAGCTACTCAATAAAAATTTTCTTATCTCTCGTAAAAGCAAAAGAAAACATCATTTTGTTGCAGTTGTCGGCGGGAAAACACATTGCCCATAAAATAAAAAAAAAATGTATTTAGGGGCCGTCTACAACTCTTTAGAGACTTGTGCTACATTTTTCCTCTCCCTCAGCGGAAAAATGGAAAATAGAAAATAAAATAAATTTCAATTTGTATTCCGAGATTTTCATCATTTCTTGTTTTTTGTTTTTATTACAATTTGCTATTTGTTAATGTCATAAGCAGTTGCAATAATTATTTTTGGCTTTTATTCTCTTGTTTATTGATTTATAGCCGTAAATCGTTTCGCTTTTGATTGTGGTCAAAGTTTTTAACACTCGCTCTAATGATTTCTGCGGTTTTTCAACTTGAAGCTACATAAAGAAAATTCTTGATTTTTATAAAACATAAAAATTGTTGTTGTTAATGTCGGTTATTGTGGTTAAAGCTAATGAAGAGTAGGCGCTATTAATGTCGTTATTAATAAACAAGAGAGAGTCAAACATAAAAAGAAATATATATAAGTAAAAAAATATATATTTTATGACAGTATTTGAACTCTTATAAATTATATATTTATTTAAAAAAATATATATTATAACACAACTTGATTTTTAATAAGAATATATATAAATATAAAATATATTATTTGATAACAGAACTCTTAAAAAAATTATATATATCTTATGACAGTATTTAAATTAAAAATATATATTTTATAACAGAACTTGAGCTCTTGGAGCCTCTGTCATCTATTTCATTCCTTTAAGATAGAACATCAATTTATTCCGAATATTTTAACCACATCTCTTAACTAAAAACTCAACTGACAACTATTTATAATATTCACATTTATTAGGATTTTAGCCAAATTTGGTTAAATGCGCATTTGGCTGAAGCAGTTAACAGCGCGCTAAACAAATTTGAACTTTATTACAAGTTATTATTATGTTCAGTTGATTTTTTATTTTTTTTTTTTTTTGGCAACGAACTTAGCCGCAAATCAGCCGCTCGGGCCACATTATAGATGAGACACACCCATATATAACAATCGAGTGCTACCGAGAGCCAAATAACATAATTTTTAATAAAGCTTTGATTTTAGCCGACTCGAGGCAATAAAATATAAAGAGAGAGACAGAGAGGGGGGATAAAGAGAGAGCAAGATAAAAAAACTTAAATTAAACTTTCTAAAGCCTAGTTAGAAATGAAAGGTTACAAGATTTAAGGGTTTTCGCAAAGTAAACGGCCAAAAACTGTAGCTAAACACTTGTCGTCAGCTGGCAAAATTAGAAAACTTTAACAAGTTTTTTGGTTTTTCGTCTTTTGGTTTCTTTTTCTTTTTCGTTTTTTTTTTTCGCCAGGAAGTTGTCGCTGCGCTCGTTGTCGTTGTCGCTATGTCTGTGAAGCTATTTTCTTTTGTGATATCTCTGCTGCTCAGCTTAAAGGCAAATTTTAATTAAACTATTCATGCGTTTGCTTGGGCCAGGATGAAGCCTGGTAGCAGCCGTTGCCAGACATAAACACAGACACTTTTCAAGTGCGTACTTTCTAATTTTCTTTTCCAACACGCTGCTCAGCTCATGGCAGGCAAACAAAATAACAAATAATAGTATAGAAGGCGAGCGGGCCCGACTGCATAATGCTCTCTTAAGTTGGCCAATCGAGCGAAATCAATAGTGATCAGCCCGGAAGCTCACATAATTTAAATATCTATCATCAGATGTTTGCTTAACTAAACTATATATAATATAAACTAAATATAATAAATATATAAATTAATTATATATAATATAAAATCTGCAATTAGGGGTAATTTTTATAATTTTTAGACAATTTATGTAAGAGTTCTAAAAAATCTTTAGCGATTCCTCCTCAACTATAATAATTATTGATTTACATGCTAGAGGTAGGAAACTATCGATAGTGACCCCGTTCGATATTTTCGATGTTATGAGAGCAATAATTCGATACTAACGATAGTATAGTATATTACTCAAGCACATTACTTTATACCAAATTTCAGATTTATTTTGGTTTACAAATTAATAATGTTTCCCAAATACATTTTTAAAATTTAAAAATTAATATTTAATTTTATTTATTTTTTTTTTTCAAATTATTTTTAATATCATTTATCATAATTTAATTTAACATTATTTTTAATTTGCCTAACATATGTTTAGATCGAGGCACTTTACAACCAACAAGTTAATCTAGATAACCCTCTAATTTAAGTGATGTGAAACAGTTAAAAATGCTATGTACTATCGATAGTGACAAAAACTATCGATGGTTATGCGGAAAGGTAAAAATTGTATACCTCAATAGTGCCATCGTTAGTTTCCCAGATCTATTACATACGAGTATACGAGGTTCACGCCAAAAATTTTGCCTTATTCACACTCTGCTAAACTGTGACCGCCTCAATACGCTCTCTTTAAGTTTCTGAACGAGCATTAAAATGCTTTTCTTGCGGCTGCAGACAATAAAGCAGAAAAAAAGAATAAAACGAAAGCAACAACAATAACAATGGCTGACTTTTGCCAGTCTGCTGCACCGTGTGTTCCCTGTCGCTTTGAGTGGTGGGTGTCTTGACTACAACGGTTGTGTGTCTGAGCTGCTTAGCACTCGTAACTGTCGACAATGTGACTGTTGCTATTGTTGTTGTTAGTTGCTTGGCGTCTGCTGATTTAAATGCCAAGTCTAAGGTTAAGCTTGTGAGCAGCGAGAAGCCGATGTTGTCAGGCACTTGTCTTCAGCTGTGAATTACGTCTGCCCAAGGGGCGCATAGAAGACGTTTGTCTAAAGCAAATCTGCTAAATAGCAGCAAGAGAAACCCACTCGAAACATGATGAAAACTCGTACTCACATATATCATTTGCATAAGCATCTCACACTTTCCTCTGATCTATATTCGTTACACTCCACCAATTACACGCTTTACTTTGTCTCTCTTTTAATAGCAGCATTATGAAAAGTGCTAAAAATATCTGCGAATTCCCGTCTGTCAACAGTTGGCATTCCATTGAATAGTTCAGCCAAATGCAACAGGTTCGCTCACACAAAGGCAATGAACAACTCTCATGTGAGTAGAGAGCGACAAAAGTTCAAAGAGAAAACGAAATTTGAGTATTTTCTGGGCTATATGCAAAGGGCGATTGTTGCTGTTGCTTTTATGGCAATCTACGAGCTTTAGTTCAGCTGGCAATTAAAACTCACACAGCAGTCATAAACATGCGCGCACACACTCACACACACACAGGCACTCTCGCACCCTCAACTAACTCAAGGAACTCGCTGTTGATAATAAAGGGCGGCAGTAGTCGTCGGTGTAACAAAGTTATTTGTTTGTTTTTGCGGCATCCTCTGTTTTATGACTTAATTAGCAGCCAGAACAACAAAGGTTGTGTACAAATCAGCGTGAACCATAACGGTACCACCGGACTGGGGGGGGCCTTGGGGGGAGGGCGAAACTTCGACTTCAGATAAACTGGGCAAACACCTTTTGCGTCCGATCGGCTGGTAATTATGCACGCGACACATGTTGCAAGCACACTTGGCCGACAGATTGACTAGCTGCCCAGAGAGAGAGAGAGCGAGAGACAAAGAGTGGAAACTGGGGACTGCTAGATTACTTGACTTGTCTCATTATCATTACAATAATCACTTGGCGGCAAGGCGGCGGCGTCTCTTGATTGTGATCAGTGCAACAGCCAGCTGAACATCATGACTGCCAACGGTAAACATCATCATTGCCATCATTATGATCATCATGATCATTGTTCGCGTCATCGTGTGCAAAAATATGAGCCTCCACCACGCCCTTCCACGCATGCGCAAGAGCCAAGCCCCAAAGAGTGTGCGTGTGTGTGTGTGTGTGTGTCTTTGGCGTTGTAATTGATCGTGTAGTTCAGATTGTAAATCAGTTGTGCGTGTATGCTTATGCATGTGTGTGTGGAATGTGCCCTCCCAACATGGAATATGCTAATTTTACAGTCTTAGACCTAAATGCGAACAGCAGAGAAGGAGGCGCACAAATTATATGACTAATATTTGCCAGGAGAAACACCCAACTAAAAGCACATCGTTTAAGTGATGCATAATCAAGTGCATGAGGTGCAGAGATTCAAATAAATCTATAGAATATAGATATATATATATATATAGTTATATCAGGGAACAAATTAAGCTCATTTCAATATATGGACATTTAGGTACTCAGCAAATTTAGGCACTTAAATAGCATATTTAAAATAAAACATTTATGGGCAAGGCCAAGCCCCAAACAGTGTTTATATATTAAATAAGAAACAAAACTTATACTAACAAAAAATATGTACTTAACTTTTAGAATACATTGAACAGAAATATTAATGTGGTTATTTATAAAAGCACATAAGCAATCGCATAACTATAAATAATAAATCAAGAAAGAAATAGCTGTTGCATAGCTGTAGCTATCCGCTGTAAGCAATATATATACATATATAATATATATACATATATGTATATAAAATTTAAATATATACATTTATATATATAATATTATATATATAATATATAATATATATATAAAAAAGAAATTTTTTTAACTACATATATATTATTAAAATATTTTTTTTAATACATAAACAACATTTTGTTTCAAATGTTTTTTTTTTCAACTTTTCCACTTAAAAAAAAAGTATTTAATTGTTACACATGCATTTTTTTGAAATATTAAATTGAGTTTATAATTACCTGTTCTTTGAAACATACTTTCTTATAAATCACGAACTATTATATTTTGCTTTATTAAATTATTATATATATATTATAACACCATAAAAAATAAAACATTCACGAAATCCGGAAAGACCAAAAAAAATATTAATAATATTTAATATAATTTAATCACTTACTCAATAAAAACAATCTATCTATATCAATTAAAATTCCGTGTGCGATTTCTATAAATTATTCATTAAACTCAAATATATGTCATTTAAATTTAAATTAACAATTTGTCATAAAATATGCTTAAAGAGTCTGTTTGGTTCTGGATTCAAATCACATTTGGCGCTTGATGTATATATGGCTTAAGTGCTAAAAATTTCAATTGATTATGGTGTGGAGGAGCTGCCAAGCGCCCAGAGTGCATATCATAAAATATATTTTAAAAAAAAGTAATAGATGCCAGACAGAGCCACACGCACACACACACACACACACACATGCAGACATGTCTTAAACTAAAACAACAGTTGATGTGAAAGCTTAACGACAAGTCATTAGCCAGGCTACCCAATACATATGTCGCTGTCCATGTTGTGGCCATATTCTTCTATATAGATATCCAATGTAGTTGACTCTAGAACAGCAATAAGAACAGCAACAACAACAACAACAACAGCAAATGGAGAAGAACCGGCGCAATGCCAATGACTTCTTGTCCCATGAATGGGGGACAGGAAACAGGCGACAGGGAGGCACAAAAAGCACGTTGAATGCAATAAAACTTTCATAACTCTGCAGCTAATGGAGTTCGAAATGCTGCCTCGTAAAATATTTGTTGTTGCCGTTGGTGTTGTTGTTCCTGCTGTTGTTGTTGTTCTGGTATAATTGCTAGGACTGGGTTACGTTTTGGGTTTGGGCAACGCCAAGCCAAGTGGCATTGCCAACGGAAGCGCCAACTTGGACCACAGCCTCGGACCAGCCGGGCCTGCGCCGTTAAAATGAAGAAATTGTCATAAAAAAAACATAACTGCATTGCTCTTGTTGTTGTTGTTGTAGTTACGCTTCTTCTTGTTATAGACACTATTTATACCCTGTAGTCATTAAAATGTTTAAATGAAAGAAGGTTGTCTCAGTACTGAAAGGCGTTGAATTTTTCAGCTATTATTTTATACGAAATATTTAATAAATAAATATATTAAATATAATATTTGATAAAAGATATATAATATAACAAATTTGAAAATGATAATTAATTATTACGAAATATTTAATAAATAAATAATATGTTTTAAACATAAATAATTTTTAAAAATGTAAAAAAAATATTTAATAAATTCATTATAATATTTAATATAAATAATTATGTTAGATATTAGGTTGAGTAAAAAGAAATCCATTATTTTTAGTTTTTAGAACTTTAGTACTCTTTATCTGGCTTAGTTTTGGTTTTTATTTGTACGGATAGCATAATATTTTTAAAATAAATAATTTTTAAAAATATGCAAATATATAATATATGCCTTATAGTATTTAATATAAATAAATATATTATGTAAAATGTTATTTTTTAATACATAAATCATTTTTAAAAATATGCAAATAATATTTAATATATATTTTTCTATCATCTACATCAAACTTGAGCATATACATATATTTTATTATATTATGTACGTCTTCGCCTGCATCACACGAGCAGGGTATCTGCTTGGCCTACCACTTCTAATTCACCTCATTTAATGTAATTTTCTACTGTTAAAAGTGCATCAAGCACTAGGTAGTGTATCTATAGTGTATATAAATGCTGTTGCTTGAGCCGTGGGCTTGGCAACTTTTTCGCTTTTTATGCGCATTTGTTGGGCAGTTTTTTAATTGAAATCACAGACAGGCGCAGCGCGAGTGCCAAGAGTTATAAATAACGAAGCAAACAATTTTCAGCTGCAATTATTTCTTTGTATATTTTTTCTTTTTCTTTTCCTTTTGCCTTTTTTTGGGTGCATCTCTCTTTTGGCCAAGTTATTGAACAAGCTGCCAATACGTTGGCCAACTTAATCACCGCCAGGTACTTCAACAAATGCCAAAACGTAACAACTACTTAGCCATATGCTTCAGCTGGCAGCTTTTGATGCTTTATGCTACCTTTTTGCTCCACTGTTGTTGTTGGCGTTGTTTTTGTAGGCGTCAACCTGCTCTTTAAGCTGCATTATTTATGCGGCTGTGCAGCGATAACGCGCTTGCAAAAAAAAAAAATAATAATAATAAAATAAAATAAAATAGCCACGACTTGGCAGCTCCAAAGAGTTGGCAACCTGCAGACGGTCAACCCAAGACTTGCAGCAACCTGCACTACTTTTAAGGGCTCACTCACAACAGCAGCAACAGCAGCAGCAGCCGCAGCAGCCGCCAAGGCGAAACAAAAATATGAGATATTTCTTATCAGCTGGTATGCATCTGTGCACCTCAAGCGATTCTCCATGCTGCTGCAGCTCTCCAGCTTCGACTCCTGCTGCTGCCTGCATTCGCTTTCAAAACATTTTCATTTGCCGCTGAAAAGAAGCTGCTGCAGATTTATTGTCTTTGCCTGCTGTGGCTGCTTTTTTTTCTCGCATCCTTCTGCTGGCACCCGCCCCTCCATGCCCCCTGGTTGACTATAATAATAATCATAATATCAGTCGTAAGTACATTTGTTGCTGCCGCAGTTGCTCCATACGGCTGGCTCTGCACTAAATACCAAGGAATTGCCTTATTGTAGTGCCCAGTTGCCTCGACCCGCTGCTTGTGCCTCCCGCCCAACCGCTCTCCGTTGCCACACATGCCCGCAAGCGTCTTTTACTTGTTTTTCTCCAGCACTGCACTGATTTTCCTCTATATATTTTATTTTTGTCCGGTTTCGATTTCTTTACTTAGAAGTGGGCAATGAATGTCCGTTCCGAAGTCTTGTAAGTTGTTTGCTTGCCTAGAATATGACTGCACAGTGAGGCAATTTATGTATTTGAAAGGAACATTTGTAGGTGAACTCAATTTATATGTCTATTCATTAGCTAACTATTCACATCTTTATTATCAATGTATAAATAAGAATTCAATAAGAATATGAATATTTAAATTTTTATTTCATGCTCTATATTATTAGCAAACTGTCTTTGCATAATAATATTTAGAAACTCTAATACAATATTAATATTAAATTATAATCTCACGATCAGATAAAAATTGTATTTAAAATAATATTTGTTCCACTGTATTTATAAACTATTTTCAACATACAAAAACACCATTTCAATAATAATCTTACAATCAGATTGAAAATTGTTTTTTTTATATGATACCGAATTTATAAATGGTATTTGCATAATAATTTTTATAAGCTCTCATAATAAAATTCTTTCAATAATAATATAAATCAATAATAAATAAATATTTAAAAGCTCTCACAAAAAAACTCTTTCAATAAGCTGACAATCAGATTGAGAATTCTATTTTTCAATGATATTTGGCCCACTGTGCACCATCTAAATTTCTATATGCTGCCAAGGTTACATCCCAGTTACACAAATCTATAACAAAACTAGTGCAGTATTTGTATAATACGCACACATATTTGTACATCGTACAAGATATTACAAGAGCAACACAAGAAGACGAAGAAGAAGACTAGGCAATAGTCACGCGCTGCCCGCGCACAGTCGCTCGACTCTACAAGTCAACCCAAAGTCCAAACTGCAACAGAGCCTCATTTAAATGCTTATCAGTAAAATCTGGATGAACAAAAGCGGCTGCTGCTGCTGCTGCTGCTGCTGATGTTCTGTGGCTGTGGCTGCACAGCTAACCGAACTACTCACTCAACTGTGAGGATGCTTCGACTGCTGAGCCATTCCGCAAATATGCTGCAAACACTGTGAGGCAGAGGGAAGCTAGTTCCAAGAGAGGGAGGCCACAGTTTGGATAGAAGAAAAATGAGAAACCACTGAGATAAAGTGGCAGAGATTTGCAACATTCAAAAGCTGCTGCTGCTGCTTCTGCTGCTGCGGCTGCGGCTGTTGTCTAGAAATGCGAGCAATGCAACTGGCTCGCTTGTGTTTGCAAATTTTGGATTATTCATAGTTGTGATGAAGAACAAGAGGAAGAACAACACAACAACAACAACTATTGCTACGTATTTGCTTACCATAAGTAGAGTGCGAGTTGCTGCTGCCACATTTCTTACGCAGTTGCTGTTGCTGCTGCTGCCGCTGCTGCTGTGGCCCTTATGCAGGCAGCAGTTTCCTTGAAATTGGCAAAACTAACTATGAAATGGTCTACCATCTTTCTCCATTCTTTTGGCCCCGACTTCTTATCTAACATCTGCGCTTACACTGGTGCCCACAGAGCGCATATATTTAACTCGCGCTGCGTGTGTTTTTAGCTCCCCGTTTGCTTCTCGGCTAGCCCTGCTCATCATATCACATTGCCGGCCCACTGATTGCTCTCTCTCTCCCTCTCTCTCTCTCTCTCTCTCTCTGTGTGTTTCTGTTTTTGTGTGTGATGCATCATTTTGGCCTAATCAGGCCGCAAATCGTTGGCATTAAAGCATGGCCGTAAGCTATGTTAGCTTTTGAAATGCTGGCTGCCCACTTGTGGCCAATTCTATGATATTTAACTTGTGCATATTTGCATTGCTTTTCATTTGCTCGCACAGTGCATCACTGTGTTCTCCATATGCTCGAAGGCATAATACAGATTATTGAGATATACATACATTTATTATATTATATATACATATATATAGATTCGAGCATTTACGACTAATTTGATTGAACATTTCGTCCTCTGCTCTGGCTCAAACTAATTAATTGCAGCTGATATAATTTCATCAATATTATTTTCTATGGATATATAGGTTTTACTATTCAAAGATAAATAATAAATAATAAATAATAAATAAATAATAAATAATAAATAATAAATAATAAATAATAAATAATAAATAATAAATAATAAATAATAAATAATAAATAATAAATAATAAATAATAAATAATAAATAATAAATAATAAATAATAAATAATAAATAATAAATAATAAATAATAAATAATAAATAATAAATAATAAATAATAAATAATAAATAATAAATAATAAATAATAAATAATAAATAATAAATAATAAATAATAAATAATAAATAATAAATAATAAATAATAAATAATAAATAATAAATAATAAATAATAAATAATAAATAATAAATAATAAATAATAAATAAAAAGGTAATAAATAAAAGGTAATTCAATTTTTAAAGCATATCTAACTATCTTAAGTTCATACGCTCGCAACATATCAAAATTTCTTTTGCAGTTTTATTCATTTATTCAAATTTCCACAATATTCAAAATAATGTGATTAATTTTAAAATATTTTTTTCTGCGTCACTTTCACTTGTTTGCTGCTCTATCATAATTCATGTTATGGCGAAAGTCCACAGAATGTTTCACTTGTCAAAGAAAAACGAAAACAAAACCGAAACTGCTTTATAAATAGACGACAACAAATACAATATTTGGGAAGCTGAACTAATCAAACAGAAAGAAAGGCAACAGATGCCCCGAACACACTCGAGACGAGACAACTTGACTAGAAGACTTTACTTAGCGTCAAGTATTAATACGCTTTCATTAAAAAATTGAATGCTCGATTAGTCAGACAGTGAGGCCCAAGTCAAAATGCGCACCTTTGACACGTGTGACCCACACAAAGAGGGGAACAAAATGTACAGCAACAGCAACAACAAAGAGTAAAAGAAAAACTCAAGCGGACGTGTGCCGTCAAGTGTGGAAAATTCGCCTTTTGACAAATGTGGGCTTTAGAAAAGTAAATAAATAATACACAAAAATATACTAGAGGAAAACATGCCTTCAGATACAAATGAACATTTGTAAGTTTTCTGTTTGCTCAGTGGACAATTCAATCGACGATGCGTAAAAGCCAATGATGAAAAAAACATATATATATGTATAGATATATATGTGTGTAAAAGCTGGAAAGAAAGTCTGTTCCTTTGGGCAATATCTTTTGTGTCTTTGCATTGATGTTTGCTGCCTTTGCTCTCTTGATGCATGTTAGAAATTTATGACCGCAAGCGTTGCTCTTTAATTACAAATGACACAGAATTCATTTCGAGTGTCTCAATTTTGACATTATTAATGTTTGCCATGCCACCCAATATGCCAGAGCGAACCGAGCGTGCCCGAGTGGGTATTGGCGGCAGTGGCAGGGTATCCAAGCTCGAAGCCGGTTTTTGGCCTGCCACACGCTCAGGCCATACAAATCACAGTTTTGGCTATATGCTTGCAATGCTCGCATTGCCGCGCCTGATGTACGATTTTGGCTTAATCTTTGTGGAGCATGTGCGTCGCTGAGGCTCGCTGCGTGTGTGTGCGAGCGCACATGTGTCTGTGGCACGTTCAAGATTTGCAGTTATAGATACGAGTGCGCCACGCACTGCACTGCACAAGTGCACAAGGGAGTCGCGCTGCTTGCCTCAAAAAGTGTACGAAAAAATAAACGACACTGCAGAAATCAAATCAAGTTTAGCCTAGAGTCGGAGTACGTGTAGCCCCGCCCGGCGCGTTACTAAAAACCATAAACCGTTTCAATATTGAACAAGCAGCGGGACAGCGGCGCAAAAGATACATCGAATCGCTTCGCATTGAGAATCGCAACGCAAAGCCGCATGGCCAACTAACTGGAACACAGCAGGATGACAATTCCATTGAGCCGCAGCCACAAACTGAGCAGAACAGGCCGACAGCAGCAGAAGGAGTGCCATCCAAGAGCCAAGTGCAGGCGGCGGTAAGCGGGCAACACTCTGCATCGACGGCGACATTGAGTTAACGTCAACGGTGCAACGAAAAAAAAAAAATAACACAAAGGCAACAGTCGTTACGATATGAGAATACCCCGTGCTAACACAGACAATTTAACTTCAGAAAATGCTAAGAAATTTCGATTTAAAAATAACTAAAGTAAATATATATATATATTATATGTGCATTGGTTTACTCTCTTTTCTCCGTGTGCTCTAAATTCCTTGTTCTCTATTGTCTATTCTAAATGTTTATAATATTAAAAAAATAAATTTTTGTATACTTAAATACTTTTTATAGAAAATATTTCTGTAGAATATTTCTCTTTGTGATATTTAAGCCTATACCTATACATATATAAAAATGATCTTATAATAAATATATACAAATAATATTTCTTAACTTTAATCTCTAAGTAGTAGAAGTTGCATAGTAAGTGCCCTTAGCGCTTATCTTTAATAGAGTATCTAGGAATATCACAGTCCCTTGCAACAGCAACAGCAGCAGCAAAAAATATATCTCGCCCTGCTTGGGTTAAAAATCGCTTTACAGTGCCTTTTACTCGCTGCATATTTATGTGCCGGCATTCGCAGCTAAATTTATGTCTTAGAAGTGCAAAATATATAACACAAAACACGCGGCTTAAAGGCCAGCAAAAGAAAAAAAACAAGAAAAAATTCTCTTAAAAAAAACAACAAAAAAAAAACATGGCTATGAATGGAGCATTTAGTCGCAACGACAAATGGCCAAGTTTGCATAGAAGGAAATTAAGACTTCCCCCAGAGTCGGGAGCGAGCAGCGAAATTCGTAGTCTTTAAGCACCTATACAATGTGTGTGGTGCGTGTGTTGAGTGTGTGCGTGTGTGTTGTGGGCCACAAAAGCGTTTGATCATAGCCGGCGACCCAACGCCACACACACGGATATTTTTCCAATGCATGACAGAGAGTGAGGAGAGGAGAGGAGAGGAGAGAAGAGCAGTGGAGAGAACTCAAAGCAGTTGGACAAGTAATTTTTCTCAAGTAATTGATACTCTGCCGCATCGCATCCCATCGACCTGCTCTAGCTGTCCAGTCAGTCAGTCAGACAGTCAGTCAGGCAACGAGTGAGTCGAGTGAATCGGTTACAGCCAGCTGTCTGTTTGGTCTGTCGTCTACGTCCGCTGTGTCCGTTACCGCCTGACAGTCTGCTGTTGCATATTAATGACTTTCTTTAATGCCTTTTCCTCATTTATTTTACACACGGACACTTTTCAGCGCCTGCTGTGGGCATAACTGCTAGATAGTGAACTTAGTAACCAGATCTGACAAGGATCATATATAAGAAATAGCTAGAAATCAATTTTCACTAAGCACGTAGCTGGAAAAGCGTCGAGAAGGTTTTAAATACTTCGAAAATAACTTAAGGAAATATATTTATCTAGTATAAATATATATAATATAACATAATATAATATAATATAATAAAATAATATATATAAATGGAAATATAAACACTTTCCAAAATTTTTGATTGCTGCATTTTTTAAATATTTAAAATTTTCTAAGTCTACATATTTTTCATTATTCAAATATGTTTAAGTTATGTATAAAATGTATCTAATTCTTGAATGAATTTATATTACATATCATAATAAAATTATATATAATATAATTTAATAATATCTTTAAAATCTAATAAAATTTTTTAAATATTTCAACATTAATTATATATAAATATAAAATTATAATAATAATAATAATAATATATACATATATATATATATATATATTTTTTTTTTTTTTTTTTTATATATAAAATTAAAATCTATAAGCATTATACAATTGTAAGAGCCTCACAGATTTCCAATCATATACAAATTCTATTTCTATGTTTTATCAAACTTGATGATTATATATAGAGTATAAGCAGTTCGTCGTGTTTACAGTGCTTATGCTCACACGTGATTTTGTTGCTTTACTTATTTTTAAGCAATGCCGTGTCGGCAATTTGCCGTTTGGCTTTTGAAAATGGGCGGAGTGCGCGGGCCCACCCAGACCCGAGTGCCCCGTGCCACTCCACAGACTGTCACACACACACACAGTTCTTTCTTCATAGAGTATCATACTTCTGCTGCATTTGAGGCAATTGCACTTAAACTTTACGCAACCGCCGACGCCGCACGGTTACAGCAAATTGAGTTAGTATAATTAAATATGACATTGGCAAGCGTATATCCGGCAGTGTGTGGGTTGCATGCTTGCCCGCCCTGACAATTGAAATGAAGTGTTGACGCCCTCTCTCTCTCTCGCTCTCACTCTCTTTCTCTCTGGCGTGTGCAGTCGAGACAGTCTCGCGCACTGAGGCGACAAATGCTCGTATCATATGCATATCATGTCAGTGCGACCGCCACACGTAATGAGCGGGTGCCCAGAGCCAGATCCAGATCCAGATCCATCTCATAAACGCTTGACTACCGACACAGCCAGTTTTCAATTAATGCATCCATCCCGTCACTCACTTAGTCAGTCACTCAGTACATACATATCCATATGTAAATCTAAAGTGTGGCATATACCATGGCATGGCTGCATGCTGCATGGCTGCATGGCTGCATGCTCCATGCTGTATTGTAGGATTCCAAATTCATGCGTAACTAAATCAAAATTCAACAACAACAGCAACAGCAAGATACTGAACAACGGCTAAACCCAACTGGTAAATGCGTGAGGCAATGTGCTTATGAAATTGGCGTACAATTTGCGTGTGGCATATACGACAAAGCGTATGTAGAATACAAAATATTAGGGGTATTCAATGGAGGGATTAATGGAAACAAAATGTGGAAGAAAAAAATAAATATAATGATGAAAAAAATATTAAAATAAATTAAATAAATACATAATAAACATTATACATATAAAAAAAAAATTTTTAATTAAAAAAAAAAAAAAAAAAAAATATATATATATATATATATATATATATATATATATATATATATATATATATAAAATCTATGCTTAATGCTTCTTTCATATTTATTTAAGCAAGCTAATATTATTATAATTTATATACAATTTGCAGGTGACTTATGCGACAGAAAATACATATTATATATGATAAAAACATATTAAATAAATATATAATAATGTTTATAAATATATATATAGAAATTGAAAAAAAATAATATCAATGTATATGAACTTCCATCCAAGTGTTTAAGCTCAATAAGTCATGATTCCTCTCTCGTGAATGTTCCTACTGCCCGTGGCAAAGCGCTCAATTGCACGCACTAAAGCAGCAACAGAAGCAGCAACAAGAGCAGCAGCAGCAGCAACAACAATATCAACAGCGATAGCTAACGGCAAAGAGTGAGCAGCAGCAGCATCCGCATCAGCAGCAACATGAGTAAAAGCAATACGCTTACAATTTGCAGGCATTTTTCAGCGAGAATTTGGCCGCAGTTGCCGCTAATGCAGCGCGTTGCATATGCTTCATTGCAGCCAAGCGCCAAAAGGGAGTGTCAACGCCGCAGCAACAGTGCCATCACCAGCAGCGACGACGGAGCGCATCCCAGAATATAGAATGGCGTATGGAGTGGAGTAGAGTATAGAGCTGGATAGTGGGGTACATGGGGCAACAACGAGGATGATGACGCCGGCGGCTGTGAAAAGTTTTGCTCTGCCAGGGCGACAGCTGTGAAATATGCCGTCAGGCATTTGAATTTCGCATAATGCACGCCTGTCTGCCAAGTGGCCAATGCACAGTGGAGCACAAAATGGGAATTGAAGATCAAAAAAGATAACAACTTGGATCGTAGCCATAGATAAAGGACTAGAAATTGAGTCTCTGACAGAAAGAGGCACTTTAAGAGCAATTTATATAGAAATGTTGTGTTTACATAAACAAAGCTAAGAATTGTCATGGAAAGTGTTGAAATTATCATGCCCCAAAAAAAAAAAATAAATAAATAAATAAAATATATATATATATATATATATAAATATATTTTTTTTATTTATTTTTTTAGTTATTGTCAGTGATGACAAACAACCTAAACTCTTTATATATATCAATTATTGAATTTGACTTATTATTATTATTATTATTATTATTATTATTATTTTTATTATTACTATTAATTTCGACCACTGTGCAGGACTGTTGTCGCCGCCAACGAAGCTGTTGCCTGATTTGTATGCAATCATATTTTTGGGTTCCGAGAGTCTGGGCTATAGCCTTGTCTGGCCGGCACTGACGCTGCGCCGCTCGACTTGATGATACTGTTGGATTACATTTAGGATTGTTTATGTTGTCATCTCCTTCGCTATTGTTGAGGCTGGCTGCGCGAACATGCGCGCATGATATACGACGGCGACAACCGCCACGGCGACAATGATAATGCTCATCATGACGATGGTGATGATAATGTAGTTGCTGTTGTTGCTGCCATTTAGGCTGGCTCTGTTACTACCCACATGCGACAACGGGGCAATAGGAAGCCGCCACATTTGGAAAATGGACCAATTTGCAACTGTGCAACGGCTACCGTCTGCAGCAGCCGCATTCACGTAGGCGCAGTTGCAGTTGCAGTTGCATTTGCTGTCGCCGCTGTTACCGTTGCTGTTGCCAATTGTTATTCATAAATGCAATTCAATTTGAAAATTGCTTTAATTCAAGTCAGTTTTCAGCACCTTCGTAAAGTTTCAACAACATCTGTGCAGCCATAATTAACTAATTTCGAAATAGACTTTTCTAAATAAATGCTAAATTAAATTGATCAATTGATAGTGGGATTGAAAACGATCTTGAAGAGAATGAGATTAATACTAAATATCTAACAGCCGATAATGGATTTTCAATATCTGAACAATCTTAGCTTAACATTATTTATCCTATCAAAAATATAACTTCCAGTTTAGTTTAGCTGAAAGGCCCTTCTATGTTTGTCGTGCCGTTCAAGATGTGAAACTAGTATATAATTTTTATGAGAAATCTGTTTATCAAGGCAAACCATTTCGAAGCTATTCGATGAAACGATGAGACCATTTAGGTTAAGTATGTATTTATTTTATATATACATACTTAATATACATAAATATTATTTATTGAATTATTTTAAATAAATATATATATATATATATATATTTATGAGGAAGCTGTTATCAATTGAAAAATACTTGTCTTCCTCAGGCAAAGTAAATATATTTATAAATATATATATATATTCCTATACATATATATATATATATATATTTATTTATTTATATATGTATTATAATATATTTTGTATTGGTATAAATTAATCTTTTTTTGGTTCACGTTCAATTGGGCGTATCATCATCTGCACAGATTTAAGGGAGTAACTCCGACCATGCCAGTTCTGCCAGTAAATGCATCCAGTGTTCTCTAAATCATTCGAATTTTCAACTTTACAGTCGAATCTTTTACCATTAAGGTTACTTTTAAAAAGAAAAATTTGAATTATTAAAATGTCAAATTACAATGTCAAATTATTTACCTATCTGCACATTTATAATACCACCAGGCACCTTTTGCATAAGAGGCACAATTACTACTGTAATTATCATTATCATTATCATGTGTTGTAAATGGTTGACCATCGTGGTAATTCATCGAATCTCTAGCAGTTCCAGTATGATTGCCAAGAGAAATCAACTTAAATTTAGTGTCCTCGCTTCCTATTTTAAAATTATCATATCTGGCATAGCGCTGCTCGTTAGCTTGATCAACAAGGTGTATGTAGAGCTCATATCTCCTCTCGCTTGTCATTTTATGTATTTTCTGTAGTCCCATCCAAAATTCTCCATCGAGCTCACCGAACCCAGCTTTGTATTCTGCCCAATTCCGATAAAAATCGATCTTTCCATCAATGCGGCGTTGTATCACGGTCCACCCTGATCCCGCGATATTCGAATCACATGATACGGGAAACAGACTAAGTCCATCAACTTGTATTGTTGCTAGTCCCGAATAATTTGTATAATTGTGACAACTGTTCGGAAAATGTTCAAGGTTTTTCCTGAAATCGGCTAATTTTATTTGAAGACTGTTTAACTCGATATCTTTACTGACGATATTCCTTTCGCATTGAGTTATATTTGACTCTAAGTTCTGGATAATTTGATTATTTATAGATATTTGACTATTTGATTTTTGTAGGGTATCTTTTATATTAGTCGACTCTTCCTTGCACTTCTCAAATTTGGTAATCAGAACTAATGAATTCTCCTTAGCCGTTGTCTCAATAACTAATGTACTATTTTCGCATGATGTTAAGTTTTCCTGTAGTTGGTTAAATCTATCTTCTAATATAGCATTTTCTTTTCCTAAGTTTTCAAAGTCATTTTTACATTTCTCAGATTTCTCAGTCAGTTCACCTATTTCTCTCTTTTTTGAGCTGAGAGTTTTCAAGTTATCTTCATTTGTTTTCTTAAACTCAGCTATTTTCTTTTTGTTATCCTTGTTTAAGAGTTCACATTGTCTATTTTCAGTATTTGTTTCACTTAAATTTTGTTTAACTTGACTTAGATTTGTTCGTAAAATCGTGTTCTCTGCCTCCTTCATATCAAGATGCTTTTCGCATAGAGTTATGTTTGATTCTAAGTTCTGGATAATTTGATTATTAATAGATATTTGGTTATTTGATTTATCTAGGGTTTCTGCTAAATTAGTCGACTCAGCTTTGCACTTCTCAAAATTGTTATTCAGCTGTACTATTCGCAGTTTGCTTTCACTGAGATTTACTGAATTCTCCTTAGCAGTTTTCTCAACAACTAATGTACTATTTTCGCATGATGTTAAGTTTTCCTGTAGTTGGTTAAATCTATCTTCTAATATAGCATTTTGTTTTCCTAAGTTTTCAAAGTCATTTTTACATTTCTCAGATTTCTCAGTCAGTTCACCTATTTCTCTCTTTTTTGAGCTGAGAGTTTTCAAGTTATCTTCATTTGTTTTCTCAAACTCAGCTATTTTCTTTTTGTTATCCTTGTTTAAGAGTTCACATTGTCTATTTTCACTAATTTTCTCTAATATTTTATTTTCGAGTTGAGTTAAATTCGTTCGTAAATTCGCGATCTCTGACTCCTTCACATTCAGACTGTCATTTAAGTTTGTATTTTGTGTTTTCAATTTATGTTCACTTTCAATAAATTGAAATTTTAGTTTTTCTCTTTTTTCAAATCAAGTTCAAATCCCACAATTTTATTTTCTAGTTCTATGATTCTGTTATTCTTTACTTCGATTTCTTTGTTGACTTTTCCAAAATAATCCATCATTGGTTTTATAATGCGATATGCATAAGTCCCACACTTGGCATCGAGTTCGTCACGTTCTTTGCAAAGCTGAATACAGTTGATCAAAATATCAATATATATATTATTTAATATAGCATAATAATAATATTAACTTTAGTTTTATATATATTCACCGTTTTACTTTTATTTAATTCCGACGATTCTATTTCCGTACACACAGACAAAAGAGCTATTAAAGCCAGAAACACTTTTTGTTGTATTATCATTTTGCTTAAGCAATTTTAGACATTTTAATTCATTATTCTTTATGATTATGTAGATCCGTTTAGAGCTCACGACAGAAATTGAGACTTGGATTAGGTTTCACTGTCTTTAAATAGGATGCGAAAGCTATGAAGACCTTATGAGGGGCATATATATATATATATATATATATATATATATATATATATATATATATATATATATAAGGTCTTATTTGATAATATATATATATATATATATATATATATATATATATATATATATATATATATATTTATGTATATGTATAGCCAAAATCTAATGTTTAAAATAACAGATAGGCATATATGTATAGGAATATATATATTTACTTTGCCCAAGGCAGACAAGTATTTTTCGATTGATTACAGCCTCCTCATAAACACACATATATATATATATATATTTTGCCCAAGGCCGAAGATAAGACTGTTATCATATATATATATATATACATATATATATATATATATATATATATATATATATATATATATATATATATATATACATATATATGAATATATATGTATATACATATATATGTATATGCCCCTCATAAGATCTTCATAGCATTCGCATCCTATTTAAAGACAGTGAAACCTAATCCAAGTCTCAATTTCTGTCGTGAGCTCTAAACGGATCTACATAATCATAAAGAATAATGAATTAAAATGTCTAAAATTGCTTAAGCAAAATGATAATACAACAAAAAGTGTTTCTGGCTTTAATAGCTCTTTTGTCTGTGTGTACGGAAATAGAATCGTCGGAATTAAATAAAAGTAAAACGGTGAATATATATAAAACTAAAGTTAATATTATTATTATGCTATATTAAATAATATATATATTGATATTTTGATCAACTGTATTCAGCTTTGCAAAGAACGTGACGAACTCGATGCCAAGTGTGGGACTTATGCATATCGCATTATAAAACCAATGATGGATTATTTTGGAAAAGTCAACAAAGAAATCGAAGTAAAGAATAACAGAATCATAGAACTAGAAAATAAAATTGTGGGATTTGAACTTGATTTGAAAAAAAGAGAAAAACTAAAATTTCAATTTATTGAAAGTGAACATAAATTGAAAACACAAAATACAAACTTAAATGACAGTCTGAATGTGAAGGAGTCAGAGATCGCGAATTTACGAACGAATTTAACTCAACTCGAAAATAAAATATTAGAGAAAATTAGTGAAAATAGACAATGTGAACTCTTAAACAAGGATAACAAAAAGAAAATAGCTGAGTTTGAGAAAACAAATGAAGATAACTTGAAAACTCTCAGCTCAAAAAAGAGAGAAATAGGTGAACTGACTGAGAAATCTGAGAAATGTAAAAATGACTTTGAAAACTTAGGAAAACAAAATGCTATATTAGAAGATAGATTTAACCAACTACAGGAAAACTTAACATCATGCGAAAATAGTACATTAGTTGTTGAGAAAACTGCTAAGGAGAATTCAGTAAATCTCAGTGAAAGCAAACTGCGAATAGTACAGCTGAATAACAATTTTGAGAAGTGCAAAGCTGAGTCGACTAATTTAGCAGAAACCCTAGATAAATCAAATAACCAAATATCTATTAATAATCAAATTATCCAGAACTTAGAATCAAACATAACTCTATGCGAAAAGCATCTTGATATGAAGGAGGCAGAGAACACGATTTTACGAACAAATCTAAGTCAAGTTAAACAAAATTTAAGTGAAACAAATACTGAAAATAGACAATGTGAACTCTTAAACAAGGATAACAAAAAGAAAATAGCTGAGTTTAAGAAAACAAATGAAGATAACTTGAAAACTCTCAGCTCAAAAAAGAGAGAAATAGGTGAACTGACTGAGAAATCTGAGAAATGTAAAAATGACTTTGAAAACTTAGGAAAAGAAAATGCTATATTAGAAGATAGATTTAACCAACTACAGGAAAACTTAACATCATGCGAAAATAGTACATTAGTTATTGAGACAACGGCTAAGGAGAATTCATTAGTTCTGATTACCAAATTTGAGAAGTGCAAGGAAGAGTCGACTAATATAAAAGATACCCTACAAAAATCAAATAGTCAAATATCTATAAATAATCAAATTATCCAGAACTTAGAGTCAAATATAACTCAATGCGAAAGGAATATCGTCAGTAAAGATATCGAGTTAAACAGTCTTCAAATAAAATTAGCCGATTTCAGGAAAAACCTTGAACATTTTCCGAACAGTTGTCACAATTATACAAATTATTCGGGACTAGCAACAATACAAGTTGATGGACTTAGTCTGTTTCCCGTATCATGTGATTCGAATATCGCGGGATCAGGGTGGACCGTGATACAACGCCGCATTGATGGAAAGATCGATTTTTATCGGAATTGGGCAGAATACAAAGCTGGGTTCGGTGAGCTCGATGGAGAATTTTGGATGGGACTACAGAAAATACATAAAATGACAAGCGAGAGGAGATATGAGCTCTACATACACCTTGTTGATCAAGCTAACGAGCAGCGCTATGCCAGATATGATAATTTTAAAATAGGAAGCGAGGACACTAAATTTAAGTTGATTTCTCTTGGCAATCATACTGGAACTGCTAGAGATTCGATGAATTACCACGATGGTCAACCATTTACAACACATGATAATGATAATGATAATTACAGTAGTAATTGTGCCTCTTATGAAAAAGGTGCCTGGTGGTATCATAAATGTGCATTTAGGTAAATAATTTGACATTGTAATTAGACATTTTAATAATTTACATTTTTCTTTTGAAAAGTAACCTTAATGGTAAAAGATTCGACTGTAAAGTTGAAAATTCGAATGAGTTAGAGAACACTGGATGCATTTACTGGCAGAACTGGCATGGTCGGAGTTACTCCCTTAAATCTGTGCAGATGATGATACGCCCAATTGAACGTGAACCAAAAAAAGATTAATTTATACCAATAAAAAAATATATTGGTATTCACTAATTTAAGCAACATCTTAATTAAATTCTTAAACTAGGACATAATCAAACAATTTGATATGTAAATTTATGAATTGCTTTTCATGTTCAATAATTTTTGTGCAATAATAAAAAAAATAAACACAATTGTAAAGCAAAATGGATGAAATGATTTATCTGTATTCGCTTAAAAAATGCAATTTAAATAAAATATTGATGGAGCGGGAAAAATGTTTAAAAAACACTGAATATTGTTAATAAAAATATGTTTAAATGAACAATAGCTGCGCCGCCCTTGCAATGCTCCATTGGCCATTTTCAGCTTCTTCTTTTCACATGCTTTCTGATACGTATCTGGTGCGCCATCTGTATCTATGGCTGTATCCGTTGCTGTAACTGTATTCGTATCTGTACCACTTACAGCTCAGCGCATTTGGACACTCTGCATAAACGCACAAAACGACAAAAAGAAGAAAAAACCAGAAATGTGGAAAACGAAAAAATTATTTTTCAATTTCACGCTTCAAATCATTTACTAATTAGATTTGCATATAATTTTTGGCAACCCGTATGACTTTCACGCTCACACACATACTCGCACACGTTCTCGCACCCGCACCGAGTAAAAGTTTCAAACTTCACGCACTCGCTGACTTTGCACAAAAATGTTCGTTGGTCAGTCCAAGTGCAGTCAAAATGTTGTTGAAAGTTTTTCCACATAAAATGTTTGTAACATTCCTGTACCGTTAGTTAGCCTCTATACACAGTTATGTATATATATATATTTATATATATGTATATATATTTTAAGATTTTGCAGCAAACTAATTATTCAACAATTTAGCAAAGCTCATCATAATTTGCATGCGGATTTGATCAAAATTAAAAGCCATACTATAACCAGATAACCAGGGTTGGAAGATATCAATTTATATATTTAAAAAAAAAAATGTCTCAGAAAATGGTAAAAAAAAGTAAATATTTTCAAATAAAGAGAAGAGTAATGCTAACATTTTTTTAAAGGACGTCGAAAAAAAAACTGAACAAATAAAAAAATAATTAAGAAATTGATATTTTTGTATAAATAAATTGTATGTTAAAATATTTTATCGAATATTTGTATTGCTTAGAGTTAATTATATTATCTAATGCAGAAAGATTATCCTATGATTTATTATTGTACCAAAGATTTGTATCAATCACAGGAACGATTGGGCTATAGATATAGCTATAGCATTTGGATATATACAGAATTAATTTTAGGCACTCACTGAATTGAAGTGAAATGGGTTTGATTAATTTCAATTAATTAGAAGTAGAGGAATATCCAAATTGCATCTAATCAAAGAAAGAATATATAGGTCTATATTTATCTGTTTCCAGCCCTGGGCTCTCAACTGAGCAAGCAACGTTTTGAGCCAATTTAATCAAAACCAAATGACAGACGACGGCGCAAGAAAGAAAGGCAGGACACAGAACAAAAAAAATCAAGAAAACAGCAGATAAAGCGACTGCAGCAGAGCAGAAGATGTTGACCAGTTGGGCGGCTGGGCAGCTCGGGGGTGTAAGTCCTGGAGACTGAAGACAAGTCTACAGTTGGCAATGCCACTGGTTGGCTGGTCGGCTGGTCGGCTGGTCGGCTGGTCGGCCGGTCGGTCACATTTGCATATTGAAGAATCTTGACAAGCTACGTGCGCTGCTGCTTTTGGGCAACTGGCAAGACAATGATGCGGCGCTGACTCTGATATCAACGCTGCCAACTGCCAACTTCCAACGGGCAACATTGAGCTGGCGACTGGATGAAATTCATTTGGCTTTTTGTCTAAGCAATCGATCTTTCAATCAATGCCGAGAGCTAAAAGCGTGCAGCAAACCAACCAGCAGGCATCGATGCCGATGCCGATGCTGCTGACTGGTTCGCATGCAAATTGCCCCAAGCCGCCAGCCGCCTGTTGAATGCATCAAAATGCAATCAAAATTAAAAGAACTCAAAGCAAACTCCCAAAGTTGCATGATTCATGGCGGTCTATGTCTGTGTGCGCGTGCGTGTGTGTGTGTGTGGGCTTCCCGTCATTATTTTAATTAATATGACAAACGGAAAAATTCAAGCCAATGCAAATGTGCGCTCAATTAGCTCCATTTCTGTGGGGAGTTGGCCAAAAAGAAATGTCAGCCAGAAAGCTGACATTTAAGCAATTTCAAACGTTTTGCAGCTAACAAATTGTACAACGGCAGCGTACTGCAAATCACAACAAAAATATCAGCATTGACCTTTTGACATATGACTCGCCTGCTCCCTTGCTCTTGCCCCAACTACTTTTTTGTCTCTTTCACTGACTTCTTAACTTTGTCGTCGTCGTGCCTGGCTGGCACTCTCATATAGGACACAGTCAAGAGTCAGAGACAGCGACACACTCGCACACACACACACACACACACACAGCGAGACATTTTACAAATGTTTTCAATTGAATTGCTCTGATTTTGGCTAAAGCTGCAGCAGCAGCTTTTGGCCGCTGGCATCGCCGTTAAAGCCAACGCCGCCAGCGGCAGCCGAAAATGTCGTGATGATGGCAAATTGTAAATAGCTTAAATGGTCTAAATGGTTTAAATGATTTCAATAGCTCTACTCTGGTGGAGGCGGCTTGTTTGCTGCCGTAGCCGTTGCTGTTGCCGTTGCTGTTGCCGTTGCTGCATCTCCTTGCGCTCGCAGTGGCAGGCAGGCAGGCAGACAACAGCAACAACGTCGACAACGACGACTACGTGAAGCAGCACTGTTGGCTCGTTTTCAATGGTAACAGTTATCACACAAACTAATGACATGAAATTAGGTATTGGCTTTGGCTCTGACTGCCAGCCAGCCAGCTAGCTTCAGAGACCGCTTTTTGGCTGACTCTGCCTGTTGAAGCAAAGCACAAAAGGTAACACAGCTAAAAGCAACAACAATGTGTTTAGCTCTTGTAATATTTGCCATGGCTACATTTGAAGTTAAAGTTGAAACGGAGAATTACACTTGACGAAACCGTCAAACACTGGAAATCAACTGGCATTTCAATTATTGAAATATATTTAGGATATAGAAAATATTGATCAAATATATTTTTGATTTGATTTGACGGTTGAGGCATAAATATAAACATTATAGAATCGATTCAAGATAAATGTTAATATAAATTTATATTATATATTATTTATTTCTAAATTTGTATTATTAATTTTTTATGATATATCAATATATATTTAATTTTTAAAATCTATTATCAAAACAAATATATATTTGTTTGCTAGATGTTTATTATTATAATTTATTTAAAATCAAAACAGCAAATAAATTATTTAAAAAACAAATATTTTGATAACATTGTGATTTGTTAATACTATTTTTTAAAGATTTTTAAGCAATTATTTTTTTTTTTATAAATTATCAGAAAATAAAAATAAATTTTTTTATTTTTAATATGTATTTTTGGAAATTTCTCACTGTGTACATTTTCGGCCAAGATCCATAAAGTCCCCCTAACACTAGCAGCCCCACCCCCTGGCTGGCTGGCCAAGCCCCTTAGCAAACAACCGCTAAGCAAAACCTTTAAAAAACCGTTACAATATGAACAACACGCTGTGTGGCTACCAAAACGTTTTTCCTGTGCTACAACTATTGCAATAATATTTTCGCTTTTCTTTTTCTTCATTTTTATTTTTTTTTGTACTAGCTCCACTTTAAAATATTCGTTTTGCTTTATTGATTTGTGCTACCAAAATTATCAGCAAGCAAAAAAAAAAGAAAAAAAAAGAAAAGACAAAGCCCGAAAACAGGCCGAGTTCATGATCTTCGACAAATAGACAAAAGGAATCTCAGACAGCACACCATTGTTTCGAGATTTTCCGGTGAAATTTTAATAGCCCAAACAAATTTTCACAATTTCTGCCAAAGCAAAGCAATTCAAATTTGGCCTGGCATTGAATTATAGCGGCTCATTAAGGCCCTTTTACTTCAATCACGGCTGGGCCAGCGACAAACAGAGCGACCGAACAACCGAAACATTTAACAATTGTCCATAAAAGGCCGAAATTGAGAACCTGAGCGAGAACCACAACGAAATAATTTAGATCACGAATTTGTTGTCGTATGCAAATTAATCAAATGCCTTCGAGTAATTCAATAATGTCAAAACAAAGCAACGATAGCAATTATTTAAGCGCTCGAAAACTTCATCTTCATCTGTATTAATTACGAAGAGGGAGAAAAACGAAAAAAAGATTGAATATAATATCAATAATGTTAGATAAGGCTTTACTTGGAAAATGGAAAACCAAAAGAAAACTGAAATGCTCTCGGGGTGGTCGTTAAATACACATTTATTGAAAAGAATTGGAGACAACATTTAGCTGTCTGCGCTTTGGGTAATCCAAGACGGCATTTAACCAATTTAATATTATTATCTATGATCTTGTAAAGCAACAGCATGTCAGCCCCTAAACTCTCTCTCTCTCTCTCTCACTCTGTCTCTCTCTATGTTCTGTGTTTAGGTCTGATTCTCAATGTCACTGACTGTAATCAGAGAACACAGCAAGGCAGACTCTGAGCAACACAACTGGCTCAACCACTGCAGCCAACGAGCGGGCGAGCCGAACAGCAACAGAAATGAGTGAAATATTTTTGTGTGTGCATTGGCTCTGCTGGAGCTTGTTCTAATTGGCGCTTGTAGCTGCTTGTTGCTCGAACTACAAAAATCTCTGCCTCAAATCTACAGCGTTCGTTGCTTATCTTATACCAGAAATGAGCATTCGACATTTCAGCAAAGAGCATTCCATGGCTGACAGCGCAATGCGACGACGGCGATGAGGAGGACGACATTGATGCATGTTTATGTAACAGCAAATTGATTTTTAGCTTAACAACAGCAATAAAATAAGCCAAAAAAGATGTGAAGGCGATTTAATGCCCTTTGTCGTATATATATATATATATATATATATATATATATACATATATATAATTATTATTATTAATTGTTGGTTAAATAACATAAAAAAAAAAGTTGAAAAGTTGAAGTTGAAATTCTTTTAATTGTTAATCAGATTTTTATTAAATATATATAATATATATATATATCCATATATATATATATATATATATATATATATATACATATATATATATATATATATATATATATATATATTAATAATTTATAAATGTGCTTAATTTATTTTATATATTTATATATTATTTTATATTTATTTAAACGAAAATATATATAGAACTTATAAATATAATATATATATATATATATATATATATATAATTTATATATATAATTTATAAATATACCAATTTTATTTCAAAATTTTTTAGGTGTTTCATAAAAATATTGTTCATAAGATTTTTATATTTATTTTTTATATTGAAATTAGACCAACGAGAATATTTTCAATTTATATTTATAAAGATTTATAAAGATAGAGTAAATCTATCGTTACTATCAAAATATTTTAAATATAAATCTAATTTCAAATATTTTGTTTACAAAATGATGATGATGATACAAATGAATTGTTCAATTTTGAATTTTTTTATATTTAATAAAAATATTTTCTATCATCATTTACAGCAAAAAATCTCTTTGGAATGAAAAGTTCATAAGATATTTATATATATTTCGGCAAGCATATAAATAATCTCAGTCAATAGAAGAAGCCCTCCTTCAATATAACTTAATTTAAGCACTATAAATGACTTGAGTTAAAAGATTACACTGAGAGTAAAAACGTCACATAAGAAATAAAACTATTTTATTTTTATTTATTTATTATTTTTAATTTATTTTCAAATGTAAGTAACTTAACTAGTTAAATTTTCAAATTAAACTAATTTTAAATCCCATTTTTCATTGTTAGCAATATTTTAGTATATTTATCAATGGGCATTATATATGTATATGTATATGTATAAAAAAAAACCTATTTTATAGCACACAGCAACTATTTCTCTTTAATTTGATTTGCTAAATTTTACCTTAATTAATTACACTGTATTGTGGCTTATCAACAAAAATCTGGCCAATCTATGTTGCATGCATGTGCAGAGCAATGCGTTCGCCTATTTACTTTATGGTTAAATTGATTTCTGACCGCCTGCTGGCGGTTTCTGCTTGCTAACTGGGTCAATTTCATAGTACCTACTGTTATCAATTCGTCGGAAAATTAAATCTGAACATTTTTATTTCATTACTTTTCACAAAATACTTGGTATGCTGCGAGCATGTGTGTGTGTGTGTGTGTATGCTTGTTGTGCGTTGAGCTTTGTGGTTTTTGCGTTTTTGTTTTCATCTAAAACTTTAATTGATTTTTAACCCGACCTTGCCCACAAACCAGCTCTGTGGATCCTAGAGGGGAGGAGTTCTCGGTTCGGCATTTGGCAAAATGCAGCCACATGCAATCAACATTCAAGCCCTGGCCGCAATGCTGAATTATTCATTATAAATTGTTGATGTTGGTAATTTATAATATTTGCACAAGTATTTTTCGATTCGAAAGTTAACAATTTTTGCCGTTTGCGTGAATAGTTCGTGTGCCAGAAAATAAATATTTTCAGTCGTAAAAAAAACAAAACAAAATAATTGTGGCTATCTATATTGAGATATCTGCAATATGCTTAAGATATCTGCATTTAAACTCAATTTGCAATGACTGCAATAGTCCAACAGTTTCTAATTAAACTGCACTTATCGCTACATCTTTGAGAATTGCATAGAGAGGCACATTTCGTGCCATGACCAGAATAGTCCATGCCAAGCCCCAAATTCGTGACACTCAATCAGACCCCAAAATGGGGGCCCTTAGCCAAACAGACGGCTCCAAAACTTTTGAGGTGCACCACAGCACTTACGTCACTAACCACACATACACACACACACACTCACACACACCCTCTCATTGCAATTTCGAGGCACTCGCAAATATGTGTAACAGGGAATTTAAATTGAAGCAAAAATGTGTACAAATATTTAAACATGTGTTCGAAGCCCCCTTTAGTCGCCTAACAGGGCCCCGAAGCTAAGTTGCATTCAATTAAAAGGATTTTCGATTTTACAAAGTTCGTTTTGTCAGGCCAAAGCCGAGCGGCAAGCAGAGCCGTGCTGCAACCAGGTAAATAAAAGTAGGCATGTTAAACGTTTTCTACATGACAACTGCCACAAAGTAGAAAAGACGCAATTTCGTCTGGGCCATCACCAGTCTATAAGTGCTGGAATTTTCAAATAGAACTGAAAACACACACAAAAAGAAAAATAAAAAATAAAATAAAGAAAAAAAAAAGGTGAACGAAAAAGAAAAACCACAATTGAGCCTTGGAGCCTAAAATGTTCTCTTGTGCGAAAATTGAAAAGTTGGAAATGGCGAAAATTTTACTATTTCAAAAATTGATTAAAAGCATTGGCTTGAATTCAACGCACATCGAATTTGGGTGATTTTTGGTGGTAAGGCTGCAATCAGCTATTGCCAGCTGACCGAGAGAAGAAGCAGAAGGTGGAATGAAGTCGAGTCGTATCGTTGTCTGATACTCTCTCAAGGATATGCGGGAACGCTGGCTGTCGACATCATGTCGTCCTATATGTTCTGTGCTGTACTGTGTAAACGTGTTGCGGACAGGCCCTGGCTTAAGTTTGCAAGGATATTTCTGTTTGTACGCCAAGTTTTCTCTGTTTATGTGTGTGCGTGTGTGTGTGTGTGTGTGTGTTCATGTGTTGTTTGTACCGCAGCTTTGTTGCTCAATATCGACTCAGCGCACACAGCACACACATCTACTACACACAAACTGGGTCAACTAAGCATACAGTTTTTTTTTTTCTTTTCGTTTTTTGTTGTGGGTTTTAAACACTCCACACTCCACACTCCTCCGCAGGCAGGTAGCAGCAGTCGCACACGTAGTGCCAACTATCTGAGAATGACGCCAAATTACCAATGCAAAATATCCTGGTAGCATTTACCAAGCACAAATAAAATGAAGAAAAAAAAGCGAAACAAAATGGAACAACAGAAAATGAAAATTTAAACAGCGCTGTAAAAGAAAATTCGCTGCCATTTTGGAATTTTCTTTTTAGGCAGGCAACAGCTGCTGCTGCTGCTGCTGCTGCTGCTGGTTGCCAACATATCTAGAAACTTGGCTCACATTGTCACACAGCAGAGCAAGCTGTTGGCCAAGTCATTGCCACACGCACACACACACACACAGTTGCACAGGTGTTGTCGGCTTTGAGTATGATGAAGTGGATTGCAATGGCTCAGCTGTGAGAGCTTTGTGCGCAGCATGTTGGCTAAAAGAAAAGAGGCCAAAGTTAAGCTCGCCTGATATCCAACACCATTCAACGAGATCTTTTTGGCAACGTGTTGTGTATGACTATAAAAAGAGACTCAAATATAGGGTATAGGATTTAAACTTTAATTTTTATAGTTTATAGCTTATCGAAATATTGCAAACTTATTTATTTAGCAGCTGAAAAATATAGCAATAAATTTTAAATATAAGCAATATAAATTAGGCATGTGTGTACTTAAGGATGAACATGGAATTTACGAATATTGGTTATATTAATGTACAAAAAAAATAAATAAAAAAACATATAGAATATATAAAATTAATATATATGACATAGATATCAGAAAAAATATTTCTGTGCTCCAATTAAAATTATTGAAAGATTATTCCTTTTGCGATTATATTTTTTACTTATCATAATTACGCCAAGGTACACATAAATCGAGGTTATATTATTATCATGCACTTTTATGACTTTATCGAAAGCTAACAAAAATTAAAAAACAAATAAATAAGCTCTGAATGACAAAATTCAATAAACAAGAATAAGTTAATACTTTTGGTAAATATTTTAGCTGCCCATCAGAGAAATGCAATATTTGTTGAAGTTGTTATATACAAAATAAATATAAAAAACTCCAATACCTTTTCAGTATTTAATAAAAACGTTCTTGGTTTACTATAATCGTCTGTTGAATTCCCTCTCAATGTGCAAAATTCTGTTTTGGCGTTATTTGCTTTTTTTGCACATTCTCAGCTTAATTAGACCAAATTAAAAGTGTACATTGCAACAGCAATGACAATGAGCTGCAGCGAGCAGCACCCACAAAAAAATGAAATAAAAGAAAAGAAAAACAAACGAAAAACAACAAAAAAATAAAAATAATAGCCAAAGGGAAGACATCTGAATGACTTAATCGCATTTGCGAGACTTTGTTGCATTCGCCCCAGACATTTTACATAAAAATGCAAATGAAACATTGAAAGAGCGCCAGCGAGGAGCATTAAGAACTTCCCAACTCTGAGGCAAGTCCAGTGCGCAAGCAAAGTGATGAAGTGCAAGAGTTACGCCATATCACGATGTTGGCTGTTGGTTAATGCCATGGCTAATCCGCAGACCGTTACGTTAATCCCCCAAACAACAATTTTGTTAACAAACGAACATCAAAGGAAATAAAATGTGCAATAAATTTAATTTCCAGCTCCGAATAAAAATCACACCTTCTGAAGTATATAAATGAGCTTCGGCCAAAAAGGAAAGGGAAGGTGCAACCCCTTCAGCTCAAGTAGTGTGAAAACGAAAAAAAAAAACGACTGCTTACATTTTTATCGCTCGCCTTTATCGCTAAAAGTTGCCAAAAAGACAAAACCAAAAAAAAAATAAAATAATGATATACAAAGTAGAAAAATCTCTGAGACGACAACAAAATACTCTATATTCAACGAATTTTTTATGTTTGTTTAATTTTTGTTAATGGTAAAAAATAATTAAAACTTAAGCTGCGAGTTCAAAAATCATACATAATTTTACGCATTAAAAAATTAATTTAACTATAAAAACAATTTCGAAACTCATATTTGCTCAAGCAAGCAAAATATTGCTCTCCCTTTACAGGGTATTTCCAAGGTTTCATATGAGCATAAAGGGCAACTTAATGCCAGTTACGAGCAAGTGGAGTGCACTCTGTGTGTGGTTTAACCTAGAGTGAAAGAGCGAAAGACCACGTGAACTTGCAAGTAACTGCAAAGGGAACTCAACACTTGATCAAAATGCCACAGAGCGATTTGCATATTTTAATTAAATTCGCGCGCTTTTGGCCGGAACCCAGGCAACACAGGAGAAAAGCGCAACAAAGAGCGACAGAGACATTGAGATGAGGGGGAGACGAACAGCAAAAAAAGAAACTGTCTGTTGGCTGTCTTTGCTATTTTTTAAAAATATGTAAAAAGCGCGCAACACATGTGACCACAAGCGTATTAAATTTTGTGCGCACTCCAAACAAACGAAAAAACGTTACGAGCTGAAAACTTGGCTGGCTAAGTGGGCTGGCTTAAAGAGAGTGAGGAAGAGAGACAGAGACACCCAAGAGGAGTGCCGCGGGCGTGGGGACTGGGAGGGGCACTAACCCGGGATTTGTGTCGGCCAAAGGTAGCCCCAACTAACGGAGTTGCAAAGTGACTGTGTGACTGAAAAGGTCGTACACTGAGCGAAAATTGTGCCAAGGGCCAAATGGGAATCAGAGAGCAAAGCTAACACTGAGCGAAAATAGAGAAATGAAAATCTGATGAGCGTTCGGGGAATATGCGACGTATACGCAATACGCTATTGAACAAATTGCAAGTCGTTGGCAGCTGCAGCACAATGGGGCAACTTGGCAGGAAAAGAATAATTGAGCAAGGAAGTAAAAGATTGATATTACGCTTGGTAATACAAAGCAAGCGGGAAAATAGAAAGAATCAATAAACTAAACTTAGCTGAATGCAATACACACATAGTTAAAGGAAGTCGAATACTCAAAGCAAAATAAAACGTTGCAAGAAGGAAGCTGTGAAGCAAAATTAGTTTTAAAAAAATATATGTAAATAAAATGTTTTAACTGAATGAATAAAATTTGTTTTAAAACATATATGTATATATAAATATTTTTTTTTTAAATTAAATTTATATAAATAAATAGAAAATAAAAATAATCTATATATGTATTTTCAAAAATTAAATAAAATTCATTATGCAACTAAGTGAATAGAAAGAAAAAATACGTAAAGTATATATTTTGTTAAACAAATAAAGCTGGCAAAATTAATAGAACCAAAAACTAAGTTCAAGAAAAAAAATTTGATTCATTTAAAAAAAAATTAAAACTAAATATATAACAAACAATTTAAGAGAACGAAAATAAAAAACTTATTTTTAATTTATAAAATATAAAAATAAAATAAATTGAAACTAATTTGATTTTGGAACTAAAAAAAAATAATATAAAATTAAATTAATTAATAAACTTCAACAAAATAATAGCTATAAGAATTTTTACTTAAAAATAAAAATAAAAATGTATTTAAATTTTGTATCAGTACAGAAAAGATTTTGTTGTTGCATAAAAATTATTTTTAGTTGACTTAATTTGTTGCAGTGTATCACAGCGCTGGCCAAGCATTAAGTTTGTTCATATTGCAGGCTAGCCAAGCGCTGGGCGTGTGGCTGCTGCTGCTGCTGGTGCTGCCTGCCTGCCTGCAACATGGCCAAAGCGCAGTGCAGCATAAAGTGTTAAATTGGATTAATCCACAAGATTTACGCTGCGGGTGATATCAACATGCTAACATGGCAACCAGCTACTACAGCAGCAGCACCAGCAGCGTAGGAAGTTTAACGTAAGCAGCAACATGTTGCTCTCGCTGCAGCGAACCAGGAGCAGCGTCAACACTTGAGCGGCGGCGGCAGAAATTTTATTAAAACCGGACGCATAGCGCAACAGCACCGGAAATACACCAACACCAACACCAACACCAACACACACACACTGTTTGAGTAAGTGTGTCAAGCTGTGGCGTTGCTTTCGTTGCTGTTGTTGCCCGTGAACGACCATGCAAATTTCAATGCGAATTTGGGATTAACGACGGCCGCAACTCGACAGCCTGGACCAGCCGCAACGTGAGCTAGTTGTTGAGCAACAACAGCAACAACTACAATTACAACAGCAACAGCAATAGCAACAACAACGCGGCAATGGCAGTAATAATGCCTTGACAGGCAACAACAACAACAACAACAACAACACAACTCGGCGAAACGCGTTGATTATCCCAATCAGCAACACTTTACCAGCGTAAATCTATTTAATTTGCCATTGGGCTCCATTTCAATAGCCCCTGCCCCAGTCACTGGCAGTCTCTGGCGCTGCTAGCTAACTACAAATCAGCTGTTTGCAGCTCTTGTTGAATGTAATTGAACCTGTTCTTTGAGTTTTGTTTCGTAATTTATTATTGGCGCATGAGTTCTCGGACCGAAAGGAAAATAGCTGCAGCTCCAAGATCGTTGCTCATGATGTGAGCGAGGCATGCGAGGATCGCGTCAAGATCGTGCCTGACGCGTAATTGATTATTACGAGCAGCAGCAGCAGCAACAGCAACTGCAGCAACTGCAGCAACTGCAACACTAACAACAACAACGACAACAACAACCAGCAACATGCCAGCATAATGATGTATTAGTTAAAGTTGGCCAACCGGTTCGCATTTCGGCCATGAAAAACGGTTTAGAATTAGGCGGCTGTGATTACATGGCCAAGTGCGTTGAAATTGAAAAGAAGCGGGTCGGCACTTTTGTAGCCAGCCAGCCGGCCTGCCGGCGTTGCAGCGTGTGGAATGCGGCAAAAGGCTGTTTGCCACAAAATGTCCTCACTAACTGAAATCAGTGCAGCTAACGTTGGAATGCGACAGGGGCATGAGCATATTGTTTGAGCGATGTTGGCTAATTGAATTAAGTTTCAAAGTCTTGTTATAATAGAGGATAAGATTTATTTATTTATTTAATATATTATTGAGTGAAATATAGCGATAAAAGCCAGAATTAATAAGAATAAGAATAAGAAAAAAGCAAGAATTAATTAATAATAATATTCATTCACTCAATCGGAAATAAGAATAATTCACTTAATTCAAATAAATATATTTTAAGTCATAATAAATAATTTCATCACATTTAATTCGATTGCTTAATAATATAGTACATACATAGTTATAAAACTAAATTATTATAATTAATTAATTATATATAAATTAATTGAAAACAAATATTAATCATTTAAATATAATTAAATTATTTTCAATGATTTAAAATATATATATATATATATATATATATATATAAATTAAAATGAAATTAATTAAATTATATTATAAATCAATCAATATTAAAGAAATTAATTTTCTTTTGAATTTAATTAATGAAAATAAATATATATTACTATATATATATAGTTACAATAATATGTTTAAAATTGCAAGTCTCTCGATTATAAAATTAATAAATAATTAATAATATAATTAATAAATCTCGATTAATAAAATCAACTATAATATATAATAATATACGTATGCAACAAATCTCATGCCCCCCACACCTTGAAATCTAAATCAAACTATTGTAATGATTCATTCCCATAATGCATTTGCATAACAATTGTCTTCATGACTATATATATGTATAGAGCGACACATTTGCGTTTCGGAGATATCTCTGGGAATTGCAATGCCAACAGCCGAACTGCAGCTGATTCACTTTAACTAACACCCCCACAGCCTGACAACCAATCCAAAGGCCATAACTCATAAAAATAAAGGCAGCAGCCGCACATATACAGAAAGCGAGAGAGAACTCCAATTTTAATTGCCCGACATTAAACGACGTCGGCATTTGAGCAAAGTCAGAAATCGAATACTAGAAATCGAATAGCTGCAGAAATACAGCAACAGCAGCAGCAGCAGCAGCAGCAGCACTAGCAACAGCTCTAGCAATTGCAATGGCAATGGCAATAGCAATAGCAATAGGAATACCATTACCATTACCATTACCAATAGCAATGCCAATACCAATACAAATGGGATTCGCAGCGCCATAAAATATGCGCACGTTTTGGTTTTGTTTGCCGTTTGTTTGCATATGCGAAAAGCAAGAGGAATCAGCAGACGACGAATGGGGCATATGGTCTGGTCTGGTCTGGTCTGGTCTGGGCTGGCCTGGTCTGGTCTGGTATGGTCTCTGGTCTCTGGTCTGGATCGGGTTCTACTCTTCTACTTTGTACTGTTCGGTTCTGGTCCAGACAGCATTTAGCGTACGATTTGGCGGCGCGAAAAAGATAAACTCATAAATTATGGCATTGAATGTCACTTCGACGACGCGGCAGTTGCACAGTTGCCACCGACAATGGCTGAAGGGAAAGAGAGGCAGAAAAGGCAGGAGAGGCTGTGCGACAGCGACTGCGGCGATAATGAAGCCCATTTTAAAGTCAGTGCCATTGAATGCGATTTGATTTACAATCCCATTTCGATTATAATCGATGATGATGTGTGTGCGCGCTTCGGCCATGCCATGAACTTGCATATAAATACCAATCTGCGACGACAACAGCGTCTTGGCCGGCCAAATGCTAAGCAGTCGCAGGCCAACCGCCCATGCCAGAGTCTCTAGCGGTTTTCCAAGGAAATCGAAGCCGAAAAACTGAACCTCTGCCCACAGGCCCGGCTCAATTTTACCTGTTGCCGTTTGCAATTGCACTTGAATGCTTTTTGGCTTACTCAGTTGTCAGCCAAACGAACCGAAACGAAACGAAACGACTGTAGCTAACGCAACCGCCGATTGCGACTTCTTCGATGGTGGCAATTGTTTTGATGTCCGTTGATAACTGCAACAGCGGGGGCATATATATATACAATCTATATGTGCCGATTTCACCAGGGATTGAACTTGAGTCGAAACCCAAAATAAAAAAAATAAAAATACAAAAATACAAAAATAAAAAGATATCAATAAAAATAACAATGGCCTTTATACTTTGTCACGCGTTGCTGGCCGCGCAGCTTGAAACAATTTTTATGGCATTTTAATTGAAGCTGAAAACCACATATAAAATGAAACTGAAAGAATATACGCAACTCTCCGTTCGAGTTTTAATTCAGCCCACGCAGCGCTCGAATTTATTACAACTTAATTGTTAATGTTGTTCTTGTTGTTCTGTTTGTTAACGCCTATAGACGATACGTCTTAATTTTTGATGCAACGCCCCTTAAATGAAGTCGAAACAAAGCCAACGAATCTTTTGTTGGCACGCTGAACGGATGTGAAGATCATCTAGTAGATAACAATTTTGAATTTCGGAAATCAGTTGAAATAATAGGAAAGAGGGAGAGTGGAGAGTGCGCGACTTTAGGTTACCCTAATCTAAATGTATGTATACTTCTCTAGTTGAGAGTGCTCAGCTTGAAGTTACCCTAACTTTACATTCTAACTTTGATGTAAGAATATTAAAATTTTTAAAAATTATAAACCAAAATTTTTAATTTTTAAAAATTAATATTCTAAATTTTTAATTATAATTTTTATATTTTGATTTTAGAAATATATATATATGAGGTACATATTAACTAATTAGAAAACTGTAGTAGAAAATTTAGAATAAAAAATTTTAAATCGACTCTAAATATCAAAGTATAAAAGTTAAAACACGAAATTTCGGAATATTTTATTTTTTATATCAATTCTTCACATAAAAATAAAAAAAAAAAATTTTTTTAAATTCATAAAAATTAATAATTTTTAATTTTACCAAAGTAATATGCATAATAACATATAACATATATATGATCTATATGTATTTCGTATTTACACAAATTTTGGGCAATTATTGAGGTAGTATAATGTAGTTAGTACCAGCAATCAAATTATTTTCGACACGTGGAAAAATAAATATATAAATAGACATGGCTGGAAAGATACAAATCACCCTCTGGCTTCTCTAGGGTATATTTTACCCATACTTCCCACATACACTGCTAACAATAATATGCAAAAATATTTAATGACTGTTTCATTTTCTCATTTTTGAAACGCATTATGTTATTCCGTTTAAGTGTTGGCAAACAGGAAGCCGCAGCAAATTGGCCAGCAGCTTGAAAGATAGCCCAAATAGATATAGAGTCAAATGGAATGAAGTCGAGGCCATTGAAATTTAAACCACCAAAATTGTTTGGCGCGCATTTGCCATATTGTCTACTTAGGATCTTTCATGTGCATTTCTCTATGGGAAGGAAGCTGTTCATATACATGTGCATCCGCCGGACAGCCAATTACGGTAAAAGCCCGCTCGAAAGGAAACTCTTTCTTCAATAACACTAAGCAAGTGTCCAGGTATATAAAGCTTGTCGTTAGTATTTTATTTTCTCTGATCAAGTGCAAATGTGGCAAACACAGTAAAACCTCGCGCTAATGGATATTATTTTTTTATTTATTTTTTTTAATTGTAATATTAAGAATAAAATTAACGGTTAAATAGTTATCCGCTATACGAACACTTGATTTATAAGCCTATCCATTAGTAGAAGCTTCACTGTACTCTAAATGTGCGCCCACTTGGCAACCATAAATGGCCTAAAATATGGCACATTGCACTCGCATCCATAATTTCATGAACGATTTTTGGATACGCAACCAACTGCCTAACGAGCAGGCCCATAAAAGAAAGAGGCTTTCTCTCTCTCTCTCTCTCTCTCTCACTCAGGCTTACACACACACTCTCTCTCTCTCTCTCTCTTGCGGCCCGACTCTGCAGCAGGACAAAGTGCAGCGATAAATCAAATTGTCACTTTTGTATATTTTGCACCAGCTGACGACAGCTACCAGCAGAGCAGAGCAAGCCGTGCAGTCCGTGCAATGGGGTAAGCTTTTAATATTTCGCCATACCAGTTGCAGTTGCAGCACATTGCTTGCAACTTGCCACAACCTGTAACGGTAATTGTGTGACGCTTGTGACGACAGGCCGTTGGTCCCTTAATTATAATTATTAAGATTACTGCATGTGAAAGATGTTAATATTACAATTAGTAATATAGTGTGGCACTCAAAAAGTCAAGAGCACCGAAAAAAAATAAACGAAAAAGGCAATCGAACATTCGCCAAGTTCTCTCTGCAATAAAGTGGGAACACTCCAATATCGCTCAACTATGCAAACCCAATCAACACTAGCAGCTGACGAGTGGGAATAGCACTAAGCAGTAAAGAATCTGTTAGTTTAACGGAACAGTTGTTCCCTTACTTGCCGTTTTTTAAACTGTTCCAAACAATTGCGAATGCTCTTTCGTTCATATAAGAGAGTCAATCACATATGCCTAATTCAAGAGTATGCAATTGTGTGTAAATATATATTTATATGATTAAACGTTGCACATAATTAAACTTATAGTTTTTCGTGTAACCCAAACACATTTACATGCGTATATATATACAGCAAATCCACTCCAATTGGATTATATATAGCCGGCTGCAATTGAGAGCAACACACATACACTCTTCACACATAAAAAATAATTACACACACACGTACTATGGTCAATGGTTAGCCTAATTGCGCACTTCATATTTTCCACTAATTAGCACTTATATATTATAAACATTTACTAAAATTGCGTAGCACACGAACATGAAAAAGAGACGCGTTGATTTTTAATCGCGGTTGCGACAGAAGTGCCTTCTGCTATGATATTATAACCATCATAAAATAATTGATCTATTTTTCCTACCTCACATTTAAATGAGTAAATGTTATAGACTACAAAATGTATCGATATCGATGAGTATGAGCTGCAGCTTAACGCTCATCAGTTAACAGAATGGTGGCCTATCACACCATGATGGAGTGATAATGGTTTGCATACTGTTAACAGACTGTAGGTAAAACTAAGTTTAAGTTTTAAATTATATTATTGTCAGCACACAGAATCAGAAAATTATTTGGAAAATACTTCACATAAATGTGTATGAATGTTGCTAAACGAAACGACTAGAACATGCATATAAAAATGTTCTAGTCGAAGGGTTAGTCCAGTAATTCCAAGCTATGGACACCACCTGTTGTTTGCGCTTCATCCTCGCCCAATTGTCGGGCAGATTCAATGCGCGCCACACACATTGAGGGCGGCGACGTTGGCGTTGTTAGAGCGTACCAGCTGCTGCTTTTGATGCGTTCCATCATGGCTTGATGCTTTTCGGGACGATAGGGCTCAAAAATGATATAATGTGGATCATTGATGGGCGGCCGATCGAACATGTGCTTGCAGCTCCAAACAATGCTAGCCTTGACGCGTAAGGCGAAGTCCACACGATTGTTGGCCAAGAGACGCATTGCTTCCACGTTGTTGGCAGCCGACATTGGTATGGGCTCGCCGTCATGGATGTTGCAGACGCTGCCCTCGGGATCGGCGAATATAGCTTGAATATACTTGAGTATGTGCCAAATATGATGCTGATCCTTGTGCCAAACCTTGAAAACTGGCGTCAGATCGAGGCTGTGCGATATTGGGCAGATGTGCGGATGAAAGATGTCCTTCTGAAAGATGACGGTGGGCAGACTGCTTTCATCTGGAAAGTTTTCGGGCAACAAAATCGAGAAGCGGAATACGCTCTCCGAATACATGCCGCTATGTATGAAGATCACACCGAACCAAAGCAAGCCACTGGAGTAGCTGGGTATCGCGTAGATGCCCTTTAGTTGCTTCTGCTCTATCATTTCATACTCGCCAAGCACCTTGTATCCCTGATTGATCAGAACCAGTGTCTTGTCTTTGGTCAATGTGGTCTCCAAACACATGACTACAGCTGAAATTTACAACATTTAATATTATATAATTCAAGAAAATTGCACTCGACTCACAGAAATTTTGCACAATTTGGACAGACTTGGTTCGAACGGGGTGTGTGTGCTGGTGTGTGTTGTGTTGTATTGTATTTTGTGTAATGACTTAAAAGTTTAAGAGATCAGTATGACAAAAATATCAAAGCCCAATTTGAAACAGTTTTCAACATCTCTTAACAGTTTCGCTATCGTTATCGATAACAAGTAGAAACAGGGCTGCAGTAATCATAATTAAATGTTTATTGTTTATATATATTTGGAATTTTGCACCGAATTAATAATGAAGTGAACGAATTATTATATTATTATTTGTTAATTTGTTTGTAAAATAATGTATTGTTTTTCTTAAGGCAAGTAAACAGAGTAAAATAGTTGCTTGAAGCTTATGCGAGTTAATGTTCTTGGCATCGATACTTTTTGCAAAAATTGTCAATTGGAATAACTGCGATTTGCGGCTTATTAAATAATTCTTTAAAAGCATTTTAATTGAAAATTTAGCACAGTGTACTGTGTACAACATTGTGGCCACTTACATTTATGCACCATGTCAACTTAGTACACACTACACATGCAGAGAAACGGGAATTGCCCACTGGGACAGCGCAAAAACTATGTTCGTTCGCAGTCGCAGTCGCAGTTGCAGCCACAGACGGAGCAGCAGCAGCAGAAGCGAGAGTCGTGGATACTTGGAGGGCACGGGCGCTGCGAGTGGGCCAATGTCCAGCAACTGGTATATATGTATATATATATATATATATGTGTGTGTATCCATACGACTGTAGTTATGTTCTCGCATACTCAGCGGTATATTCAATCATGTCAAGTGTAATAATTTTTGCAAATACTCGCAGCAGATACAAACAAGCTGCACACACGCAGGCAGCGAAGTCAACGCATGCTGCGCAGTCAGCGCAGCCATGATCAGCGCATAGACAACGTCGCGACGTCGCATGTGTTTGTGGATTTTGATTTATGGATGTTGTGCTCTGATGTACGGTTCTTTCACGCACTGGCAACATAATGTGGCATTATAATGTCTCATGGCACACACACACGCGCGCAAGATGTTAATGTTAATGTGTGTGTATGATTGGTCCCGGTATCCAAGAAAATTTGTATAAATTAACAGGGTATAAAATAGTACCAAAAGTTTGTTTAATTAATACTTAATTTGAAATTTATTAAATTGTTTCTTTTGACTTAAAATAGGTTTCATTGAACCATAATAATAATTCCTATAGCAAACCCAAAATATCGATAAATATCGATTTGCTAAATAATGGAAATAGAGGAATGTAAGGCACATATATTCATTATCGATTAATCTCACTTCTCTCTTTATAAATAAATAGTTTTTTGGAGTTTCTCTGGAGTTGGAGTGGAGTGGAGAGCAAATGATCGATAACACGCTCAGTTTCTTTAAAATCAAAAATAATGACTTGATTGAAACTATGCCGTATTCTTCTATACAACCTGTTTATAATGCAAGAAGAGGATATCTACTAATGTGAACACTCATAGGTAACAAACGCTAAAGGAAAATGATCGATAACACGCTGTTTCTTTAAAATCGAATTTGCTCAACTATTTTAGAGTCTACACTACTCTTCTCTGCTAGAGGGTATCTAGTAGTAGGTACACTCGCTTGCATCCCATCAATTAATGCTTTGAACTCCCTGTTCCTCTTCTGCTTGCGTTAATATTTGCATGCCAATGGCCGCAGCTGCTGCTAATTGGGAAACGCGAAATCCAGAGACGGTCTTTCATATCTCTTCATTTTTTTTTTTTTTTTTTTTTGGCACTTTCATCTTAAGGGGCAAACATATCATAAAGACTCTGACAGACAGACGCCAAGAAGCTGGCTTTGATAAGTAACCAAACTGTGGCAGATAAGAAAGTCACAAATATGATGAACGGAAATACAATATTCATTGCACGCCAAGCAGCTCATGCCAGCAAGAGAAGAATAAAAAGCAAACGCAAAAAATATGTAAAAAGTAAAACGAACTGCAACTCATTAAAATCGTATGTATGCTGTGATATGACACGATATGATATGAGAGGATACGTTATGATTTTTGACTTTCTTTCCAGGTTGGTTAACGCCAGTTGTCAGTGCAATGACATGGGTGCAACACCCAGGCGCAGAAAGGGTCAGCCGCTAGGACTTAAGGGCTACACCTCATTTTCGCCTACCCACAGTTATGCCGTGAGTGCTGCAACCCATGTCAAAATGTTTAGCTTGTTTTATAGCGCTGAGGGCAATTGCTAATATGTATATACACCTTTACTGTTCCACCTGTGGGGAATTGCTTGTCACCTGGATACGCCACGCAAACGAATCGCAACATTCAATTTCTGTTTTTATTTTATTATTACATTCTGCCCGATCCCTCTCACATCATTGTGGCCCGCCGTTCGTCTACCTTCATGCGGGCAGCAATTTGGTGCCGCCTTTTTAGCAAGGTTTCTTCTTATTTTATTTTGTTGACTGTAGATACGTATGTATGTTGCTTTTTCTTATCAGCTTTCTTTCATTTATGCTACGTTGCATTTTGGGTCGTTCTGAGCGCGACTTTGGGCTCTCCGTTTGGTACGGTTCGTCCGTTGTAATACGGTGGCATATAACACTTAAGTGCTTGTTGTTGTTTTATAAGATAAACTTTTGCGAGCCCCACATGTCTGGCCAACAGCAACAAAGAGGCAAAAGAATAATAACGTGATGCCAATTTCATTTACTGCCACTTTCATTAACCGAAAAGAAGGTAAAATGAAACACACACAAAAAAATGAAAAAAAAAATAACCACAACTGTGGCATGTTTTATTATCGGCCCTCAGAAAGTTTTCGCGCTAAACTTAGCTCTGGAAGTTTGAGCAGTTATTAGTTGAGTGTGTGTGTGTGTCTTTTATTTGTAGCCCAGGCATAGTATTGGCCAATACTCCTGGATTTTCAGAAACATATAAACTGAGTAGAGGCAAAGAGTTGTAAAATAAACAAGAGTTTTGTAGTCAGGCTCAATTGAGTGCGTAATAGTCGTTGAGGGCTATTGGAAAATTAAATAGAAAACTGTGGAATATAGTTTTTTCCGATTCCCAGCAGATCAATCTCTCTCACTGAAAGTGTAGTATGAAGTTGACAATTAAAATATAAATAAAATTAATTTATTTATATTTTTTTAACTTTTATTTTTGTAATTTTATTAACCATCTTTTTTTCTATTTCAGATTTGTTAAAAAAATTCAATCATAATTAAATTTAATTATAATTATGTATGTATTATAATTTTGTATATATTATAATTATATATAAAATATATAAATATAAATAAAAAATTAATTAATTTATTTAAGAATCACATTTGCAATTTTCCCAAATATAATTTCCCATTATATTTTTACTATTCATGTTCAAGAGCTAAAACTTTTTATAGGTATGTAGTTTCATGTATTTAAAAATTTTAATCTTATATTTATTTGTTTATCAATATTTAAATTTTTAATTATGTGCTCTAGTTGGATTTTGAAATTATTATTGGTATGTATATAAAACTACTAAATTATTAAAATAATTTTATTTATAGAATTTATTTAATTTTTAGGTTTGCTGTTGACTTTAAATAAAACGTTAAAAAATATTGTAAAGACATTTTAGGAATACGAGTGGATATAAAAATATTAAATTTATATTGGTATGTATGTAAAAATATTAAATTATTTTAAAAATTTTATTTATTTAATTTATTTGTTTTTATAGTTGGACATAAGTAAACCATTAAAGATATTTTGTGAATACGAGTGGATTTTATTGTGTTTATTTGTGTGTGTGTAAATTGATGTATAAAAAATATTAAATTATTAAAAAAATTGTATTTATTTGAAGAGTTGAATATTGACCTTAAGTAAAACATTTAAACATATTGTAAAAAGATAAAGCAACAGCGCGTGTATTTGACTGCTAATTGAAAGGAACTAAAACAATTTAAATTAAATGTAAATAAAATTTTAGGTTGAGAAAGAAATTGAATGTTTATATGAGACTTAGATTAGAAGAGCTGATGCCTCAGCTAAGCAGTGATGTAGACAAACCCAATTAAACTTGTAACCAATTGGTTTCAATTCAACTCGAGCGTTAGCAACTTAAGCAATTTAAATATTTGTCCAATTGAAAACATATTAAATAATTTGTATTGAAGCTGTCATTATGTGCATATATATATATGCATATTTCATTAAAATTGATGTCACTCGTGAAACTTGTGTAACTCTCACTTCAGACCTTCTGCATTCAGTTGGTATTTTATGCCACATACTTTCAGGCAGTCGTCTAAAATGCAAGTAACAATTAGAAGTTATGAAAAAAAAACGAAAATTTGTAATTACTATAATATGTATATTGAGGTCTTTAGTGATTTATGTGCAATTTGTGTAAAGGCATCGCATTGTGTGTGGCATATTCAAATTGTGTGATATGCAAACGTGCCGAACGAACTCTCTCACTTGCCGTACCGTGCGATTATTATTATTATGCCGAAGTTATTTGGTTAGCAATGGAGTAGGACAACGGCAGCAGCGGTAGCAACAACAACAAATACTAATATTTGCATAATCGCTGGTAGAGCAACGGCAGAGCAATTATTTCTTTAAAAATAAATTGCATGCACAATTGGTAGCAATAGGAAAAAGCCATGGCCAGGAGTGGACCACCGCAGTGAATGCTACGGCTCAGACTCCCAGCTCCGAGTCAGGCCTGTTGTAATAGCCAGAAACAGTTGCCGTCTTCAGGTACACAGAACCAGCGACGAATTTGGTCAAAACGGCTTTTGACTACTGCTCCGCTGGCGCAGGGTTTTTTTTTTTTTTTTGTTCTGTTTCGTTTCGTACAAAAAGGGAGGCGTGGCAGCTGAACAGCAACTGGAGTTCAGTTGAGCACAGCTCGTTTTGCGATTTGTGTGTACGCCTCATTCGTTTATTTGCATATCGATTTGGAGTTTTTAGACTGGCAGAACACGCCGGGTGCCTGGCTTGGTTTGGTTTTTGGGTTTTTTTTTTTTGCGACTGCCTCGACTGTCTTCCTGCTTGCCAAAAGTATTTGCATCCAGCAACGTATACACTTGGCTTCATTTTATTTGCAGCACAAACAATTGCATAATTGCTATGCGGCCATAGAATTTGAATTTATTGGCCAAGCATTTAGCCTATGGGGCCCCGGACTACAAAGTAAACAGTTAACAAAACGCAAATCTTTGGCTCATAAATTTTCATTCGCAACAATTTCACACCGACCAGCGCCAGATTTGTGCGACAATTAAATTCAATTATGATCATAATTTTTGGTTTGGTTGCTTTTCTTCTTTTCTCTTTCTTTTTCGTAGCACACTTATCGTCGCCTCATCAGAGATGAAAACGCAGTGAATGGTGACAAAATGCTTGAGCTGCTGCTGATATGCTCGATAAGCACGTGCCATTAGCTTCTAAGAGCTTGATAGCGCTGCTGGCGCCGAAGCAACCGGCTGGGGGTCAGAGGTGGTCTAGCACTTTGAACAATTTTAATTTGCCGCTCGAACGGGACTTGTCCCAAAGTTTTTATTTCAGCCCAGTCACGTAACCATAACTCGACTGTTGCCTTGGCTGACCCCTTTGTTGTTGCAAGAAAATTGAAAAGTTTCTGTGGCCAAGTGCCGAGAACATTTTCTGCCTCTCAAATGGGTTCGCTTAGGCATTAACAAACGATTCAGCTTTATTTATAACAAATGATTCGAATTGTTTTCGAAATGAATAGCGAAATTATATATTGAAAACTTGTTAAATATATATATATATGTATATACATATTTTTTAATCTAATTAAATCTAAATTTATTAAATTATTTAAGTCTACATTTTAGTTATTTAATTTATATCAAATTCGTATCAGCTATATATGTTAAGTCAAAAAAGATTTTATAGTTCACAAAAATTTTTGAAAATATTTATTTAATTAAAAATAAAATTATATATATTTATATATACATTAATAAAGAGATTTTATGGTTTACAAAAATTTTAGAAAATATTTTCTTAAATGAAAAAAAAATTATATATATATATATATATATATATATATATATACATTAATTTATTTGCATTCATACTTAAGATTGAAAAAAAAGTCTGAAAATTGATGAATCATTTAATATTAAGTGTTAAATCAAATATCTTAATTATTTTAAGATATGTACAAAATTAAAATATATATATAATGTAAAAATATATAATTTATTGCTTAGTTTATTAATGTATAATAATTATTTTTCAAAAATTTTCCAACAACATTTTAAGTTATATAATATATATACTTTTTCTCATTTTTTTTTTTGTGAAAATAATATTTTTTTACTTGTTCTGCAATTGATATATAATTTATCATATAACTCGTTTACCTGTACTTTATTTTAAAGGGTATCTAATAGTACAGGGCACACATATAATCAGCATTGTGCAAACATTTTCCAACAGCCTCGGGAAATAATTAAAATTTTGCAAAATGCTTCTGTTTTCCAATTGGGTTTTCTTTTTTTTATTGTTTTTTTTTTTTTGTCATCAGTTACTTAAAAATGCTCGTACATTGCCCTGACATCTGGCGAGTCCTATAAGTCACTCATTATGTCCGCATTGGGTCTCGGTTTATCATGTTCGTGGTTGACATTCGGCGCGGACGTAAATGAAGCAATTTTCTTGACATGCAAAACGTGCAACAGTTGCAAAGAGTCGACTGCACCGAATTGGAGCAACAGTTGCTGCCGTTGTTGTTGTTGTTGTTGTTGTTGCCGTTGCTGCAGTTAATTTTCGTACATATTTAATTCAACTTAAATTATTGTTAAACGAACTGCCTTGCAGAGACGCGAGCCCAGTAGAGCTGGCCGCGCTTTGATGTGCACTCCATTAGCCGGGGCCGAGTCAAGTCGAGCTGTGCTTCAGCTTCAGCTTCAGCCTCAACATCAGTTGCGACGTCAAAGGTAAAGTCAGTTGAGCTCTTTTTGCTTTAGCATCCATTTGCAAGGCAAATCAAAGGCTTAATGAATTCATTTCAATTAAATGCAAAAACAAAACAGAAAAAAAAAAATTCAAATAGAAATAAAAGCAAATCAAATCGGCAGCAAACAGCATCGCCGTGATAGACGAATGCCAAAGACCCGCCAGACAGTTAGCCTTTAGCATTAATAAATAGTTTAGCTTAGTTTCGCTTCTGCTTCTGCTCGACTCTCGCTGGGGGAGCCATACACACACATACATAGCCACATGTTGTATGAGCTGAGAAGAGTTGGCATTTGAATTGAAGAAATAAGCCAGCAGCTTCTGCTAATTGATAGCGATCTAGAACAGATACCAAATCCAAATACGACCTGACAACTGAGAATGAGCAGCAGAATCTGAATGCGACTAGCTAGGCAGGCAAATCAGAGTTGTTCTCGGGCCCCGTCTTGACTGAGAAATCATGATAGCAATCAATAGAAATTCTATTTTACATTGCTGCACTTTTCTCATGCCAGCCGACTGGCAACACCTGAGCTATTGACTTTTCTTTTATACTTGTCGTCTAGAAATGTATTTAGAATAATACAGTTCATCACTATTTACTCTAATTAACTGTTTATAATTAAGACAAATTTTATATTACTCAGTCTGTTTGTTTTGTCATTTAAAATAAATAAATAAAATAAAAATAATATCAAACATTTGGACGAACATTATTGGAATATTCTCAGTTGCTTACTTCCTGTATTTTAAGTTTTTCTTTTTTTTCATTAACAATAATTAAGGGACTGCCCGACGAGGAAATAGCTGAACCCTGCGCACAGCTGTTAATCTTATTGGAAATATTGAAAGTACATGAAGCAATATAAAATATATATATATATTATATATATATATATAGCTTGTAAAAGAGTCTGTGACTTCGCCGAAAAAATTCTGCGGCAGAAAATATGGGACTTGGACGCAGGAACACGGATGGCAGATTAATATTTATAATATATAATAATAATAATAATATATATATAGATATCAGATATCATCTATAGATTTTTAATACTAATATAAGTATAAGACAAGTATAAAAATATAAGTATATTAATTATATATCTTTCATTTAGTATATATATATATATTACCTTTCAGTATGCTAGTTACATAGATAAATGGCGACACTTAATAATTCATTCGTTTTCTTGAACTTCTCCCATATCAAGAGCTCGACTGAAAATTCTGGTATGTCAACAAGAGCCCATTGAAATTCCATAATTTATAGCAGCCAGAGATTGGATTATTTGCGTAGCTGCTTAAGAGCTGCTGGCTGGGTCAGTCACCCTACTTTCGTGGCTGCCAAAAAGGCAGAAGGCAGACAGCCGGATAGGCGATAAGCCTTAAGCTGCTTAATCGATGACCAGAGAGTTGTCAAAAAATAATTCACAAGGCGGCATCAAAGGTAAATACGAAGACAGCTTGGCGTATACGTAATGTTATCAGCTGTGCAAATCTACCCTGTGGGATCGTCGTTGCTTTTATTTTATTTACTTTTCTCCCTTCCCTTTCCTTCGCACTGGCTTAAATGCAGTCAACGCTAAATCAGCGTCGGGCCCTTTACATGAGAAATATTTTAGCGTTCGATGCAAAAATGGTAGCAACTCGCAGCGTTCGCTTATCAGCGCCTGACGTATGCAGTTCACAAAAAAAAAAAAAAACCAAGGGGGAACTGCAGTCAAAAAAAAAGTAAGTTAAGTAAAATAAAGAAAGAACAGGCCGTGAGATAACGCCACAATGAAGACAGCAGAACGCGCCGCAGTTGAAAAATCGCAGAGGATGCCAAAAGCAGCGCGAAGACGCATCAAGATAAATGAACGTGCGCCCTGCTTTAGTTGCTGTTGTTGTTGTTGTTGTTGTTGTTGTTGTTGTTGACTTGGCGATGCTGCAAACAAAATCAAAGTTATAATAATGCATAAGTAATTTGCAGCAGCGGCAATCAAACAAAGCCATCAGCCGAAGAGGCTGTAGAGGAAGCAGCTCGTGCCATGGGCTCTGCTGGGCACAGCTCTTGACAACAGTTAATCAAAGCCAAAACCGATTGACTACGTCCACGTAAGCCAAACCATCAGCTACGCCCGGCCAGCTATCGCCTCTTTAGGCAGTTATTTATTAACTGAAAATCATATTATCGGCATATCGCTTACGGCTTTGAATTGGCTGCTGCTTCTGCTGCCGCTGTTGCTGCTTCTACTTTTTTGGACTCCCCAAACTTCAAGAGTGTGTGAGCAGTAGCGCGTCTTAAGTTGATCATCCTATAATAATACCCTACACTTGACCTGAAGATATTATTGGCTGTGCCTAAATAACTTTGCATTTTCGACTCATTTATATTTTATTTGGATTTAGCACAACTCTAGCAAAATATCAGATGCTCTTCTTATGATTGATATCACCGTTACTATTACTATTCATTAACAGTATCATTATACTGTTACTCTTACTGGTACTGTTACTATTACTCTTACAGCTTCACTTATTTTAATTTTTAAATTTTCATATTATTTTTATTAATATACCTCTTTAATTTAGTTGGCTACAAAAACACTTATTTCCCCAGTTTTAATTATTTTTTTAAATAACGAAAAATACAAAATATTAAAACTATTATTTATTTACATTTAAATTTGAATTTTTATTCCCTGAACTCATTGAAAATGTCAGGTCACGGCATAATTTTTTTCTGTAAGTCTTAAATACAATTTTTATATTTTAGAGTTTGTACTAAGATTCCTTTAGTTATCATTTGATATATATTTATAAATAAATTTTGTTTTTCTTATTATTAAAAATAAATATCTACATCTCAAAATATATTTTACGAATTTTTGTATGCTTATTTATTGTTTAATGTTCACATTAAATTAAAAAAAAATATATTCTTTTTTTAATAATTAATTATTTCATTACAGTAATTTCTAAGTAAAATAAGTAAAACAGTTTTTTTATGTTTATGCCTACTTCCTGTATATATATCTGTATGAATTTATTTTATTATATTTATTTAATATTTTATGTTATACTTTAATTTTTAAATATTATTAAATTCCAAATTTATTACAATTATTATTATTATTATTTTCTCTTTTTATTTTTATTTTAAACTGTTCAACCCGAAAGCGTATTCAATTAGCCCAACTAACCGCAACCTTGTCAGTTTTTACGTCCTTCCGCTCAGCATTTTATTGACTCTTTTTAAGTTGAGCAGTAAAAACGGCAGCACAATGGCCTGGACCAGGCCCAAACCTTAAGTTGCTGCCATAGGGCTGGATAAACAATGCCGCGGCATGTTAAGACAAATGCCTGGAGTCAGCCGAGGCGGCCAGAGCCTGCGCCATTGTGAACTAGATTTTCAAAAACGAAAGAAGACAAAAAAACGCAAGGAAAATTGAAATCAGGAAGTGTATTATATAATTTTATAGATACTAAACTCAACTTTGACACAAATCGACTGAGTGCGGTCTGTAAACATGACATTTGCTGTACACGAGCAGCTCGAAGAGTCGAAGAGCTGCATTATGGCCTGACTATGTGGCCAACAGTCGACTCGTTTAGGCCACAGTCAACAGGCAGCAGCGGCATCAGCAGCCGGCAGCATCTTTAGACGCTGTGCAGCGCGATGCTTATCGCAAAACGTTCAATTATTTTATTTGGTGCAGATGTGGCCGGCGATAAAAGTGGCTCTGATAGCAAACGGCTTCAGCTCCAAGTGGAAGCCAACAATGCAAGCGGGCCAAGTTAATGCTGTGTGCTCTCGTAGCACAATACAAATACGGCCAAGAGTGCCAGCATGTGTGTTTGCTTGCCCTACTCGCTCTGGCCTCTACTTTGTATACGACTATATGAGATTCAATTAAAATCACCAACAACAACAACAACATGAGGAAAAGAACCAAATAATTGACACAAGAAAGCAAAGCCGCAAATTTGCTATGCCCCAGCATCCCCACAACACAAAAAAAAAGAAAAAAGAAAACAAAAAAAATAAAGCAGAAACAACAAAAATTGCAGGAAAAAACAGAAGAAAATTAATGTCATGCTATAAATGTTTAGTGTTGATGGCCAGGCTCATAAAGTAGTAAAACGCGGCTCTGTCCAGCGGAACTTGAGCTTTAGCCAACAGCAAAATAAATAAATACCGCGCAGAAATAAAACCGTTATATATACAGTTATTTTTATTATTTTTTGTAATTTTATAAAATAATAGAACATATTTTTAATCTATGTTTAAGATAATTAAACATAAATTAGTCAATTGACCCAACTGGACTGATACTATTTTCGATAACTATATTGCAGCAGTTGTTAAAATTATCGATTAAGTTTAGCTGAGCAAATATTTGATAAGTCTTGCCATTTGATGAAACATTGTGTCTGTTTTTTTTTTAATGACTATACATATTTATTAAGTGTTAATTCATATTTAACATAAATCTGTTAAGACAAAATTGGCGAATATTTTGTATTGTTGAAAATTTATTGAAATTTTAGTATTGAATAAGAAAAAATTTGTAAATTCATTTTGAAAATTTATAGAAATTCCAGTATTGAACTACAAAAAATATTTAAAAATAATTTTTAAAATTTATCAAGGTTTCAGTTTAGTTAGTTAATTGGTTAAGAGAATTTAATTTTAAACGAGTTAGAGACTTATTCGAAGTGAAAAGCAAAAAATCAAATTTATGGAAATTACAATTAAAGTACTCCCCGAAAAGTCGCAAAGCTATTCTCTGCACATATTGAACAAAACTATTCTAAATTAAACATAGCTCTTAAAATACTGTCAGGACATTGGATTGATCGTCCATATATAAAAGCTGACCACATATTATAGCACAGATGTAGCTTCAAAAACCAAAAACAATGTAATACTTTAAAACAGTTTTAGTTCGATTGGACCGCCCTTTGACATTGCTCTTATTTGGTCACACTGTATATGTATATTTGCAAATCCTTTAAGTTTAAGCTGCATACGCTACAGTGTGCGCTAAAAGTTGGTGAACATTTGCAATTAAAACAAGCCGATGACCAAAATCCAAATTCAAACGGGCAACGGAAATTGCGGGCAATGATGCCAACATTGCTGTCTCACTCGCACACATTCGCCCCCATTCTCCCGCTCTGCCCATCTAGTTGCAATTGTTTGTTGTTTTTGGAATTAAAATTATTCGTAGTTCGGTTTTTTTTCGGGCTGTCCTGCAAAGGGGCATTGTTGGGGGTGTGGCTTATTGATCGGTGCTGGTACCGAAAGTTCGCAACGCCATTTTGTCGGGCAAACGGAAACGGAAAGTGTGCCATTATGCGAGTGAGTGAGCGGATGTGGAGTCAATGCAGCTGCAGCTGAAGCCGCATCAGCTGCAGCTGCTGCCTGATTTAGTTATCTGCTGCCAAAACCGCACTTTGCGGCAAGAACTTGTTGTCGTTGTTGAAAGTTGAAGTCGCCTTGCCACAATAAAACAGTCTAATGCCAAAGACCACAGAAAGTTTCAAGCTCCACACTCGAATTCAAATGCTTTTTGGACTATATTATATGCCATTTTGATTTTGATCTTGATTTTGATTTTTTTTTTTTCATTTTGATT